>SJYW01001475.1:237831-290711 GCA_006410735.1 Raphicerus campestris
ATATATATATATATGGTGGGCTGCAGTCCACAGGGTCTCAAAAAGTCTGATATGATTGAGCAACTAAGCACAACAGTTACACTTGAACAAATATATCAGAAGATATGATTCCTGATTGATAAGATCTCTGTGTGATCATTTGGCCATCCAAATGTTAGCCCAGTAAAGATTTATTTCCACTTATCATTTATGCTTGTTGTTTAAAATTCAAAATAGTTTAAATTTTTCTTACAGAAAATGGATATTTGTAAAAAGATCTGCTTGAATTTTACGTCTAAAATAAAATAAATTTCTGTCCTTTATTTGTACTTTTCTTTAAAAATTTGAACTTTGAGTGTATAAGAAAATTTATATGTATAAATATAAATGTATACATATATATATTTATATGTATTTTGGAAATAGTGTGGTGGAATTTGTATGGTTGACTTTTTAAAAATTAAGTGATCCATTTCAACTGGTAGAAGTCTTCCAGCCTTTCACTGAAAACCTTGAGCTTTGAAGTTTAGCATAGAGAATTTCCTCCATGTAAAAGTAAAAACATTTTTTTTTCTACTTAAGATTGTTAAAAAAAGAAGTCATGGCAATTGTTTTACGGTGATAAAATTGCTCTGAGTTAAGACATTAGCATGAAGTCTGCTCTTAGCTCAGTTAAGTGAAATCTCTACCAGTGTAAAGCTTGTCAGGTGTCTAAGCTGTCCTCGTTGACTTTCTAGAGCTTGACTTCTCTTTCCAGGCGCATAGAGCAGGCCCTGGGAAGTCTGCGCAGTCATCAGTGAGGCGCTTTGACGCCAGCATCAACATCTGAGGAGCTTTATTCATCCTGGCCATCCATCAGGACTTAACAGTGTGCTAATCAAAAGATTAAGCATGTTATCTCTGATTTCTATCATTTTTAATGCTTGAAAACTGTCACACCTAGAAGAAATAAGCTATAGAAATATGAACTTTCCAATAGACTGAAAAGTATTATGAATCCAGATCACAGAAGGTGTACCCAGGATAAGGAGGCATGTAGTCAGGCCACAGCGGGTGGAATCATTGTCACCTCAGTGGACACATAGCATTCTAAACAGATGAGCAGTCATGGACCTCTTTTTAAGTAAAAACAAGAGAAATGGAGGGATTTGCAATTTAATCCAAAAACGGGGTCTTGCAAAACTGGAATTTAATTGGATGTCTACTTTAAGATGCTTAGCAATAGTATTTTGAGTATCCAGGCTACAGTTTTTTTCTATTTTCTCATCAAGTGCAATGCTGAGAGTAAATAAGATGATCAGAGGGAAAATAAACACACAGTCTTCTCTCACTGAGTTGTGCATATAGCACCTCATCAACGTACCTGCCTTCACTTTCTACTTTTGCATTCCTTCAGCTTTCAGTGGGACTTACAAGAAGAGACCCCAGATACACTAGCAACTATGCCTGTCACTCTTGAGCTGAATCTATGATGAAAGGATAGCAAAGACCACAAATGATTATTTTTCTTTTAGTCTCATAGTAATTAGACAATTAGAAAATAGAAATAATCTTTGTATCACTTAAGTTAATGTGGTGTTTGAGATCAACTGGAATATTCTAGTGAGACTTTGAAGTAACTTAAGAATTTGTCTTTATTCGACCTGTTCCTACTTTCATGAGAACTGTTTTCATTATTATTTTAGCATGTCTGAGAACATTCTTAAAAATAATATTAGGTCCTCCTCTTAAGTTGAGTTACTTTTCTTCTCACTTGTTCAATCTTTGCTTTTCTTCTTATTTCACTTTTGATAGAGATGTAAAATCCATTTTTGACTACTTTGTTGGGTCTTTGAGTATTCATGTTGACTGCACAATACTGTCATTTTTAGGTCCCTGTCACCTGCCGTGTGGTTGCACACAGCACATGATTCTCGGTTGATCTCTTTCAGCCCCCTGCGGAGGCCAGTACACGGGATCAGAGGGGGTGGTCTTGTCACCCAATTACCCTCACAACTATACTGCTGGTCAGATCTGCCTCTATTCAATAACGGTACCAAAGGAATTTGGTAAGCTTTTCTTATTTTCAATTCACTATCATATTTCTTTCTATGATAATATTTCCATCATTTTATAAACAAATACATCAGCCCTTGATTTAATGAATTAACATAAAAGCAGATGATATGTGACAGGTTTTCCAAAGGTGTCTCATATAAGATGCACTGCAGGTCTTTTATCAGTGTGATGGAAAATGCTTAAACTTCCTTCTCAGATTCCAATCCAGAATAAGCAGGATATTTCTGGCTTTGTTTTTGTTTTTTGTTAGGAAGCATTTTCTCTTTTGGTTGTTTGTGTGTGAGGAAAATCATTTCCTCACATGGGGGCCAGGGGAACTTGATCAGTCTGTGAGATACTGGCATGTATATTTGATTATTGATTATTCTGGAAATCACTGGGTCAGTGAACCCACCTTTGAGTGACTGCAGATGTAAAAGTAGGCAGTGCCCTGTCTGACCCTTCTGAATCTGACATCCTGAGTTTCCTTCCTGAACTTGGCCCTGAGCCAGTTTTCTGGGATGACTTTGTGTCTAGATAGCCCTACGCTGACAGGCTCCTGGCAGCTCCCTCAACGTCTCCCCTCTCACTCTAGACTGAGAAGATACCGCTGTGTTGGATTCTTTCCCGGAGTCAGAAGAGAATAGCTTTTATAATTTTATGGAATAGTTCCTTTCTCCCAACAGTAAAAGTTAAAACCCAACATACTCGATTATTCTTTTCTTTACACTCAAAATAGCAGCCACCCTCTCACAGAAATAAAACTGACAAAATTCTAAGGTTCCATTCTGTTTGAGGGCAAACATTTTAAAAACACAATTATGTGATAAGAAAGTTAATTGCTGCTCAAGAAACTTGCATATGGGAGACAGATGATTTCTATGAACTTCTTTTATATTAATCACAGGCTTCTAAAAATCTAATAAAAACCTCCTCCAAGGACTTACTTCAGCCTCTGGTAGTTTAGATCACCTCATGAGCAGTGCAAGGCAACTTACTCCGGATCTTAAGCTCCTTCTTTCAGGCAGTTCTCAAGGGTGACTGAATTTCCAGGCAAGGCGTCCCTTGTGTCATCTTGCTGTGTTAAGAAAAGCAGGTGTCTGATACTTAGAGAGTGATAGATGTGATCACAGAAACCAGGGCAGAGGGACCAGACTCCAAAGAAGGTCCACTGACTCTATCAATAAGTGGAAAATGGAGAATACCAATTTAATTTAAAAACTGAAAGACTGACTTCAAAATATTTATTTTGTTATACAAAATGAACAGTAAAACTTACTAGATTTCCACTCTTTATGATGATCAATGCCTCTAAAATCCTGTGTTTGTTGTTGTTGAGTCACTGAGTCATGTCCAATTCTTTGTGACCCCTTGGACTGCAGCACACAGGCTCCCCAGTTCTTCAGTGTCCCCCAGGGTTTGCTCAGATTCATGTCCATTAAATCAATGATGCCATCCAACCATCTCATACTTTGTTGTCCCCTTCTCCTGCCCTCAGTCTTTCCCAGCATCAGGGTCTCTTCGAATGAGTTGGCCCTTGGCATCAGATAGCTAAAGTATTGGAGTCAGTCCTTCCAATGAATATTCAGGTTTGATTTCCTTTAGGACTGCCTGGTTGATATTTCTGCTGGCCAAGGTACTCTCAGAGACTTTTTCAGCACTGCAGTTTGAAGGCATCAGTTCTTTAGCTCTCAGCCTTCTTTATGGTCCAGCTCTCACATCTGTACATGACTACTGGAAAAAACACAGCTTTCACTATACGGACCTTCGTCGGCAAAGCAATGTTTCTGCTTTTTAATATGCTGTCTAGGTTTGTCGTAGCTCTCCTTCCAAGGAGCAAATGTCTTTTAATTTCGTGGCTGCAGTCACTGCCTGCAGTGATTTTGGAGCCCAAGAAAATAAAGTCTGTCACTGCTTCCACTTTTTCCCATCTATTTTCCATGAAGTGATGGGACCTCATTCATTTCTTTATTTTTAAAAAGGCATTTTGTGCCAACCCACCCCTTCATTTTCAGTGGTGTTTGGGCAGTTCGCCTACTTCCAGACCGCACTGAATGACCTGGCAGAGCTGTTTGACGGGACGCACCCACAGGCCAGACTGCTCAGCTCACTCTCGGGGTCTCACTCAGGTAAACCTTCAGTGAGCTTTTTCATTCTAGTCGCACAGCCAGAATTAATATTAAGCTTGTCTATTTTTATTTTCCTTTGTGCAGGAGAAATTTAATCATCTTTGAATTTGCTTGCTTGCTTAGTAAAATCTTATTTTCAATGTAAAATTTCAAATGCATTGTTATCCCACATATAAAACCATCTGACTTTATCTTTTTTTTTTCTTTTACTGAGAACACAGAACATTTAATACTTATCTCAGAAGAAAATAAAAATATCAGAAAATAAACACCCTGTTATTTTCTATCCTATAGATGATCTCTGATTTTCCCTCCAGGTGAGACATTGCCTTTGGCCACATCCAACCAGATTCTGCTCCGATTCAGTGCAAAGAGCGGGGCTCCAGCGCGGGGTTTCCACTTTGTGTATCAAGGTGAGTCTTTGCCCTCTTTGCCCTCCTCCCACGCCACACGTACCACTTTTTCAGCACCAAAAACATGACTTGTACTTTATTTAATAATTGAGAGTTTGAGGGTATCTGCATAATTATAATAACATTATTTGATAAAAAATATTAAAGTTTTTTCTTTTGAAAATTAAATATGATATTTCTAAGACAAAGATACAGTTGTGCTTCATTTATTTGACAGGATCAGGGAACAAATATTTATGAGATTACCTTAGTACATATGGCACTCTACAATTTGCAAAATAATTTCAATATTATAACATTTTACCTATTTAATTAAAGTATTTCATAATAGATTTAGATCTTAATGAAGTACACTTAAAACACATTGTGTGATTCCAAACCTTGCTGTAAAACTAATGGAAAATGAAATGTAATAAAATCTAACTAAACCCAAAATACCATCCATGTTTCTATCACTGGAGGTACCTATTTTATTTTGCTTAAGTTCTAACTTTAGGCACAGTCACATCTTTATATTTATTTTTGTTTACTCAAAATTCTTGAAATTGTTCAAAGGTTCTGGACCATGAAGATTTCTTTCCTGTTTCTAATTCACCTTTAGATTGCATATCCATTATGTGAATTTGAGAATACACCCCATGGACTGAAAAGTTTGTCCACTTTCAGAGGCACAGGGGAAGTCTCTAAATCTCAACTGTGATAACTGTCCAGCAGAGATCAGACAGAAGTTGTCATTTTCAGAGATACACTAACTTCCTGTTCAAAGTGAGAGGAATACTTAGCGTTTCTAGGTCCCAGTGTTCCTGGAGGCTGGAGCTATTGCAGGCAGCTCTTGAACATTTTCTTCAGCAAAGGAGGAGAATAACTTCCTGGCAAAAATTTCTTTCCTTTAATAAGGACTTTTCCAGAAAACATCCTCAACAACTTGATGGTTTTCATCAAGTTATAGAGTAACAATCTGTCATGTCATTTATAAATCATTTATGATCATCACACACTGAGAAATGCATGGCCTCAAAATATTTCATGATAAAAACCCTTCCGTATTCAGTAATAAGATGATTTAAAAGTCACAAAAAGAGTGAGCATGTTTGACACGTCAGGAGAAGTACCTCTAATCCGGTTTAAGAAGCACTTGCTTGTGTGACAATGCTATTACATTAAAATTAACTGCATTTTTCAAATTGAACTTTTGTTAAAATATAAATAACTAAACCAGTAAATATGGCCTTTATATTAGAGGGTCCAATTTAGGCAACTCACTTCTCACCAAATCCTAATTTTCTTTAAATACATGCTATATTACTTTGCAGAAGCAAATTCACAAGCCAAACTAAGTTGGTATGACATCTAAGGAAACTAGGCTACTTGGTTTAAGTACATATTTTTGTCCTGGAAAACTTCAAGTGCCTGGCATTGACCACCGGATTAGGGACTTCCTTTAATTTTTTATAAAGATTAGAAAATTGATCAGATTATCAGATAAAATACCTGAGGCACGTGATCCTACATCTATCCTGTTTGCAAATGCTATCTTTAGAAGTCATGGTTTTTAAAATGACATTTCTTGTTTTAAAACAACATATTATCATTAATTTACAATTGGATGTGTTCAGTGGCTCAGTTGTGTCCACTCCTTGATAGCCTATGTACTGTAGCACCTCAGGCTCCTCTGCCATTGGATTTCCCAGCCAAGAAGACTGGAGTGGGTTGCAATTTCCTTCTCCAGGGGATCTTCCTGACCCAGGGATCATTAAAATGTATGAAATTCAGAAAAGGAGAAAGAAAAGCAAATTCTTAGAAGTAACATATTTTCCTTGTGCTTAAGAATATAAAATGACTATAACATGTTCAGTATTTCTTCTAAGATTCCAATGTATCTCCTTTTCTTGCTTTGTTATTGCAATTCGTTTTATGCAAAAGTTGACGTCTTTTTATCAAAGCCCAATCCTTTGGAGCTAAAGAATTAGGATCTTGAATGCAATTTATCAATTACTCAGAAGCACATGGGAAAGTTTTCAATCCCTCTCGAAAATGAAATTGAACATTTGCCTTCTGAAAGATAGTAGTTAAGTGGAAGCCTAGAAATTATTACAACTCTATTGTGTAAAACCTTTCTGAATATTGCTTCCGTGTGCCACTTACAGCTTCATTCCTCCATAAGTTATTAATGCTTAAAACTGTGCAGGGACTTCCTGACTTCCATGGCCGTAGGCTGTCTAGCCCTTCTTCACAGACAGCTTTGTTGTAATGAGCTGTTCAGGGTCCCATGAAGAATGGGTGCAGGTGTCAGGCGCAGAAAACCTGTGCATGACCCAGGCATGCTCCCTGCTTCTCTGTGTGGTGCTGGTTAATAACACAGAGACATTGCTGGTGAGGATGCTGCTGTCCTTCTGACCTTGTGAAGAGACGGAAGTATGGAGGCTTCTTTATTATTTGTATTTTTTACAGAGTGTTGTAACTTTATGTTTTTGTTGTTGTTGTTTAGTTTCTAAGTTGTGTCCAACTCTGTGACCCCATGGACTGCAGCTCACCAGGTTCTCCATCCCTCACCATCTTCTGGAGTTTGCTCAAGTTCATGTTCATTGAGTTGGTGATGCCATATAACCGTCTCATCCTCTGTTGTCCCCTTCTCCTCCTGCCTTCAGTCTTTCCGAGCATCAGAGTCTTTTCCAGTGAGTTGGCTCTTGGCATCAGGTGGCCAAAATATTGCAGCTTCAGCTTCAGCATCAGTCCTTCCAATGAATATTCAGGGTTGATTTCCTTTAGGATTGATTGGTTTGAACTCCCTGCTGTCCAAGGGACTCTCAAGAGTCTTCCCCAGCACCACAGTTCCAAAGCATCAATTCTTAAGTGTTCAGCCTCCTTTATGGTCCAGCTCGCATATCTGTACATACCTACTGGAAAAACCATAGTTTCGACTATTGTTGGTTTTGCTTTTTGTGTTGTTGTTGTTGTTGTTGTTTTGCTTCCCGTGCTCCTTGCAGGTAGAAGGATACATTCATAAAGTGAGGCAGGTAAATGGGTGATGGAATCTTTCACCACCACAAATTTTCTAAGCTATAGACATGAGCAGACAGCTGTCTTACTGCACCTCTTTTAGGGTTGAAGGAGAAAAAAAAAAAAAAAACAACCAACAATGATAGCAATAAAATAAACCTGAAGGCAGGCAAGAATAATTTATCCAAGTAAAGCAGTCTTTCCTTTCTCATTGAATGACACATGAACATATTTTTCAAAATCACTCTGTTCTCATAGTTGAAAAATCTGTCCTGACAAGCCAGTACTAGTCTGTGAATTCAAACATACATCACTGAATTATGCACAACACTTTATGCTCAATCTTCTTTGTAAGAAGTATGCATTTTATAAGATCTTGATACAACATGTGAATTTCTTAGAACTGGAATACCAACTTATAATTTATGCCATCTTAGAAAAGATGAGGCCTGGGGAAAATCAACTAAAACATGTATCTGCTTGCCTAGAAAGGATGTCAAGCAAAGAAAACCTTAGTCTAAATTCTTCCTCCCAGCTTAGAAAAAGCTTTTCCGCTCCCTGTTCCTGTTTTCTCCATAGTCAGAATATTGCCCATTTTCAGATCATGAAAGTCCCAGAGAATAGCACCCAGTCTCTGCACAGCATAGCCCATGGCCTGAGAAGCCAGTCACATGTTTACCACCCTCTGTTCCAGGCAAACTTCATCCCCTTCCACTCGGCCCTGGCTGATCTCAGTTTGCTTCACAGCATTCACTGAAACATGGAGAATAATTGCTTGTTGTTGTCATTGTTGTTGTTCAGTTTCCAAGTCGTGTCACACTCTTTGTGACCCCATGGACTGTAGCACACCCGGCTTCCCTATCTTTCACTTTTTCACGGCCTTTCTTTAGACTCATGTCCATTGCGTTAATGATGCCATCCAACCATCTCATCCTCTGTCATCCCCTTTCCTCCTGCCTTCAGTCTTTCCCCGCATCAGGGTCTTTTCCAGTGAGTCAGCTCTTAGTATCAGGTAGGCAAAGTATTAGAGCTTTAACTTCAGCATCAGTCCTTCCAATGAATATTCAGGGTTGATTTCCTTTAGGATGGACAGGTTTGTTCTCCCTGATGTCCACTGGACTCTCAAGAGTCTTCTCCAGGATCACAGTTTGAAAGCATCAATTCTTTGGCACTCAGCCTTCTTTATGGTCCAACTATCACATCCATACATGACTACTAGAATAATTGCTACTGGTATGAAATTTCTCTGTGGTATGGCCTGAAATCTCCAGGTGAGGACACATCCAGAGGATGGGCTAAAAGGGAGCAGCTGATCAGTGTGGCTGGACTTTCCCCCCAATTGCCACAGGCACTTCTGATGCTTCAAGATTGTAGTTTATCTGCCCCATTTTCTCAGATTCTTTTTTTTTTNCTAGTTCTGTGAAAAATACTGTTGGTAGCTTGATAGGGATTGCATTGAATCTGTAGATTGCTTTGGGTAGTAAACTCATTTTCACTATATTGACTCTTCTGATCCATGAACATGGTATATTTCTCCATCTCAGATTCTTAAAACTGGTCTCTTTACTTTTCCAGCTTCTTCCTCTAAAATATGTTCTCCATCATTTCATTCAAATGCAGGTATTATTCATTTATTGTTATTTTCCTTAAACATACACAACTCTGAAGTTTGTGAGGAAAAGGTTAATAGTGACATGTACAGATGACCCTTGATGGTGTGTTTCTCCTCATTCATGAGACCCTGGAAAAACACTGTTGGAGACCCTTCAACAAGTGTGGAAACTTGGCCACAAGCAATGGTGTTTTCCCAAATAGTTCAAGACAAATAGACCAATTAAGGTTAGAGATTTCTCCATATTTATAAAAAAAATAATCAGGAATTGAATGTAGAGTATCATTGTATTTATGTTTGTTTCTCCCTCTCATGCTACTGTTCAACTGGAACACAATACTCAGACACTAAAATATGACAAACATAAGCTGTGAGCAATATGTTTACAATAGAATATTATATTCTGTATCATTTTCAGTTATAGAAAAAATATTCTATAATATCATTAATTTTCTAATAGTTATTAGACAGTATGCAATTTTATTAACTTTTGCCTTCTGATCAAAAATATTTCAACACAGAATTGAAGCTTAGTTTTTTCAAAACAGTCTCTGACTTCCATTCTTATAGAAGTAGTTCCAGCAATTTACCCAAATGGTGTCAGTTATTGCTCAGATTCAATTCAACCCAAGATGCCAGAGTATTAGGAAAAGGACCATAAAGACAGAAGGATTATTTGTAAGTAAAATGTCCCCCTCAGAGGGCTGCACTTTCGCAAAAGGTACTCAAGGACAGGAAGATAGGGATCTCGAAGATGGTAAACATGAACTGACTCTCAATGCAGAGTCAGAAGCCAATATGCCCACTCCCAAGTGTGCAGCTGGGGGTCTATTTCTCAGAGTGTCGGTTTGGGGTGACCCACCCCTTTGCCCCTGAAGTGTTTTTCAAACTTGATCTTGTGCCTCCTTTTGTAAACAGGAAAATCGCTTATAGTGATCACTCCCTGCATATCAGTGAATTCTGATCTAGAGCCTGAGTGGATGTCTCACTGGAAGGAGGCTCACCTACCATGCCCAGGGTCAAAGACCATGAGATCCACATAGAGATCCATGTGGAGAACATGGGGACAAGCAGAGAGCTGGGAGGTGGCTGCAGGAGGCAGGCCTGTGCAGTGGAGCTCAAGGTGCTGCTGTGGGTTCAGTGCTGTCAGCGCCCTCTGTGGTGGTGGGCATCTTCATCTGCACGTGGATGTGGGAGGGATGGAGCAGGGCTGACTGGGATCAGTAGAGGTGGCAGTCCTGTGAATCTGGGGCAGGGGATTTGGGGTCTTTGTGCGGCTCGCACAGTGCTCCCAATGTTGCCTGTGATCACGAATATGCAGTGGCCTCCGAGACTGTGTGTGGTCCGCAGAGGGAACCAGCTCTCAGGAAGCCAGCAGCCAGGTGTCAGAGTCGGGGCCAGTCCTCGTGTTTCCCACTCCTTCAGCAAGTGATGTCTCGCCAGCTGGGGTGTACTGCCCAGCTTTGCTCTCTGCTGTGTAATCTGTTCTTTTCATTTCCAAACATACAGTTGTAACATTAGACACTGGGAAGGGGTCAGTGCCCCCTCCAGCCCCAAATGGCTCCCCACTTCCTACCTCCCACCCTGGAGAATTGCTGGTCCAGTGGGAAGACCCTTGGAAGGAGAAAGTTGGCTGTGCCCTCAGCCACCCCTGTTCCCCTCTACTCCCTCCCAAGTCTTTCCTGACGGGATGAATCCCAATTGTATGTTTTCTTATGGAATGTGTTTTTTCCTTAATTTTATTATGGTAACATGAGAGTCACCCTCTCATGTTATCCTTTCAGTCATTGTTTAAAATGAGCAGTTAGCAATTTATAAAATTTACAGTGCATGATTCAGCACCGGGGGGCTCCCCAGGTGACACAGTGATGAAGAGCCTGCCTGTCAGTGCAGGAGACATGAGAGATGCGGGTTTGATCCCTGGGTTGGGAAGACCCCCTGGAGGAGGGCATGGAACCCCACTCCAGTGTTCTTGCCTGGAGAATCCCATGGACAGAGGAACTTGGTGGACCGCAGTCCATGGGGTCGCAAAGAGTCAGACACAACTTAGCACTCACACAATACAGCATTGTTAACTGTTGGCACAGCTTTGTCAGCGGATCTGATCTTTAGAACTTGGGCGTCTTGAATGTTTGCCGTTGGATGGTAGCTCTACCTTCCCCCTACCCCTCCCCCATCTCCTGACAACCACCGTCTGCTCTCTGCTTCTCTAAGTTTGTCTCTTAATTGCTTCCTATCCGTGGGACCATGCTGTATTTGTCCTTCTGCGACAGACTTTTTCCACTTCCATGTCCTATGGTTCCATCCATGTTGTTGCAAGTAGCACAATTTCCTTCCTTTTTAGAGGGCTGAATAGTATTCTATCATATGTACATATGACATTGTTTATTCACTGGTGGACATGGAGGTTGTTTCCGTAAGTTGGCTATTGCGAATAACACCCTTACATACGTGGGGGTGCAGATGTCTCTCCAGGGGAGGGATTTCATTTCCTTCAGATAAACACTCAGAAGTAGAATTGCTGGATCATGTGGTAGTTCTGGTTTTAATTTTGCTTTTTAATCACCATGGTCACATTATAAGTAATCCTTTATATAGCAGCTCTTCTCGCTAGAGTCGGAGGTCCTTAAGGATAAGCGCAAGTTCTTAGTCATCGCATTATCACAGACACGATAATCTGGGTACTTAGTTAGATTCCACACCTGAATATCACTCTGTCCTCATAAGGTGCCAGTTCTCCATGGGCCATGATTTCCCCGTCTGTGATGGGAATCTGAGGTGGCATGTAAATGTGTCAGTGATCCCTGAGCCATTCCTCATAGAGTCTGCAAAAGACATTATTAATCCCCACATCAGCAGAAACTCTCTCTGGATTCATCTCATATCTGTTTCCAAGAAGATAGTGTGGCTTTGTGCTGCAGACACAGATGGTTGTGCTGTGTGTCTCGCCCTTAGCTGTCCCGAGGACCAGTGACACCCAGTGCAGCTCTGTCCCCGAGCCCCGGTATGGGAGGAGAATCGGCTCGGAGTTCTCAGTGGGGTCCATCGTCCGCTTCGAGTGCAACCCGGGCTACCTGCTCCAGGGCTCCACAGCCATCCGCTGCCAGTCGGTGCCCAACGCTCTGGCTCAGTGGAATGACACGATCCCCAGCTGTGTGGGTAAGTGTGTGTCCCCACAGTGTGCTCACCAGCACGGGGCCCACATTCCCAGTTTACAGAGGCATTAAGGACTCTCTCTAGTCCACGTAAGTGACTCTTGCCCCAGACCTGTTTAAAGGGCAAATTATTTTATCAGAAATAATTGAGTAGCAGCCAAATCCTAAAAATTACTGTGTTTCATGAAACAAGTCGTCAGATTAACACGTATGAAACGTGTTTTCCTTTTCAATACTTATTAAGTATGCCATCACAAGCCATGGGTATTCAACATAATTTCATTTGGGGGAAAAATCATTATAATGTTGATTTGTTACATGACTTGTGTAATGCCCTTTTAATAAATTGGTGCTGATGAAGATCTGAAAAATAATAGGTTAATGCATCCCAAATAACAAAGACATTGTTGGTGATAGTTTATTTGCCTCATTTTGTATAACGACCTCCAGGGCAATCATGATTAGCACTTGAATTCATTTGTGCCTTTTAAGCATCTCTTCTCTCTGAATTTGCTCACAAATCCCATTAGTATCAGTTGGAGCTGCCTGTCTGCATATGGAAGAGAACTCCACAGAACTTCTTAACTTGTAGTAGAGCAATTACCCTAAACAGAGTTCACTTCAGAGATGCTGTTGTTGGGTACAGTGTCTGAGACTTAGCAGCATAACAGATGATGATCTATGGTATTGTTTAAAAGAAAACAGACTAAGTCTGACCTTGGCTACAAATGCCTTTTCATATCATAGTCCATGTAAAACATCTCTTAATAGCTGGTCACACAGCGAAGGAGCACAGAGTACAGAATTAGTGTTCTTCACTGTACTTTATTTATACTAAATGTTGGTATGGCTTTCAGTCCCCTGCAGCGGCAATTTCACTCAGCGGAGAGGGACCATTTTATCCCCCGGCTACCCTGAACCCTATGGCAACAACTTAAACTGCATATGGAAGATCATCGTTACAGAGGGGTCAGGAATCCAGGTATGTTCGAAAAGCCCAGAGACTCCTAAGAAACAGAGCTCTGCCCACAGGCTTTTCCCTTCTTTGTTTCCCTCTTTTTGTATTGGTCATTCTAAATATACAAACTGTAACCTGTTTCCTCTTTTCTTACCATTGCTACCAAGTGTTTCTAATCATGTGTCTATATTTGAAATTAAAGTGATAGACTTTTAGAATAAAATCTATCAAAAGTGCCATTTGGGAAAACTTTGTGGATGTCATTTCCATGGTTTATTCTGTTTGGTTTTGCCTTTCTCTCACATGTATATTTTTAATGTCATGAAAACTCCACTGGGCTAGTCTAATTTTTAAATTTTATTTATTTTTAATTGAAGGATAATTGCTTTACAATATTGTGCTGGCTTCTGGCATAGAGCAACATGAATCTGCTATTGGTATACATACGTCCCCTTCCTCTTGAACCTCCCTCCCACCTTCCACCCACTCACCCTTCTAGATAGTTACAAAGCCCCAATTTGAGTTCCCTGAGTCATATAGCAAATTCCCATTGGCTGTCTATTTTATATATGCACTATGCATATATTTCCATTCTGTTTTCAGTCTGATTTTATTAAGGACAAATATTGGCTTGTTTGGTAGATTCAAGTGATCAGCTTTGCCACGGAGCAGAACTGGGACTCTCTGGAGATTTATGATGGCGGTGATGCGAGTGCGCCGAGGCTGGGGAGCTTTTCAGGTGAGGTGACCCTGTCCCCGAGTTTCTGTGAATTCGAGTCATCACACCATGATGGTCTGCAGAACACTCAGTGCTGACCTCTTCCTGGGAGACTCTTCTCTGTGCTAACAAGTTTCTCCAGTGTTGGGAGGCTAGGAAGGAGAGCACCAGGCCCCAGAGTGAAGGAAAATGCACCGTCCCCCGCAAGCAGTAGACTGATGGGTGGTGGGCCCTGCACTGGGGAGAACTGGGTTATTACCCTATGGATGCAACAGGGTGTTTTCACTGAAGTCAATTTTTTGTGGGGGTGGTTTGGACAACGAACTTTGGGTTGGCTGACTTCCTTTTCTCTTGCACTTGTTAGAAGTGTTTGATGGAGTTGGGGACCAAGCACTGAGGTTAGGGAGCAAGGCGGCTGGGGTCCAGATGGAAGGTTGGGGGCAGATGTGGAAACTGAGAACCAAAGTAAACATATGGAGGATGGGGACAGGGTTTCTCATGACTGGGCAGGGAGTTAGGTACATAGGGATGAGAAAGCTGGAGTGAAGCTGGTTGTGATGGATTTGAAATAAATACACTGGTGTGAATTCATGGTCTTCGTACATATAGCTGTGCATGCCTGTCCAGTCACTAAGTCAAGTCCAAGTCTTTGCAACCCCATGGACTGTAGCCTGCCAGGCTCCTCTGTCCATGGAATTTCCCAAGCAAGAATTCTGGACTGGGTGGCCATTTCCTTCTCCAGGGGATCTTCCCAATCCAGGGATCAAACCACATCTCCCACATTCTCAGGCAAGTTTTTTACCCCTGAGCTACTCGGGAAGCCCTATGTACAACTGTACAGCTATAGACATAGAAATGTGTGTGTGTGTGTGTGTGTGTGTGTGTGTGTGTGTGTGTACATATTTCCCACCTCTGTATCCTGTGAAGTATAAAAGTATAAAACAATAACCCCTCAGCAAGGAGTTACCCACCTAGTACCCAATGGTGTGTTTCTGAAATCACTTGAAGTACCATTCTCCCTTAAAGGCACTGGTGCTTCTTGGAGAGCCACTGACTCTGAAGCTCTGGGATAGAAAACATGCATGATGAGCTGCTTGTACAGAACAGAAATATGTGGATCCACGCTGATATGCATAAATACATGCATGAGTGTAAGGAGTAAGAGAGCCTTCCCAAACTATAATAAATCTAAACTAATAAATCGGAAGGAGATGGAATTAGAGCCACTGCTGGTGGACGTTAGGACACAACACGGTCCACGT
The DNA here is from genome assembly GCA_006410735.1 of Raphicerus campestris. Taxonomy (NCBI): domain Eukaryota; kingdom Metazoa; phylum Chordata; class Mammalia; order Artiodactyla; family Bovidae; genus Raphicerus; species Raphicerus campestris. The sequence continues at coordinate 253,095 of SJYW01001475.1, forward strand.
GGGGAGGTCAGTGGAGGCTGAAGGTAGCATATGAGGTTGATGAGGACAGACAGGCACAGTCACTGTGCACCTCCTCACCTTGTCCGCATGCACTTGCTGCAAAGGAGGAATGAAGTCATTCACAGTGAGAATCCTGGCAGACACCACCTTCCTAAGGCAGTCATGTCAAGATTTCCAGTAATGGGACAAGGTATGCACTGGAATACAGATAAGCCTGCTCTCAAAATAAGCAAACAGAGGAAGAGAAAGGCTGTATTTGACTTAGTATCGCAGTTTCCATGGTGTAAATCCTCTCCTGCATGCACACTAAGTCACTTTAGTCTGTCCATGGCATTTCCTAGGCAATAATACTGAAGTGGGTTGCCATGTCTTCATTGGGGGAATCTTCCAGACTCGGGGATCAAACCTGCATCTCTTATGTCTCCTGCATTAGAGGCAGGTTCTTTATCACTAGCACAACCTGGGAATCTAGTAAGCCCTTCTCCACCAGGGCTGATTTCAAATAGCCACCATGATGTCACTAAAGCTGAGTTTGGGAGGAAATGCCCTGAAGCAGAGTCTGGAAGCCTCTGAGTCAAATCCCTCACACCTCTGAGAGTGGACAAACAGAGTGTCCTCCCGAGAGTACCCTCTTCATGAACCACAGCCTTGTAGTGGCAAAGGGGCTTGAGTAACTCAAAGAAGCTATGAGCCATGCTGTGCTGGGCCACCCACGATGAACTGGTTACAGTGAAGATTTCTGGCAAAATGTGGTCCGCTAGAGAAGGAGATGGCAACCCGCTCCAGTATTCTTGCCTGGAGAATCCTATGAACTGGAAAATCCTAGTGTGAAAAGGCAAAAACATATGACACCAGAAGATGAGAACTCAATGGACATGAATTTTGCAAACTCCAGGAGACAGTGAAGGACAAGGGAGCCTGGTGTGCTGTAGTTCATGGGGTCACAAAGAGTAGAACCTGACTTAGTGACTGAACAACAGTGGGAGAATACAGCATCATATTTCGATATTTTTTGCCAAAAATGTATCACCAGTGAATCTAGTCATGAAGAGCATCAGACATTCTCTTTGGAGGTTATGTTGCTTTATAAAAAACTTTTTTTTTTCAAAATGTGTTCTTCTATTTTTGGAGAACTCATTTTCAAGCTTACCTGCACCAAGACTTATAGCAGGGCAAACACATGATTTGTTACTGCACACCACCCCTGTATGTTTTGTTTTTTAACTACTCCCAATCTTTAATCTCATTTTCTGAACTTATGTCTGAGTGTAGGCTCAACTTAAATATATAAATAATATATAATAATACATATTTATTAACATATATTAATGTATAATACTAAAAGCATGAGAATCTCCTATGTAAACAATGACAAAAATCCTTTGTAGTGTGCATTTGATTAACTTATAAAACTTTAAAGAAAAATATTACACATGAACAATTTTTATTAAGTTTTATATACTATAATTTGTAAAAAAATTAAATTCTAATTTTCTAAAATAAAAAAATGATTTTGAAAAATATTCTGCACTCATAAAGTGACTTGTATCTTTCAAAATTATTGAGTTCATGAAAGGGAAAGGAAGACAAGAAATTTTTACAGACCAAAAAAAAACAAAAAACAAAAAAACTCACAAAACTAAAGGGACACAATCATAGATGGACACAATCATAGATGGAAAAGCTGTTCTTGGCAGATTGTGGAAATTCCAGTGATTTCTGTGGGATATATAGTCCTGCTGCCTCATGTTAGTGTTTTTTTTTTTTTAATGAACACCTCTGTTTTAAGAAATTCACACTAAATTTTTATTAAAAATATGTCACAATGTCTGCAACTTGCTGACAAAGGATTTAGTTGCTCAGCTGTGTCTGACTCTTTGCGACCTCACGGACTGTAGCCTGCCAGGCTCCTCTGTCCTTGGGATTAGGTTGTCATTCCCTTCTCTAGGAGGTTTTCCAGACCCAGGGAGCAAGCCCAGTATCCTACACTGCAGGTGGTCTTCTGCATTGCAGGTGTCTGCCGACTGAACTTACCAGGGAAGCCAAAGGGTTTAGAATAAAATAACTTTACACATATCTGTATTGTGGATAGAGATCACTTCACATGTATATCTGTATGTGGACAGAGCTAGATATCATTATTCTCTAATATATGGCAAGATAGTGTGTATATGGGAGTTTTTTGTACCATATTTGCTATTTTAAGTTAAACGCTACTTAAAATATTTCAAAAAGAGTATTTTATAAACTTTATATTGAAGAAATGACGCATCAGCCATCAAGTCTTAATATATTTAAAAACGTAATACATGTTTACACTTTTTTGTTCCTGTGATAATTTCAATATACTTAAAAAGGAGAATCTGAACCCATTTTAAAAGTTAGCTGTTGACTAAAAGCAAAGAATGAATAGTTGCTAGAGGTACACATTTCCAGAAAAACGATTGACTGACTTCTTGAATAAATTCAGGTTTTTGATTTTCTGTCTGGATAGCCATGTGTATATAGGACTTATATTGTAAGCTATTTGAAATCATTTTTTGGAAGTAGACAGGTGATAAATTATAAATGGACCCGATAGAGCAAAAGTCATACCAGTCTGTCGCTGACAAGCAGGATTAAGGGAGAGTAAATACCAGTGGCTGGAGCAGCGTCTGCCGGGCCTGGAGCACAGTCGCTAGGTTTCCCACAAGTACGGTTCTATCTAGGTCAGTGAAGCAGTGCCATCAAAGGTGTTCTACCTGTGGCAACAGTTTTTCAAAAATCCCTGAGCTGCGTTTTGAACCAGGGGAATACGCTTCTTCTGTGCGTCCATTCTGAGCAGAGTCCCAAGCGGACGCCGCTGCAGGGGGCGGGCAGTGGCCGCGGCAGGTGCGCATTGCATATGCGCCCGGGGCCCCGAGACCTAGCATCTGTTTAGGAAAACAAATGATTATATTTAGAAGTACTGAAGTACAGACAGGACTGTCCTTGCTGCAATTAATAGTAATGTTTAGAGGGGCCGTGATGATCCACTAAGCCCTTTCATACACACAGTGCATGTATGACTCACACATTAGAATTGGACTGTTATTTTGATTTCACAGAATTGGAACATCTTCAGATGTTTTCAGTAACAGGACTGATTTATGTCACAGTCAGTAGTAGAAATGAGTTTTCCGACTGTGCTGCAACATAGTCAGGAAAGACAAGAGGTCAGAAGTGTATGTTGAGAACGTGTGTGTGGAAATGACTTGGCTGGGGGCTGAAGGCGATTAAACACATTGACTATCTGAAACCATGTAAAACCAGGCAGAAAGTTATACAAATGCTGTAACAAGAACTTACTTTGTGGATTAGTTAGATCATCATAATAACATTACATTAGCTTTGTACTTTCTGTAGGCATCACCCAAAATATACAGAAATAAAAGATGAATGAGAGGACAGCAAGCATCACACAATTTGAATGAAAGTGGATTAAAACTGGAGTTTCTGTTGGGTGTTTCCCTCTTGTCTTGATGTGGGGGTGGCTCGAGCTGGCCCAGCGAGCAGGTGCAGGCAGTGCCTTGACCTTCAGACCCCCTTTCCTCCTCCCCACAAGTCCATCCGCACGTGCCCAAGTGTGCCCTGTTTACTGCTGAGCAGTCAGCATGCTGCTTCTGGTACAGCCTAGATGGAGAAAAGGTGATCCTCAGACAGAAGACTTTCTGAAACAGGCAAGGTCACCCCACCTTGCAGGTTTCCCCCATCTGCACTATTAAATATTAATTAGTTTCAAAGAATGATCTCTTTAAATGTGTCTGCTGACCATAGGGATAGGCTTATGTTTTCCCTCTCCATGACTCAGTTTCTTAAAAGTCTGTCTCTCTGTCTGTCTATCCATCAAACCAAGTTTGAGTAACAAAGGAGTTGAATCTGCAGTCATTTTCTGTTTATCATTCAGCAAACAATTACAGTGTATACTCACAGTTCAGCTCTGAAAAGACTCTGCCTCCCACAGACAACCCCACCTAGATAGTCAGGGGAAATGGTTTGAGGCACTGGCCCCAGATCTCAAGTGGGAAATTCGTCTTCCAAAGAATGTACATATCTGTGGGCATACACATGTGTGTGCACACACACAATCATTAGGAGTGTACCTGGTATTTTCTTTTGTCCTCCATTTATACCCTGTTCTTCTTCCCAAACAGTCAGGTAATACTTTGTATACTGATTAGCCAACAACCCAGCCGGTATACATATTACTAGTCCCAGCACACTGTCAAACTGAGGGTGAACTTTTATAAACCCAAAGAGTTTCTGAAAGACTACATGCTAATCCAAGGTTAATAAGATGTCCTTAATCTATGTTTAGGATGCAATTCTTACCTGCAGTCATTGGTTTGCTTACAGCTGCTTGAGGGTCGTAGAACTGTTTGAGTAGAAAGTTAAGGGCAACCGGGGATCTTGCCCTTGCAACATTGTTCATCTGTCTTAGATAATTACCAGCTTATTTCCTTATTTTGTTATTTAAAATAGTATTTATACTATGTATGTCTATAATGTATAATATTTATACATTAGCATCATCATCATCCATGAATTTGCTTGCACCATGGGGAGGAGTTTTACCTGAGGAGTGGCTCCTTCACACATAGGAAATGTGTATTTATTCAGAAAATGACTTGGATACAGTAGACTATCAAGCATGTACCCCTTGGGTAGCAAGGGACTTAGGCTAGCTTATTGCTTTCCCGTATTATAATGCATTCTGCTAATGCATTCTAAATGTCTGGCTGAAGGACATTTCCTTTTCCTCAGGACCTTGCAGCACCATGGCTCTGGTTTCACCCTCGTCCTTAGCATCTCTAAATTTTCCTACTTTCCAGTGGCTACAATGCAGGCCAGAACATTTTAATTAAAGGAAGCATTATATAAAATAAACCTGCATTTTCCTTTCCTTGTATGTTTCATTGAAATTGTTTGCAGATTTCAGAGGGAACATTATCCTGTATGAATCACAGAGGGATAAAGAAGAGAATATATGATCAAAAACAACCTCTTCTGAATAACATATTACATCAGATCTACAGTCTAACTATTTCCCCAACTTCCATATGACTTGTATGTTGAGGCTTTACCCTTCTTTGTTCATGGCAAGTCAGAAAAAAAAAAAGCAAATGGTTACATTGATTTAAAAAAAGCAATGTGAATAATCAAATGCATGGTAAAGCATAAGAATGTATGTGTTTTCACTGTTAGGATGAAGACATGCCACATCTGTCTGAGGAGGGCGGATGAAATGTGTAGCTTCTTGTTGTTGTTCAGTTGCTCAGTCATGTCTGTTTGTGACCCCGTGGAGTACAACATGCCAGGCTACCCTATCCTTCACCATCTCCTAGACTTCGCTCAAACTCATGTCCATTGAGTCCGTGATGCCATTCAACCATCTCATCTTCTCTTGCCCCCTTCTCCTCCTGCCTTCAGTCTTTTCCAGCATCAGGATCTCTTCCAGTGAATCAGCTCTTCATATCAGGTGGCCAAAGTATTGCAGCTTCAGCTTCAGCATCAGTCCTTCCAATGAATATTCAGGGTTGGTTTCCTTTAGGATTGACTGGTTTGATCTTCTTGCAGTCCAAGGGACTCTCAAGAGTCTTCAACGCCACAGTTCGAAAGCATCAGTTGTTCAGAGCTCTTCCTTCTTTATGTCCAGCTTTCACATCTGTACATGACTCCTGGAAAGACCATAGCCTTGACTACATGGACGTTTGTCAGCAAGTGCTGTCTTTGCTATTTAACGCACTTGTTTAGGTTTGTCATAGCTTCCTGCCAAGAAGGAGTCATCTTCTAATTTCATGGCTGTAGTCACCATCTGCAGTGATTTTAGAGTCCAGGAAGAGGAAATTTGCCATTGATTCCACCTTTTGCCCTTCTATTTGCCATGAAGTGATGGGACTAGATGCCATAATCTTAGGTTGTTTTTTTTGTTGTTTTATTTTTTTAATATTGAGTTTTAAGCCAGCCTTTCACTTTCCTCCTTCACCCTTATCAAGAGGCTGTTTAGTTTCTCTTCATCTTCTGCCATTAGAGTGGTATCATCCACTATCTGAGTTTTTTTATATTTCTCCCTGCAGTATTGATTCCAGCTCGTGCTTCATCTAGTCTGTAGTCTGGCATTTCATATGATATACTCTGCATATAAGTTAAATAAGCTAGGTGACAATACACAGCCTTGATGCACTCTTTCCCAGTTTTGAACCAGTCCATTGTTCCATGTCCAGTTCTATTGCTTTTTGACCTGCATACAAGTTTCTCAGGAGACAGATAAAATAGCCTGGTATTTCCATCTCTCCAAGAGTTTTCCATAGTTTGTTATGATCCACGTAGTCAAAGGCTTTAGCATAGTCAGTGAAACAGAGGTAGATGTTTTTCTGGAATTCCCTTGCTTTCTCTGGCATACAGCAAATGTTGGCAATTTGATCTCTGATTCTTCTACCTTTTCTAAACCCACTGAAACATGTGGAAGTTCCCGGTTCACATAATGCTGAAGCCTAGCTTGGAGGATTTTTGGCATAACCTTACTAGCATAGGAAATGAGTGCAATTGTCTAGTGGTTTGAACATTCTTTAGTACTGCTCTTGTTGGGAATTGGGATGAGGATTGACCTTTTTCAGTCTTGTGGCCACTGCTGGGTCTTCCAAATTTCCTGACATACTGAGTGCAGCACTATTATCAATTCATCTTTTAGGATTTTAAATAGCTGTGCTGAAATTCCACCACCTCCACTAGCTTTATTGGCAACAGTGCTTTCTAAGGCCCACACTTCACACTGCAAAATGTCTGGCTCTGAGTGAGACAACACCATCATGGTTATCTTGGTCATTAAAATCTTTGTTGTACAATTTTTCTGTGTATTCTTTCCACCTCTTCTTGATCTCTTCTACTTTTATTAGGTCTTTACCATTTCTGTCCTTTATTGTGCCCATCTTTGGATGAAATTTGATATTTCTTTGATATTTCCAATTTTTTGGAAGAGATCTATAGTCTTACCCTTTCTGTTGTTTTTCTCTTTTTTGCATTGTTCATTGAAGGAGGCCTTTTTGTCTTTCCTGGTTATTCTCTGGAACTCTGCATTTAGTTAGGCATACCTTTCCCTTTCTCCTTTGCTTTCACTTCTCTTCTTTCCTCTGCTATTTGTAAAGCCTCCTCAGATAAGCACTTCGCCTTCTTGCATTTCTTTTTTGGTGGATGGTTTTGTGCACTGCCTCCTGTGCAATATGATAGACCTCTGGAGAAGAGAATGGCAAACCACCCATATATTAGCTGTGAGAACGCTATGAACTGTATAAAAAGGCAAAAAGATACGATACTGAAAAATGAGCCCCCAGGTCAGAAGGTGTCCAATGTGCTACTGGGGAAGAGCAGAGGACAACTACTGACAGCTCCAGAAAGAACGAAGCGGCCGGGCCAAAGCAGAAACGATACTCAGCTGTGGATCTGTCTGGTGATGAAAGCAAAATCTGAAGCTGTAAACAACAGTTTTGCATAGGAACCTGGAATGTTAGGTCCATGAATCAAGGTAAATTGGACATGGTCAAGCAGGACATGGCAAGAGTAAACATGGACATCTTAGTAATCAGTGAACTAAAATGGATGAGAATGGGTGGATTTAATTCAGATGACTATTATGTCTACTACTGTGGGCAAGAATCCCATAGAAGAAATGAATAGCCCTCATAATCAACAAGAGTGCAAAATGCTATACTTGGGTACAGACTTAAAAATGACAGAATGACCTCGGTTCATTTCTAAAGCAAACCGTTCAACATCCCAGTAATCCAAGTCTATGCCCCAACTGCTGATGCCAAAGAAGCTGAAATTGATCAGTTCTATGAAGACCTAGAAAACCTCCTAAAGCTAATACCAAAAAATGATTTTCCATTCATCATAGGGGATTCAAATGCAAAAGTAGGAAGTCAAGAGATACCTGGAGTAACAGGCATTTTTGACCTTAGGGTACAAAATAAAGCAGGGCAAAGGCTAACAGAATTCTGCCAAAAGAATGCACTGGTCATAGCAAAGACCCTTTTTCAACAACAGAGGAGACGGCTTTACACATAGACATCACCAAATGGTCAATACTGAAATCAGATTGATTACATTCTTTGTAACTGAAAATGGAAAAGCTGTATACAGTCAGCTAAAACAAGACCTGGAGCTGACTGTGGCTCAGATCATCTGCTCCTCATATCTAAATTCAGTCTTAAACTAAAGAAAGTGGAGAAAACCACTCGGCCAGTTAGGTACAGGTTACATCAAATCCTCTATGTTATGCGGTGGAGATGATTAATAGATTCAAAGGATTGGATCTTGTAAACAGAGTGCCTGAAGAGCAATGGACAGAGGTCCATAATATTGTACAGGAGGCAAGGAATAAAACCACCCCAAAGTGAAAAAAAGGAAAAGGAACTTCTTACCATGCCTAGAAAAAGAGAGTAGCTCTAACTGTAATGATCAAAGCCAGTACTTGGATTAAATACATGACGATCAGACAAGCTAAGGGGATCTGTACACCAAAACAAATGTCCTCAGTGTTTTCTTTTGTGGAAAGATAATTGACTGACAGTATGGTGTTTGCTTCAGTGTACAGCAAAGTGATTCTCTTGAATAATGTGTATTTTTCCAGATTATTTTCTATCATAGGTTACTATAAGTTACTGCATATAGTTCCCTGTGCTAAACAGTATATCAGTATATCATTGTTGTTTGTCTATTTTATACTTGAATGTGTATCTGCTAATCTCAAACTCCTAATTTATGCCTTTCTGCCTCCCTTTCTACTTTGGGAAACTTGAATTTATTCTCTGTATCTGTGAGTCTCTTTCTGTTTTGTAATTAGATTCATTTGTATTATGCTTTAGATGGCACATATAAGTGAAATCATATATATCCTTCTCTGACTTACAGCACTTAGTGTGATATTCTTATGATTTTATAATGAGAGAAGTGAACACATCCCTGATATTAAAGCCCAGCCTGCATCCCTTCCTGCAGGTACCACGGTGCCAGCGCTGCTCAATAGCACATCCAACCAGCTCTACCTGCACTTCCAGTCAGACATCAGCGTGGCTGCTGCTGGCTTCCACCTGGAGTACAAAAGTAAGCTCCCCTGTCTCTGCATCTGGCTTTCTCTGTGACACAGTGATTTTATTAAAGGGGAAATGGATCCCAGCCCATATTACACAGTGAAATTTTGTTCTGAAGTTATGTTTAGAAGTTCCATGTAGTTGGGTGTTACAAAACCAGTCTGTATGAACTATATTTTTATTACATAAATATTAATATAATATTTTGTTACATAATTATATCATAATACTATAACATCATTATTTGAACTGTATCTTATTATATTATATTGTATAACATAATTATATTGTGAAAGAAAAATTTATAGGGAAATGAAGAAGTTAGGATATGGAATAATTTGATAAAACATTGGCTTTGCTTTCAGGCTGTTTGTGTTAAAAAGAAAAAAAGTACAAAATATCCATTTGTAATATTGCTAGTTTTTCTTGTGAGTTGTAGAAAATACTCAGATAAGTATCTAAAAATGTAGAAGACATAATTTCCAAATAGATTATGGTCATAAGCTCTTTCTATTTCTAGTCTCAGAGGCTGTTAGAATGGGACCAGCAGAGAGCCGCCCCTTCAGTGCCTATATTTGTGTATTATTCATTTTAATTGGAAGAAGGTAACGCAAAGGAGATGTTAACCTTTTAAAAAATGGATGTGAGACTGAGTTAATAGTCTGATAAATGGGATGACAAAGGTCAGATTCACAAATCCACTTTGACATTTGATTATGCAGGTAAACCTTGTAAAAGCAAAATCAGAATTTCCAATGAGAGTGAAATTTATTTTAGGACTGTGTTTTCAAGCACTAAAAATGCTTAATGTTGATATTCAGCTCATTTAATAAGCAGTTGCAAATAAGCAAATACATGGATAAGCTTTAATAAGTGATCCTTTGAATTGAGATAAACAGTTTGCTGGGATNGTGAAATTTATTTTAGGACTGTGTTTTCAAGCACTAAAAATGCTTAATGTTGATATTCAGCTCATTTAATAAGCAGTTGCAAATAAGCAAATACATGGATAAGCTTTAATAAGTGATCCTTTGAATTGAGATAAACAGTTTGCTGGGATGTAAATGCATGCATGTATTTGAATGGCCAGATTTCCAGCTGATGATAAATATTCTGAACCAGACACATACCACAGGGCTGTTTTGCATTCTGGTTGAATTTCCTTACTTATTACCGGCATTTGTATGCAAGTTTATTTCAATTTATTTGAATGGGACTGCATTAGTGACAGCGTAAAATGATACTGTGGATGTTATTTATGTAGAATATGTCTGGAAAAATCACTACTTTGATACATATGGTGAACATCTGTAGATAGGAAACTATAAACCTTATTTATGATAATGTCAGTAAATTCACTAATATTTTTAGCAGCATTAGATTTGATCAATGTGCCCATCTCGTCCTCTCAAAGTGATCTTGTAGCTTCTGACTCTTCATTCACTCATTATAGAAAGAGGAGCTACTGAAATAATTAGTCTACAATTACTGTGAAATATTATCCATGACTCACACATACCTCAACTCCAACAATATATTAATAGTAATCACCTGCATTTCATCTTATTCTCAATTAAATTCATTAAAAGAAAGATGAATGTATTGCTTACTGAAATTAATCTTGTTCAAGGATCTAAGGCCCTGTTTCATTACTTAATCTATTTATTTTTTTACTTGGCCACACAGAATGCTACGTTTTCATCTGTGAGTTTCTTTACTGAGTCTTTGTTTTTGGACACTAATAGTATTCTGAGGATCATGCCATTATCTTCGTGTGTTTTGAGGCAGTCATTTCTCCGTTCTAACTCTGTGTGTCAGTATAAAATTTGGATTATACAAAATGTTTGTAAAATTAATCTTATTAAGGTGGACACCAAACAAATAAGGATTGTTGAAGTAAGTTGTCAAAAATTGTCTAATATTCATAACCTTCTATCATTTTTTTTGCTCTCTGGCCCTTTCTTTTTAATTTTAAATTTTATACTGGAGTATATAGCTGATTAGCAATGCTGTGATAGTTTCAGGTGGACAGTAAAGGGACTTAGCCATATATATCCATTAACAGATTTTTACATCGACCTTAAATTGTTCATTTCCAATCTGCACATCTTTCAATTCAGATTTTTCACTAAAATATATACCCATGAAATAAGAGCAAAAACAGCAACAAGGTCTGTTCCTGGTCCTGCCATAAACATGTTACAGCTATTTATTCAATTCTCCTCAAAGTAACTCCATTTTTGAGGTATGCTTAGGTTTTAAAAGGGCTTCTCTGTGGCTTAGATGGTAAAGAATCTGCCTGCAATGCAGGAAACCTGGGTTAGGAAGATCCCCTGGAGGACATGGTTACTCACCCCAGTATTCTTGCCTGGGAAATCCCATGGACAGAGGAGCCTGGTGGGCTCCATGGCTGAGGGAGTAACACTAGGCCTTTATGGAGAAGAAACAGTCACTCATGCATTCAGCCTGCTCAGGTCAGAGTCAGACTGCTAACTGACAGAAGGAACACATGTAGACACAGATGTGTTTCATCACAAATGAGCACCTGCCCAAGAATCACAACCGTCCAATCAGAAAGAGCACACAGACCACCCTTCTGTACTAAGGGAGACACCACCTGTCGCTAGTAGCTGAATCGTGTGTGAAAGAGAAAGGGGTTGAGACTCAGTCTTGGAGATGCAGTTGGTCTGATCCTAAAACCTGAGCTGTTACAACAAGTCCACCCCTGCTTCCATCTGAGAAGTTGAGTTTCTCGCATGAAAGTGAAGGCCAGTTACTGTTAATTAGGTGCATGTGTGCATGTCACTTTAGTCACGTCGACTCTTTGAAACCCTGTGAACTATAGCACACCAGGCTCTTCTATCTATGGGATTCTCCAGGCAAGAATCATGGAGCAGGTTGCCATTTCTTTCTCTAGGGATCTTCCCAACCCACAGATCAAACCCGCCCCCTGCCGCTCCTGCGGTGCAGGCAGGTTCTTTACCACTGAGCCAGCAGAGAAGCCCCTGTAAGTCATAACAGTCCATAATCCCAAATGAACGCTGACGGGCATTTTTCAAACAAAAAGCAAACACTTTTATTGGGAAGATGACGAACAAGATTAAACACCCAAACCCTGATGGAGTGTTGCTATTGATACTATTTGTATTTTATTGATTTTTTCCCTTTTTCTGATAGCGTTTTGTTTAATTGAATCTTTTAAGTTCCAATTTACCTCCACTATGGTCTTCTTAGAGGAAAGTCTTAAAAATGTTAAGGGTCTCTCTAGACAAGTTTAAAATATATGCTTCAATATAACACATCTTACCTTCAAATAATATGGTTTCACTTTGTGTCTAGTGAAACTTACAAACTTGTACTTCGAATTTCTTCTATCCATCATTCATGTTATTGTTGTTTTACATTTTATTTTTGCATATTATAAAACCTACAAATATTTTCTCTACTTTTTTGCTTTAAATATTGATCTTTCATAGTGAATAAAATAAGAAAAAAAAGTTTTATATTTACCTTATTTTTAGCATCTGTGGAGCTCTTTATTTCTTTGGGTGAATCCAAGTTTCCATTTAATTTTTTTTCTGTCTAAAGAACTGCTTTCAATCCTTCTTACAGGGCAGCTCTGCTGACAATGAATTTTCCCAGCTATTGTTTTTCTGAGAAAGCCATCATTTTACCTTCATTTTTTGAAAGATATTTTGGCTGGATTTGGAAATCTGGGTCAGAAGTTATTTTTCAGTATGTTAAAAAATAGGGCTTTCCTGGTGGCTAAGTGGTAAAGAATCTGCCTACCAGTGCAGGAGACAAAGGTTCAGTCCCTGCATCAGGAAGATCCCTTAAAGGAGAAAATAGCAACCCATTCCAATATTCTTGGGAGAATTCCATGGACAAAGGAGCCTGGTGGGCTACAGTCCACGGGGTCACAAAGAGGAGACACAACTTAGCACATGACACACACGCACACGTAAAATACGCCACTTCATTGTCTTCTCATTGTTTAGTTTGTGATGAGAAGTAAGCTGTGATTCTTTTGGCTATATACTCGTCCCTGTTTTCTAGCTTCCTTTACAAATTTCTCTTTATCTTTTATTTTCATCAGATAGATTATGGTGTGTCTAGGAGTGTGTGTGCACACGTACATGTGTGTACACATTTGATATTCATCCTGTTCAGTGACTCCTACATTCTTGGATCTAAGGTTTAATGTCTTCCATTATATTATTTATGAAAAAGTCTTGACCATTATCATTACAAATATTTCTTTCCCCCATTCTCTTTTCCTTTTTTGGGGGGAAATCTATTCACATGTCTATTGGACATGTTGATATTTTATCACAATTCTTGGATGCAGTTCTGTTTTATTCACACTCTATGTGTTCTAGTTTTGGTAGTTGCTATTAACCTTTGATTCTCTGAGTCTTTCATTGGCTATGTTAAGTCTGCTAATGAGTCCACTGAAATAATTCTTCATCTCAGACATTGTGTTTTCCCCCTTGAATTTCCACTTGCCAGTTTCTTATAATTATTCTCTCTGCCATAATTTCTCCATCTCTTCATGAATGCTATCTTGTCCACTAGATGTTTTAACATATTTTTACATTTGATATATCTGTCCATTATTCCACTATATGACTGTGCAAAGTCTTACTACTTTATCTCTAGACAAAGTGTTTTTTGTTTAATACTTTATTAAAGATGGACACCATGAGTAGAACCCTACCTTATTGTTGTTCAGTTGCTAAGTCATGTCTGACTCTTTGTGATTCCATGGGTTGCAGCGTGACAGACTCCTCTGTCATCGACTATCTCCTTGAGTCTGCTCAAACACATGTCCATTGAATCAGTGATGCTATTAATATTTGTGCTAGGAATGGGCACCACTTACATTAGCCTGTTGAATCAGGAGTTTCCATGGGTTTGAGTTCTGTTGTTGCTATGGTTACTTTCAGAGCATCACATCCCTCAGTGGTGAGCTTCAACTGCCAAGTCCTAGTTGGAGGCTTTTTCTCAGCCATTATTCCAACCTTAGCTATCAATCTTCCCTAAATGCCTTTTCCAAAGAGATGGTATCCTTCCAGACTTCTGTATCTCCCCAGTAGTAGATGCTGTTGCTTGTTACTCCATGTTAAGCTTACACTGGTATCAAGGTAGTTCTCTCCCAGCCAGAGTCAGACCCTAAGAGTCTGTGCATGGTGGGCTAGGGTGTTCTCAGCAATCTTGCCCACCCTCCTGAGGTTGTAAGCTTCTACCTATGGCTGGTATTTGAAGAGAATTTTCTGACTGTCCCCTAGTGTCAGAAGACCGTGGTCTTGGTACTGATAGAGGATCTTAAGCTCACAGGTTCTCCTGCTACACTCCAGATGTAGACTTTCTCTATATACCTTTCTCCAAGATGCAGTGCCTCTCTTCTTGTGCCCTGGAGAGAACAGGCTTTTGCTACTGAAAGTGGCTTAACTTTCTTTCCTAAAAGAGAAAAATTCGGGGAAATGCACGGGATTCCATGCCCCTCTCCATAGAAACAATGATATTTGGTGGTGGTGAGAGGTGATAAAGGAGAGGCTGATTCCAGGCTCTACCAGGCCCCCAGTGTTTCTCTTAATTACTCAGCAGAGGTGCAAGGATGGAAGGGCAGAACCTCCCTCTGTCTAGGACCCTGAGCAGCTGGAGACCCATGCTGGACACTGGCCATTGCTAAGATGGTAGCTAATCTATCCTTGCCTATGGGAGTCGGTCCTTTCTCTCCTGTGATCCATCACAGTGACAGTGACATGTGCCCTGCTTCCCCTTGGAGGCACTAATCCTTGGGAACTGATGTCACCTGGGTACCTGAAACCTCAGCTCCCTGATGAGTTCAACATGGCTATGATTTTGTAGTTTAAATTTTCTCACTATTAAAGTGGACTTGAGATTTTATTTTACATATTTCTATATCCAAGGTAGAAATGGAAGTCTTTTGTGGGTGTTAAAATTGCTCTACTTCAAGGATAGATGAATACTAAAATTATTTATTTAGACTGACCATGAAGAAGTTTTTCTAGAATGACCAGTTTTAAACAAAATCATCTATCTATAAGTATAATCTGTCTATCTAATACACATTCATTATCCTTTCTTGTTGAATAACAAAAAACAAAAAATACCTGCTAATGGCACATAGTGAAGGCTATGGTTTTTCCAGTAGTCATGTATGGGTGTGAGAGTTGGACTGTAAAGAAAGCTGAGTGCCGAAGAATTGATGCTTTTGAACTGTGGTGTTGGATAAGACTCTTGAGAGTTTCTTGGACTGCAAGGAGATCTAACCAGTCCATCCTAAAGGAGATCGGGGCAAAGTGTCCATTAAAAGGACTGATGTTGAAGCTGAAACTCCAATACTTTGGCTACCTAATGTGAAGAGCTTACTCATTTGCAAAGACCCTGATGCTGGGAAAGACTGAAGGCAGGAAGAGAAGGAGACGACAGAGGATCAGATGGTTGGATGGCATCACTGACTCAGTGGACAAGGTTTGGGTAAACTCTGCAAGTTGGTGATGGACAGGAGGCCTGGCATGCTGTGGTCCATGGGGTCGCAAAGAGTCAGACACAACTGAGCGACTGAACTGAACTGAGCCAAATGGCATATAAAGACATAACACACATTCCTACAGTCTCATAAACTAAGCATGTAATACACATAACTTTAAGTTAGCAAGATAGGTTTCTTCAAAGCTGTGAAAAGTACAGAGATATTTACTGATAAATGATATAGAATTAAATTTAATATATATTTACATTATAAATATATTATTAGAATAAGTTCATCTAGTTTAGAATTACTATCCATTGAAAGATTGCTTGAATTAGAAACTGTTTATCCTGATTTGTTCACATGGCAGTACTTGCTGAATGATCATACTTCACATTACTAACACCTTGTTTATTAAATTAGACCCAGTACTGTGACTGAGCTTACTCACCACTCTATCTTGCTAAGTTGGAAGATAATTTCTGGGTCCACAGGGAACCATATAAGACTTCATCTAGTGGCACCTATGCCAAGTTAATGTCATAAACCCAATGAGTGTATCTGACCTCCAGTGAGGGGCCACTGCAATTATTCAAACCTATTTAGGGCTCATATGTGGTGCTGAGTCTAAACAGCACCAAAATAATTCTATTTATGAATTATTTTCACAATAATTTCTTTTCTTTATGTACTAGCTTTCTCAAAAGACCTTCTTCCTCTCATGTTCACTATTGAGAAACCCACTGGAGTTAACAAAATATTTTTGGAGTCTATGAGATATGACATTTGACCCCTGGAAGGCAAGTGAAATAGAGAAGCTACTGTGCAATGTGAATTTCAAATGTCCTACAGAGCCGAAAAGTTAACTATTCTTCTCTAAACAGTAGCGCAACAGAGGACATGTTCCGATGTGGAAGCTAATCTCCCATGTCTCAGACTATGGCCCTCTGATACAGGACAGTATACAAGTGGGCCAGACCCTGGAACAGCTAAGCTGTGGCCATGACAGCCTCATGTGATAGAGAAACAGAGACAGCAGTATTGTAGTGGCACATTTATTCTGAAAAAAGATAGGAGTTTGGGATTAGTGATTTGTAGTTATTATGAAAAAACAAAAATTCAGAGAAAAGTAAGTATAACAATCCCTCCTTTGTTTGAAATGAATGCTTATCCTTAACAAGGTAGAGTCAGATGGAGATTTTTTTCGCATTTTGACATGCTTGCAAGTTAACAGTATTAATGGTTATTAGTTAAAATGATAATTATAAAATAAATATAAAATATTTTACTATCATATTATGTCAGACAAATTTCTTCTCAAGTAAAAACTGACCTAGAACTAACTGTAACATAGTAGTACTCTTTGAGTACAAGTTCAAAATGTATTATGCATGATTAACTCCTTCTCATGTGTATTTAGATACTTAATAGTTATGTGTATAGTGAAAATTAATATATATCATGATTTTATAACATCTCACTCAAAGTGTACATACTTAGATGAATGAAAAATAAGACTGTCAAGATTTTTATAAAAAGATATTCTGTCTGTTCTTTAGAATACTTAAGATAAAAATATGTATATGTACAACAAAGAAATTATTAAAAGAAAAAAATTTTAAAAGGCAACCAAACTAAAGAGAAACACATAAATACATTAGCCAGTGAGATTAAAGTAATTGTTATTGTTAGGCACTAAATTTAGCTTCAGACTTATGGCAATAAAAGCAAAAGAAGAAATAGAATTTAATTATCTTTTTTAAAAAGAAACTAATTAAAAGAAATAAATTCCTTCTTTGTTGTATATTCTATAAAGTACTTATAGTTTACGACTGACGTTGTCTTCAAAAAAAGATTTCTATAAAATTCAGGAGTGAACTTTACATGACAATTAGGTAGCAACTTTTGATATAATGGTGAGAACATAATATGCTGTGCTGTGTGTGCTACGTCACTTCAGTCGTGTCCGACTCTTTGTGACCTTGTGGACTGTCACCCACCAGACTTTTCTGTCCCTGGGCTTCTCCAGGCAAGAATACTAGAGTGGGCTGTCATACAGTAAACTGCATTGATTTCTGGGTCAGCAAAATATCATCACTAAAGCTGTGTTTATAATGCGTGTTCTTTTAAAATACTTTCCTCCTGTTTGTAGTGATCAACTAAGCAGTGCATTCATTTCCTTTGTGAACTCATTTCAGAACTGGCACTCAAAAGGAAATATCTAATGATTACAATTTCTGGAAAATGCCTGAAGTTCTAGAAATGAAAAGTACTTCACATTTTTAGCAAGATGAATAGTTGAATATTGACAGCTTGAAGTAGCTCTCCATGATGACAGTAACCCTCACATATACATGCAAATTGTTAATATTAATACACTTAAAAATTTATTTAAACATAAAAAATTTTGTTTTGAAGTTTAGCCAATTATAATAATACATATTTTAATGGCACTTGTAAATGCTATGTTAAAAATTATAATAAGGTTTCTCAACTTGGTGAGTGTAAATAAACATCACAGTCCAATGACACATTGCACAAGATGACACCTCATGTGTCCCAGGGTGCATCTATAAGTATTTCATTCTGTGCACCCCGAGATGACAGCTCTGTACCTCCACCAGAGTGGGTGTCCAGTAAGCCATGCCCATTCAAGTCATTGATCTTAATCATATCAGTTTAAGCCCATTTTTGTATTTAACTGTATGTCAATCATTTGTTGATCCATATATTCTGAGACCCTCTCAACTCCCACCTCCTATTAAAATGGGTATCATTAATACCAACTGACAATTCATGTCTTCTTTATCTCCTACCAGGGTCCCTGCACCAAGAACCATGGGCAAGTTTAAAGTCTTGCATATCCTGACTTCTAACACTCCAGACAGCTCCAGAGCCCCTTCTGGTAACATGAGGTCTCTCTTACAAGACTATTTTAGGCATTCAACCTAACTTTACTTGAGGTTGAAAGTAACACACACAAAAATCTGATAACTGATTAAAACTTTCCTACTAACAGTGATATTTTGGCATTTTACCAAGCATAACATTTAAGTGAAAGATATGATTTAATTACTTAATCCCTGGGGTATTTAGTTAGATGTCTTCTAAAATAAAGGGATCGAAATTCAGTTTTCCAGTTGTCCTTGGATATGTCTTTGGAATTTCAGGCATTAACAGATTTGGGAAGGAAAGGGTAGAGTGTACAGAACTGAAGCTTAATCTTAAGCTCTGCTGACCAATACCTACTGTCCCCACACTGATTTCAGAGGTAGGTCTCATCATTAGCTCTATTTATCAGCTAGTCTCTGGTTTCTGTTGAGAGACTCAGCAATCATTGGACAAATTCTGTTGCTACTCATTCAGACCGTGACTCAGAGAGTTGCCCACACAAAAAGGAGTTTGGTTTCAAATTGTTATTGTTGTTCAGTCTCTAAGTCATGTCTGACTCTTCACAACCCCATAGACTGCAGAATGTCAGGCTTCCTTGTCCTTCACTATTTCCTAGAGTTTGCTCAAACTCAGGTCCATTGAACAGTGAGGCTATATAACTATCTTATCCTCTGTCATGCCCCCTCCTCCTGCCCTCAGTCTTTCCCAACATCAGGATTTTTTCCAGTGAGTTTGCTCTTTGCAAAGGTAGCCGAAGTGTTGGAGCTTCAGCTTCAGCATCACTCCTCCCAATGACTATTCAGGATTGGTTTCCTTTAAGATTGACTGGTTTGATCTCCTTGCAGTCCAATGGTCTCTCAAGAGTCTTCTGCTCAGAACCACAATTCTAAAGCATCAGTTCTTCAACACTCAGCCTTCTTTATGGTCCAACTTTCAGATCTATACATGACTACTGGAAAAACTACAGCTTTGACTACATGGACTATTATCAGCAAAGTGATGTCTCTGCTTTTTAACGTGCTGTGTAGGTTTCTCGTAACTTTCTTTCCAAGGAGCAAGCGTCTTTTAATTTTGTGACTGCTGTCAGTGTCCACAGTGATTTTGGAACTCAAGTTGTCATTTGGTGCATACCCCCAGTTGTGTCTCATTTGAGACTATTTTTGTGTTTGTTTTCCATTTTGAATGGTTTTCATAGAGTGTCCACATTTTCTGTGATTTCATCTCCNAGTATTAATGGTTATTAGTTAAAATGATAATTATAAAATAAATATAAAATATTTTACTATCATATTATGTCAGACAAATTTCTTCTCAAGTAAAAACTGACCTAGAACTAACTGTAACATAGTAGTACTCTTTGAGTACAAGTTCAAAATGTATTATGCATGATTAAGTCCTTCTCATGTGTATTTAGATACTTAATAGTTATGTGTATAGTGAAAATTAATATATATCATAATTTTATAACATCTCATTCAAAGTGTACATACTTAGATGAATGAAAAATAAGACTGTCAAGATTTTTATAAAAAGATATTCTGTCTGTTCTTTAGAATACTTAAGATAAAAATATGTATATGTACAACAAAGAAATTATTAAAAGAAAAAAATTTTAAAAGGCAACCAAACTAAAGAGAAACACATAAATACATTAGCCAGTAAGATTAAAGTAATTGTTATTGTTAGGCACTAAATTTAGCTTCAGACTTATGGCAATAAAAGCAAAAGAAGAAATAGAATTTAATTATCTTTTTTAAAAAGAAACTAATTAAAAGAAATAAATTCCTTCTTTGTTGTATATTCTATAAAGTACTTATAGTTTACGACTGACGTTGTCTTCAAAAAAAGATTTCTATAAAATTCAGGAGTGAACTTTACATGACAATTAGGTAGCAACTTTTGATATAATGGTGAGAACATAATATGCTGTGCTGTGTGTGCTACGTCACTTCAGTCGTGTCCGACTCTTTGTGACCTTGTGGACTGTCACCCACCAGACTTTTCTGTCCCTGGGCTTCTCCAGGCAAGAATACTAGAGTGGGCTGTCATACAGTAAACTGCATTGATTTCTGGGTCAGCAAAATATCATCACTAAAGCTGTGTTTATAATGCGTGTTCTTTTAAAATACTTTCCTCCTGTTTGTAGTGATCAAGTAAGCAGTGCATTCATTTCCTTTGTGAACTCATTTCAGAACTGGCACTCAAAAGGAAATATCTAATGATTACAATTTCTGGAAAATGCCTGAAGTTCTAGAAATGAAAAGTACTTCACATTTTTAGCAAGATGAATAGTTGAATATTGACAGCTTGAAGTAGCTCTCCATGATGACAGTAACCCTCACATATACATGCAAATTGTTAATATTAATACACTTAAAAATTTATTTAAACATAAAAAATTTTGTTTTGAAGTTTAGCCAATTATAATAATACATATTTTAATGGCACTTGTAAATGCTATGTTAAAAATTATAATAAGGTTTCTCAACTTGGTGAGTGTAAATAAACATCACAGTCCAATGACACATTGCACAAGATGACACCTCATGTGTCCCAGGGTGCATCTATAAGTATTTCATTCTGTGCACCCAGAGATGACAGCTCTGTACCTCCACCAGAGTGCGTGTCCAGTAAGCCATGCCCATTCAAGTCATGTAATAACTTGATCTTAATCATATCAGTTTAAGCCCATTTTTGTATTTAACTGTATGTCAATCATTTGTTGATCCATATATTCTGAGACCCTCTCAACTCCCACCTCCTATTAAAATGGGTATCATTAATACCAACTGACAATTCATGTCTTCTTTATCTCCTACCAGGGTCCCTGCACCAAGAACCATGGGCAAGTTTAAAGTCTTGCATATCCTGACTTCTAACACTCCAGACAGCTCCAGAGCCCCTTCTGGTAACATGAGGTCTCTCTTACAAGACTATTTTAGGCATTCAACCTAACTTTACTTGAGGTTGAAAGTAACACACACAAAAATCTGATAACTGATTAAAACTTTCCTACTAACAGTGATATTTTGGCATTTTACCAAGCATAACATTTAAGTGAAAGATATGATTTAATTACTTAATCCCTGGGGTATTTAGTTAGATGNTAGTAACAGACCTTTGTTGGGTGACAGGAGAATCCTAACTTTACTTGAGGTTGAAATTAACACACACAAAAATCTGATAACTGATTAAAACTTTCCTACTAACTGATATTTTGGCATCTTACCAAGCATAACATGTAAGTGAAAGATATGATTTAATTACTTAATCCCTGGGGTATTTAGTTAGATGTCTTCTAAAATAAAGGGATCGAAATTCAGTTTTCCAGTTGTCCTTGGATATGTCTTTGAAATTTCAGGCATTAACAGATTTGGGAAGGAAAGGGTAGAGTGTACAGAACTGAAGCTTAATCTTAAGCNGTATTTTATAGTTTTTGATGTACAGCCATCTAAGGAAAAATCAATTTCAACTTAGGAAAATATTATGATAAACCTCACACACACTAATCCCAGACAAAATTTGTATGTCTTATGGCTTGAAATTGTTCTCAAACTTTAATGCATAAAAATCACCAGGGATGGTATTACCAAGCAGATTCTGAGCCAGTAGTTCTGGGGTATGGCCTAAAGTCTGTATCCTTTACAGGATCCCATGCTCATCACACTTCAAAATGTAGGACAGAGTTTATACAAATGAACATCAATGTTAAATGTTCCTTAGAGTTAATTTGTCTACTATTGTAAGCTGAATTCCAATACTATATGATGCAATTAAAACATTTTAGTGCCTTAATTAGAGGCAATTCCATTTAGGAANCAGAGTTTATACAAATGAACATCAATGTTAAATGTTCCTTAGAGTTAATTTGTCTACTATTGTAAGCTGAATTCCAATACTATATGATGCAATTAAAACATTTTAGTGCCTTAATTAGAGGCAATTCCATTTAGGAAAGTTCCCACTAAGTTGTTGTTGTTGTCTTTAAATGAGAAAGAGATAGACTGAATATAAATATTTGTTCTCATATTTTTCCAGAAGAATAGAATTCCCAGATTTACAGTTAAAGTTTTCCAAAAATACTGCTAAGTATGCTTGAAAAACAAAAAGCAAAGGAGCGATATCATAGGTGTTTGCCTCTAGGAAGCAGTTTCTTTAAAGATCTTTTAAAATGTGTATCCATTAGAACTGGTGTGTTTTATGCTAAATGTGGGAGGAAAGAAATTTATTCTTTCAAGAAATGCTAGATTCAATACATGATGAAAATAAAAGAAACCAATATTTATGATTTAGCTCATAGCTGATTGGAAGTTAAAGTTTTCTTGATAAACAAGAGAGAGTTAACATCTTTGTTCATTTCTACAGGAGAAGAGAAACAGAGAAACACTGTTTTGCTATTTGAATAATAAGAACACTGTTTATTCTACATGGCTTATAAGCGTGTGTCTTGCATTTTCATAGCTGTGGGTCTTGCAGCTTGCCAAGAGCCAGCCCTGCCCAGTAACAGCATCAAAACTGGAGACCGGTACATGGTGAATGATGTGCTATCCTTCCAGTGCGAGCCTGGGTACACACTGCAGGTATTTCATTTTGTTGTTGAAGTTCTTAGCAATGGACTCAGCATGGTGATCCTCCACCACCAGCTCACTTAAGACAGAGCCCAAGATGTGCACACAGAGACCTAACTTAGTTTCTCACTCAGTTTGTGACTCAGAGCTCTTGAATTAACCGTGCATACAGATAAATTCAATGATGATGTGGAAATAGCTTCTAAATGATAAAATATCCTTTCAAGTTTGAGTATATTCTTTTCATAATAATTTTATTTCAAGATGAAATGTGCAGTCTCCCAGTAGCTATACAGATAAAATTCTAAGAGACAAAGCAGTGACACAGTCTAGTTAATAGTACCATCCCAGCAACCCAATTACTGGACTGGCTCTGAATCTTGTGCTGGTCCTACATTGCAAGCTGTTCTTATGATTTAGTCCAGTAAATCATCAAGGGTCCATTTGTGTGTCAGGTAAATATGAGGCTCAAATGATAGACTGAAACAATTTTTGAGAAACATTAAGCAGATTTCTAATAATCTTTTATTGGTTTTTCTATTAAAAGTTTTTTATATTAAAGTTTTAATAAATATTTTATAAATCAGTGTACAGCAACATTAGTCATTTTCCAGGTGTTTGTTTTTCTGAGTTAAAATAAGTATATTCCCCAAATAGTTTCTCTCTGTCCTTTAGCATAATTCATGTATAATTCTTACCAACAGTGGACACTGCAATTGAAACAAGTATATTTTTTCCAAAGTCCAATAGAAATATTTAAGCCTACTTATGTTTCTGTGTTTCAGTTAATTCAAGTAAAAGAGTACTTTCTGCTGTTTGCTTATTGTAACACTGAAGCTGATAGTATTTCAAGAGCATTATTTTTAGTCATATTCTGTAACCGACTTAAATATAGCCCGAGTAATCATCAGAAAGAAGTCTCAATGACACAGCAGTGAAATGACAGTGTAGCGTGTGATTCCATTTCTGCACGTGTGCTGGAGTAAATCTTTTGCAAAACTGAGACAAGTCAGAGCAGCCACAGCAATCGCAGGAAGCTAATGGCCTGCCTGTTGAGTGCTTCATGTACAAACCTGCGTTAGTCTCACACAGCCTCGTGGTGTGGACGGCTGGACACTCGTCTTTGATGGGGAGAGGGAAATGAGCCAGGCCCCGGGGGCGGGGGGGTAGGGAATCACGGGCAGAGGAGCTGGCAGATCCACAGGGGCCATGTGCAGGAGTCAGCCTGGGTTCTCAGTCTGAGAAAATATCAGCAAAATGCGTGATACTTCAGTAAATGAAAGCCAGCATTGCTGTTATTGTAAGTAAATATCAAGATACATAGACACCTTCACCAAAACAGCCTACCACCTGCCTGTATAGATCTTGGTGGGTATTATAGTAATGCTTTGGCTCTGGAGAAAACTGGGCAGACACTTGGAAAGTAGGACAGTTACTGAAAAAGCTTTGCTGAAAGATCTGCTATGGAAGCAAGTTTGTAACCAAGCACGTGAAGGCAGTGGTAACTGATTGTTTAAGACAGAAATTTCCCATTTCATGTGTTACAGTAAAAAGAAATATGAGTCACAGCCCAAGGGTTTCATTTAGAGGAACACCTCACTCTCTACTGACAAGCCTTTTTATTAATATGCCTTTGGTTGGTGTTTTTTATTTTGTTTTGTTTTGTTGCCCTTCATAAACTTACATAAACCATGTGAATACCATGTTGCCTCCATTTCTCCAGATCTCACGGGCTGTCACTTGGTCTTCCTTACTTGTGTTCGCCTTCTTTCTACACTTTTATGATGACACTTTGCAGTTACTGCCAGCATCCTTTTATGAGGGAGACTTCTCCAGTCCTCAGAGAAGAAACTAGAAAGGGTTATTTAGTAAAGACATTTCTTATAATGAATTGTTTAATGTGCTACTTGAAGATAAAGGACTGTAGGCACACGTCTGTGGAGCCCAGGCAGGCCACTTGGCTCAGGTTTTCAAATGCAAACTAAGATTTTTTTTCCCCTTAATAACAGCATCAAGCATTGAGTATACAAGCTGTGACTTTCTCTCACTCACATGAGTTAAAAAGGATTCCAGACTTTTCAAAAAATTTCTAACAATTGGGAATTTTGCTAACACACTAGTATATTTGGACTGGCGGTATGCATAAATTACAGTATTCATGAAAAGCACTGTTCCTTGTATGATTTATGCACAAATGTCTATAAATGCATCTGCCTAGTGTGATTCAGGCTAAAACTGCAGAGATGGGATGCATCAAATATCAGTCCTGGATATCTGCAGGATTAATGATTTCCTTTTCTCTAAACCTGTTTCATTTTTCTTTTAAAAGATGAAAAAACAAAAATTCCCATTTAGGCTAATAAATAAATACACAAATTCTTGTCTTGTTTTGGATCCAATATAAAAATTTTAGCTGAAATCACTAATATGAAATATCTTTGTTGAAATCAATAACAGAATGTGTCCTAGGTAGGTAATAACCGTTTTATTGGTAGTCTTCCATAAATGTCTCGAAAGGCTTTTACACATTATGTTTGTCCAAAATTCTGGAATAAACTTGTTAAAGATAATGTAATAGATCAGAGAATGAGAAGGCACAGAGCATGAAATTTGGCAGGAAAAGCATTGTCCTGAGCATCTTCTTTAAGTATAAATGTAGTTTTCCTGTACTGTAGCAACTTTTAAGAATGTTAGGAAATAGGAGTAAATGAGTTCCGTGGCAGACAAATCGAGTGTGAAATCTTCCTAAGCTTGGGGAATTGGTTTGTCATTGATAACAGCCTTAGTGCAAATTCTTGTTTGATGCGTTCCCAACGTGGCTGGGATTATTTAACATGGGTTAAAAATGTGTTTGTCATCTGCCTCTGTGCCAATTCTGTTTAGCAAATGGAAATTCACAAGGTTAGCACACGTGTCACATAAGCCCACCAAGTCACAATGAGGAAGAAAGTAAGCATGAATAGTCTGTACACTGAGATGCCCATTCACCACCTTCTCTTTCATCATAAAAGAAATTTTAACCCAAAGCACTGAGAGTTTAACCCACTGCTGTTTAATTTTTAAAAAAGGAAGAATAGGACAATTTTTTTGAAGGTTGAAAACTTCATATATTTAAAGGCTAAAGAGATCCTGAGCAATAAGGATTAATTTCATTGCAGAAGCATTAATTTGACAGCTTGTGAGACTGATAATAAAATGACTATTAAGTCTCCCTTTCTCTCCAACAAACGAGGAATGACCCAATTTTTTTGCTGAAGCATAAAGATTGTGTGAGTTGTTTGTGAACCATAGGCAACATGGAAGTTACCTTTGCATAAGCAGATTACTTACCACTAACATTTCACCCTTCAGCACCTAATATTTCCTAACCATTTGACCAAAAGCAATAACATTTGATGAATTAAAAAAAAAAAAAAAGACTTACCTTGGTCAGTTCAATTCAGTTCAGCATCTTAAGCATTAGGAAAGCATCTTGGCAGAAATACAGACCATTAAAAGGCATATTACAAGATTTTTATTTTAGTGGCAAGAAGTACAGTGATTATGGATACTTTTTATTCTACTTTGATTCCAAATATGAGATTCATTAATACACATTAGTAGACTAGATTTCATGGGTTTGATATTTTTTATATTTGTAATCAAAAGGAAAAACCAAAGAGAATACCGATATTCTTGCAAGCACTGAAGCCTTCGGTACTCCATGTTCAGCTGGTGAATTTTGTTTCATCTTTTCTTGAGCAGGGCCGTTCCCACATCTCCTGTATGCCGGGGACCGTGCGGCGTTGGAACTACCCGTCTCCCCTCTGCATTGGTACGGACATTCCTCCCGTCCTTGTGTCGCTGTGCACATTCTCAATAATGTAATGGTGATCTCTTGAGCTCCTTTTGGGCTTCAAAGATGAACTTTTACATTCCCTTCAAACATCTGTTACAAGATAACTTAATAATGCAGTAGAGATGTAACTGAGATTGGACATCTTCTCCCCCTGGATGTCGGTGCTCAGCATCCCTGGACCAACCAACAGGGATTAGATGCAAGATTGCTAGCTCCAGGCACTTAACACACACCACATACTTGTCAGAAGCCAGTGGATCAGTGCATGAGAAGGAATGAACGTATCTGGTCTGAGAGTCTGAGAAGGGTTCTGTTTATGCCATTAGCCTCAGGAAAATCACATCTCCAGAAACAAAATTCAAAAGTGCCAGTAAGTGGTATGAAGTTAGAAGGACAGTATTTTATATCAAAAAGCATTTGCTATAAAGGCAGCCGCTCTTGTAGAGGGGCTCATCAGGACTGGGACTCAGGCATAGAACATCCATCTCCCTACTTATTTATAAATGAAGAACTTTCCCTTAGACTTGAGGATTCAAATATTTTAAGCTTTGAAATGAAATCAATTCACAGTGGATATTCAATCAAATGATGTGCCACTGCTGGTGCTCTGTGTTACGTGAGGAGATATTTTAGTCAAATAGCTTACCTATATTAGCCAAATAAAATTAATTCTGTTTTTTTTTGTTTGCATGTTTCATATGTTGTTGGTGTTTACTCACTAAGTCATGTCCGACTCTTTACAACCCCATGGACGTAGCCTAGCAGGCTCCTCTGACCATGGGATTTCCCAAAAAAATACTGTGGGTTGCTGTGCCCTCCTCCTTGTGCTTGCTGCATTGGCAAGTGGATTTCTTACCACTGGCACCACCTGGGAAGCTCAGAGCCTACCCGACACTAACTATTTTAAGCATCATGACAAGTCCCAGGATGGCCAAGTTGTTGGTCAGGGCCCTGCACTGAGACGGCATTCCCTGTAGCATGGGGTCCCTCAGACAGGACATGGCCTATACCCTGGAACAAAAATTCCATATATTCTCACCAGAAAATCAGGAATCTGCATAAAATGAGACACATAAACCCAGTTAAAACCCAAGATCCCTTGCTCATTTATAAACACTTTGCCCTTTAGTGATAGCATTTTACCAGCAACTCTTTGAATACACTGTTTAGCAATAAGAAAGGGTCTGGCAGAGAGGAAGTTTCTCCAGCAGGAGACTGGAAGTCAGGCCACCAACTGCTGGTGGACAGTGAGCCTGGGGAGGAGACTGCAGCTTGAGGGTAGAGCTGAAGGCACATGATGTGTATCACTAGGTGAATATAAAATAAGAGCATCCCATTGATAGGGTTTTTTTTAAATATCACAAAGGAAAAAAGGATTGATGCGTGGCTTTCGGGGTTGTGTTTGTATGCTTATCCAGTTGTTCTTGTGTTCTGAGATGAACAGAGGCACGATCACATGCTACGGTAACTAAGGACTCAAGGAATTAGGTTGTCACTGTGTGCCTACAGGAGTTGCACTCATATCAGGCCCTTTCTCTCTCCCGGGATGAACATCATGGTCCTGATTTAAAGATGTGGTTCTTGATGATCAGTTCCATCATTTAGGCACTGGGTCGGCTGCTCCTGCCAGACAATCTCAGTCCTCAATGAAGATATACACGGATGTTTTCATATTTTATAATTTCCAATCTTTTTTCTCTCTTTGGAAAAACCATGCTCAAAATCAAAAAGGCAAAAATGTTACTTATATTTCACAGTGGTTTTGGTGTTTCCATCATTGATGTGGTTTGTGCTTGGACCTGCACGTTTAACCTCAGTGCAGGTTGTAAGAGTACTGGGGGCGGGGGTTGGGGGAACATCATTGCCAAATGCAGGCAGGCTCACTGCTCAGACCCAACAGTGTCCGCAACAGCACCCACAGACTTGTGGGTAAAAGCAGGCCAGAGCGTTTATTCTCAAACATATGGTGTCTCCCGCAAAGAATTAACCTGACAAGTTATTTTCTAGATAAAAACAAAGTTAATGATCAACACTTTGCTGGAATTTTTCACTCACCCACAAACATATATTTAAAGTTATTTTTTTAAACTTACATTTTTATCTTGCACACCATTGACACCCAGACTAGGGTTCCCTAGCTTGAACAATTACCATATTCATTAGACTTTTTATAAGATGTTTAGGTTTTTCCTCATATCAAATTTATCCCAAACAGATAAATTCTTTCTACCTCTATCATTAAAAAAAAAAATCTTGAGGGTCTCTGAAACCGGCCTCCTGAAATTATTTTGCCTAGTAAGAGCATTGTTAGAATATGAGTAAAGCCTTTTCCTGTGGCTTCCTTGAAAGAAACAACATCATTTGCATGATTGGTTTGAAATACAAGAAATCACCATTTTAATAAGTCAGAAATGGTCAAGTCCAAGTATTAGAACTTCATCTACTTCAACCTATATTATTTGGCATGTGCGATATAAAGTCAGTCATGTTTCCTTACTGTCAAACCTCAGCATTAACAGTGTAAAACGTGCGTAAGTCCAGGGATGAGAACGTACAGTCACACCCATATTCACAGTGGGGGATTTCTTACAGAAAAAGTGATCTCAGTTAGCTGCATTACAAAGCTGGGAAGAATTCTGAAGGTAGCATATCCAGGTTAAAACTTGGAAATCTAGGGGGCTTCCCTGGCAGTCCAGTGGTTAGGAATCCACCTGCCAATGCAGGGATCACAGGTTTGATTGCTGCTCCAGGAAGATCCCACTGGCTGCAGGGCAACTAAGCCCGTGCACCGCAGCTCCTGAGGCCACACTCTAGAGCTGCAGCCATTGAAGCCTGCACAACCGAGGGCCTGTGCTTTGCAACAAGAGAAGCCGCCACAATGAGAAGTCTGTGCACTGCAATGAAGAGTCGCCCCCACCCCTTGCTACAGCTAGAGAAAGCCCACATGCCACAACTAAGACTCAGTGCAATCAAAAATTAAATAAATAAAATAAATCTTAAAGCAAATAAATAAACTTGGATTCGAGAACCAGACAGAGCTAAAATAAAATTTTGGTTGTGCTGTTTGCCAGGTGTGTAACCCTTAGACAAATTCCTTAACCTCCTCATGCTTGGTTTCCTTGTCTGTAAAGTGGGATGATAATAATACCCACCCTTTAGGGTTGTGATGAGAATCAAGCAGTGAACTGTGTTTGTCCCAGCCCATAGGTGAGCACATGGCTAACGATCAGTAAGTAGTAACCGGTACAAGCACTCAGAACCTGGAAGACAATGGGATCCTGACTAAAACGTGTAAGCTTGACCAAGCTGTACTGAGAGCCTCTGTGGGCCAGAGAAGACCTGTCTTTATTCTTAATCAGTGAATGCTCAGCAGGGAGAACTAGACCCAGAAGTAACTAAAGGGCATCCCATTTATGTATGTGCTGAAGCTAGGGGCAAATCCCTTTCTGAAGACTTGCTTCTGGGTAGAACACTTACATGGGGATGGGAGGAGTGAGTTGTCCTAGAAAACCGTGGCTCCCAGGGAACTCACTCCACTTGTTGTTCTAACAGCGACCTGTGGTGGCACCTTGAGCAGCATGGGGGGAGTGGTCCTGAGCCCTGGGTTCCCCGGCACCTACCCCAACAACCTGGACTGCACCTGGAAGATCTCCCTGCCCATAGGCTATGGTGAGTGATGATGTTTTTTAATTCCTCAAGATCCAACTTTTTAATATATTCCTTGGAAAGAATTAGACTAAGTAAAAAATGAGCCTTATTCTGTTGACCTAACTGTATCTTTTTCTTTCCAAAGGAATAACTATTTTAATCACTTATTTTAAATTTTTTTAATACTTTATTCTACGTTACAATACTGTATTGGTTTTGCCATACAGTGACATGAATCAGCCACAGGTGTACACGATCTCGCAATCCCAAAGCCCCCTCCCACCACCCACCCCATATCATCTCTCTAGATCATCCCGTGCACCAGCCCCAAGCATCCTGTATCCTGTATTGAACATAGACNACTGAAGAATTGATGCTTTTGAACTATGGTGTTGGAAAAGACTCTTGAGAGTCCCTTGGACTGCAAGGAGATCCAACCAACCCATCCTAAAGTAGATCAGTCTTGGGTGTTCATTGGAAGGACTGATGTTGAAGCTAAAACTCCAGTACTTTGGCCATCTGATGCGAAGAGCTGATTCATTGGAAAAGACGCTGATGCTGGGAAAGATTGAGGGCAGAAGGAGAAGGGGACAACAGAGGATGAGATGGTTGAATGGCATCACCAACTCAATGGACATGAGTTTGGGTGGACTCCAGGAATTGGTGATAGACAGGGAGGCCTGATGTGCTGCGGTTCATGGGGTCATAAAGAGTCAGACACGACTGAGTGACTGAACTGAACATATAAGTACCACGCTGGGGTTTTCTGCCAAGTTGTATAATCTATAAATATACTCCTAAACATGAAATTTTAAAACAGGAAAGAGGCATGTGCATTCCTATTTCCTGGATTGTCAGCTTGGGTTTGAGTTGCTTATGTATTAATGGCTATTTTGCTAATAATTATGGTACACATGTCTCCAATTCCCCCAGCCATCCTAAAAGACACAGTTATCCCGAATATGAGACAGCTGTGCTTTCTCTTGAGAAAAAGCAGATTAGATGTATTTCATCAGTGGAAGTTTTGTTGCAATGTTTTTGATCTTTTCACACAACCAAATATTCATGGGACTGTCTGTTAGATGTCTGACACACTTGTTCAGCAGGAACCAACTCAGTCACATAATTCTTCTGATTAATCCTACTTCTCTCCCACACCCATGGACCAATAGCTTAATTATATATGCAAAATGACCCATCGCTCTGGTATCACATGAAAGGCCCCCTATGTCTCTACTTGCTAATTACTCACCCCCCTGACAACTGCTTTCTGCATCCAGCCTCAGTGAGAGCATGTTACAAACACAGGGTTCCAGCTGCTCCCCACTGGAAAGTCAATAAAGAGGCCAGGTTGGTGGGAAGGAAAGTTTGCTTGATTTTGATGCCAGCATCCAATGGGGAGGGTGGACATCTCTCCAAAGGCTGACTCCCCTCCCAGCCAATGATGGTCAGTGGACAAGAGCTGTCATAGGCTGAGGGAGGGAGCTGCAGAAACAGCACAGTCAGCTCTGACGTCATCTTCAAGCTGGTCATCGGTGGCCTCACCAGCAGCATCTTGATTATTTTAAGCACAGTTTCAATCTTCAGTTTCAGGGTTGGTTTGTTCCCATTTCCTTGAGGCCAGTTCTCAGAATTGTGGCAGCTTATGTCATGGCTACAGCCTGGCCATCGGTGCAGTTAACTTCTCCACCTGGTGGGGAGGTTTCAGCATCTGTAAGGCAGCTCACAGGACATGCCTCAGGTCATTATTTATAGCCTATGAGACAGAACTACAAGTTCTTGACTATGCTTAGTGAGAACACATTATTATCATTATCATTATTGTTATTTGGCCTCTTTTGCCTGTTTTCCTTTGTTAGTACATTTTCTCAGTTCTCTGATTAAACTTATTCATTGGCTAAAGTTTTTCCACAGACAAAAGGCAGGCTGAGGACACGGGAGCTCAAGGACCATAGGGCCCTGCTCTGTTACAAGCATGCAGTCACAGGACTTCATCTGAGGGGCGGGCATGGTACATAGTGGTCCCTCATGTCTTTGGGCTCTCAGTGTAGATGAGTAGAAATCCTAGTGCTGTCAGTGACTACTGGTATGAATTTGCAAGTTGTGGACATGCTTTGGAACTGTTGTCGCTTATCTTTAAAAGGAATACCATAAAATATTGTTCTCCTACAGCTGTTCTGAAGCAAATACCTGACATGGAGAAGGCATTACCTAACTGTTCACTGCTCTTTGTTACTAGGCCAAATGCTCTAATGTTTTTTTCTTTCCTTTCCTTTCCACAAATTTGGGTTGCTGTTTTGCATGGCTTTGAGTATGAGCCTAATCAACACAGAACTTGTCTATTTTCTTGAAAGTTTCTAAAAGCATATTTAATAGAGATTAAATCAAGTTTGTTTTTTCTGTTTTACCTTTTATATTTGAAACCCTTGCACTTACATCACACAGCATGGGGTCAAAATTGGCTATGGCTTTGGGCCATCTAGAAGCATAGGGAGGATACAAAAGACTCTTTAGAATATTCTCTCTGAATTCTGAAACTAGTCACTCATTTGCTATATGTTTATTATGCACAGAAGATGTGCAATAGAGCACTTACTATCCAAGGGTCTGTCAACTAAGAGACAGGAATTTAACTCTGAAGCTATGGTCAGCTTATGTATTCAAAGTTTTGTCAAGTCCAGATTCAAAATCCTTTCTGCAGATGCCTTTTCCTGACACTTAATTTCCAATGTGTAATGACAGTCAGTGTAAATTTCACCCTAGATGGACATTCAGATGGGTTTTCTTGTTGCAATAACACATTTCTGGTATTCTGTGAGATAATAAAAGGATAACTAGGTTATGCTTATTTTAATCCCTTCATTTTGGCTTCATGATGTCAAACTGGACACAATTCACTGAAAATTAGGTAGCTAAAAATTCATTCTAAACCAGATTAGAGCTGGGCTCAGTTCTCTTTCCTGATATATATTCGGTGGTTTGATATGTGGCTGGATACTTTATCCTGCTTAATATGCTAATTTTTATAACATTATAATTTTCATAATTCCATTTCCATTTCAAGATTAATTCCAAATCAGTGAAAGGCCACTTTCACTATTTCCTTTACTTTGGAGATATTGGCCATCTTTTATGGTTTTCGTGCCCCTTGATCTGCTTGCTGCCTCTCATTTCTTTCTTGACTGGGCCATTCTGTAAATTTCAAATGTATCTCTGGATGAATTCATCTGATATCTGCATATACACATCTGAAATGAGCCTGGTTTAAGCCGTTTCCCTGACATTTGATTTCGTACCCAAAAAGGGAATAAGTATTTTAAGTGTTCTAATCTTGCCCTAGTTTCACATCCTATCTCATAGTTTTTGGATGAAAAATAGAAATTTCAATAATTCATCATTCGTTTTTGCTTGTTCTTATACCGGCTTCTGTGTTCTTCCTCCCGTGAAGAATGTGATGGGTGTTTATGAAACTCTGTGGACCATAGGGGTTCTAGGCCTTGATGCAGCCACCAAAAATATATATATATTTTAAATCCATTACTATGGTTTATTAATTAGTCAAAAAAAAGAAAAAAAAAACCCTCTTTATTGTCAGATTTGGGGCCAGGCTATAAAAGCAAACTGTTTTTAGTTCAACAGTAGGTAAGGAAATAGATCAGATACTAACTGACCTGTGGCTTACAGACTGGTCAAGTGGCTCAGCTCTCACAGCAGGTGGCAGAGAGGTGACAGGTGAGAGGAGGGGCTAGGAGTCATTTGTCCTGCCTTCTCTCCTTCCTGCCTGCCTTCCTCCTTCTTGACTTTCTTTCTCCCTCTCCCACTCTCTCTCTTTCTTTATCTGTTTCTTTCAATCCATCTCTCCTTTTTCCCTTGCTTCCAAATTTCTTTCAACTGAATGTATTTACTGAGATTTATAAATAAAATGATTTAGGTTATGGAGGTCTCTCCAACAGAGACACACTTGACATTTTTTCATATTTACAGGAATGTTTTAAATGTATAGCTTTGTTGCATGTCGGTCATCTGTGGTGCCTGCCTTTAGAACAGTCAGGCCAGCCCCAGGCTGGTCTGTTCCATCCCTCCCTGCTCATGTGTTGTTGTATGTACACTTGGACTGTGTGACAGAAACTGAGTTGCTCATTCTAAAAACAACCAAGGTTTTGTAGTCTTGTTAAAGACCTTTCACTGAAAGTCTTTCTTCTGCTTTTTACTGTTGAGTCTCTCCCTGAAATATTCTGAAATTCCTTCCAATTTTCTCTATCAAACAAGGATGAAAATTTTAATACAAAATCATTTTCTCCAAAAATTTGTACTATTTGTAGCATCATGAGATGCTTAGCTTTTGTCTAGTATGCTTCCATGTTAAACCAGAGAACACAAGTTCTCTGCCCAGCAAAGCTGGTGTCAGTCTAACTCTGCCTCTCGTGTTGTTACCTGGGACATCACATCCAGCCTTCCTGTACCTTCTTCTGCTCACCTGTGAAATAACGGTAATAGCAGTGGTCAGCTTGGTAAACTGAATCCCGAGTGTGGTAATGGACTTTCACTGTGTCCAACCAGAAAGGCCATTATTCACACTTTTGTTCCTCCTAACAAAGTTTTCTCCATAATTGATAAAATTGCGTTTCTTGGAGAATTTTAAAATTTATTGAGTAGCTTTAGATTGTTCTTCCCTATTACTCTTTGCATGAGCTTTTATTCTTTTCTTTTTTTTTATATTAATTTCAGACTTCTGTTACCTATATTTTCCATCAATACTAGGTAGATATGATGGCTTTACATTTTCTCAGCATTTCTGCTTAAGTAAGGTAACCTTTGCAAACATGATCTTTAATATAACAATATCTTTTTAATTTCTTAAAGCCTAGGAAATGTGTCAGATATATTAGATGAAAAGTTATATATATATACATGTATATATATATCTTGATAGATGAAAATATCTTTATATATATGTATGGATAGATGGATAAAAAGAGCTTTATATATATATATATAGAGAGAAGAACATATATATTCATATATATATATATATAAAGAGAAGAATAACACAAAATAAAGCTTTCCTCACTTTCCTCAGCTGAGTGATCCACAATAGCTGTTCGTTTTCTTAGTTTAGGCTTTATAAATCCAACTTAATTGCCTTGATTTATGCAAAAA
This sequence comes from Raphicerus campestris, assembly GCA_006410735.1. Taxonomy (NCBI): domain Eukaryota; kingdom Metazoa; phylum Chordata; class Mammalia; order Artiodactyla; family Bovidae; genus Raphicerus; species Raphicerus campestris. The sequence continues at coordinate 288,807 of SJYW01001475.1, forward strand.
CTGCTATCTTTGGCATTCTGAATAAACCTTCAAGTGAATTAAGTATTTTAGGAACAATAGTCAAATTTTCAAACATGCCACAATACCACAGCAAATAACTCTAAGTTATTTTGATTCTCTTCTAAATTATCAATAGTAGCTTATCTGGTACACTGATAGATATTATGCCAGCAACGTGGGTCCTTTGTACAGCCTTGGCCTCTTGTTAAAATAGATTCAGTTGTGAGTCAGAGTGGCGTTTACCAAAGCAGGTTTCTTGTAAACATCAGTAATTTGCATTGCAGGCACTACACAGTCAAAACAATCAGTTTTCAAACTAAGAGATTTCTTGTGAGATGGTATGAGCATCCACTTAAAAGCTACTTCTAAAGTTTGTTGCATTTTGTTAGATCTATATTGACTTCTTCCTTGATAAAGTTGAAATTAACTGACAATTACAAGCTTATATTTCTGATTGTAAGGATTATAATAGCAGCTGGACAAGAATCCCTGCCACCGTGTGCCATTGTGTGTGGCTATAAGTCGCCATTCTGAGAATAACAGCTGCATGCCTCTGTGATGCAGTGCCAGTAATGTCCATATTTCACCAAAAAATTGACTTAGGAGCATTCACTACACAAACAAAGGTCACACAGCTGGTGGCAGCAGAGGTGAAACCAAACTAAGGCTTGTTGTAATTCACAATGTCCATGTTCCTCCACTCTGCCTCCTGGAGAGAAATTGTTAGAGGAAACTAATGTGATTTTCATCTCTGTTGATAAGCATTATAAAAAATTTTGATACCAGTATTCACCAGTGTTGCCTATTTTTTCCATAGGTGCACATATTCAATTTCTGAATTTTTCTACCGAAGCTAATCATGATTACCTTGAAATTCAAAATGGCCCTTATCACACCAGCCCGATGATCGGGCAGTTCAGCGGCCCCGACCTACCCAGCGCCCTGCTGAGCACCACTCATGAGACGCTCATCCACTTCTACAGTGACCACTCACAGAACCGACCGGGGTTTAAACTCACTTACCAAGGTAAGAATCATACCACACCTGGGGATGCATCTGACACTTAAATTGTGCGGAAGCATAAACATCCGAGCTGCTTAAGTCTTGCACAACTGCAAAGTCCAGAATGGAGCACAGCTTTCTGGTGGGAATGAAGTCTTCACCAGGCTTCACACAGGTCAGGACCCAGATCCCAGGAGCAGGTTGCACACTGCTTCACCGGGGTCCTTTCTGTCTCCCTTCAGTGGCCACATCACCGCCTGGGACCCTCTTAGCCCCATCATCACATAGCCTTGTCACTTGTCACTGTGTCCTCTTGGCCACATGCAGGTGTTACCCCTTCAGGACTATGGTACAAAGAGTCTCTTTGATCTTGGGGACCTCCACCTGCAGCAGCTCCCAGCAGGATTTCAGTTCCCAGCCAGAGACAGCAGTGAGAGTGCTGAATCCTGGCCACTCAGCCACCAAGGACAGCGGCAAAGCCCTGGCTTGTTGGTTTTGTCAAAATAAATGTCCACAAAGAGACAGAAAGTAGTGAAACATGTAAAGGGTACTAGGAGGAAAAGGAGTATGTGTGGATAGACACTGGGTGGCTCAGGGAGTCACACCCTTGGGTGGTTTGAATCACTTACACGGGCCTTTCTTCTGGCTTCCTCTGGCCAATCACCTGGCTCTGAGTCCGTGTCTGGAGCATCCCAGGGTCCTCCCCTGTGTGTGTGTGCATCTCTTAGCCAAGATAAGTTCCAGTGCAGAGGCCTGTGGTTAGGTTGGCATCACCTGCTATGGAGTGATCACCTTTCTTTTGACCACTGGGGGGACTTTTCTGCACCTGTGTAGTCAGGAAGGTCTCCTTGACCTTGAGAAGGAGGAACGTGTGGTTCTTCATCTTCCATGTGGGCAGGGCT
>SJYW01001475.1:291566-302860 GCA_006410735.1 Raphicerus campestris
TGGACATGCTTTGAAACTGTTGTCGCTTATCTTTAAAAGGAATACCATAAAATATTGTTCTCCTACAGCTGTTCTGAAGCAAATACCTGACATGGAGAAGGCATTACCTAACTGTTCACTGCTCTTTGTTACTAGGCCAAATGCTCTAATGTTTTTTTCTTTCCTTTCCTTTCCACAAATTTGGGTTGCTGTTTTGCATGGCTTTGAGTATGAGCCCAATCAACACAGAACTTGTCTATTTTCTTGAAAGTTTCTAAAAGCATATTTAATAGAGATTAAATCAAGTTTGTTTTTTCTGTTTTACCTTTTATATTTGAAACCCTTGCACTTACATCACACAGCATGGGGTCAAAATTGGCTATGGCTTTGGGCCATCTAGAAGCATAGGGAGGATACAAAAGACTCTTTAGAATATTCTCTCTGAATTCTGAAACTAGTCACTCATTTGCTATATGTTTATTATGCACAGAAGATGTGCAATAGAGCACTTACTATCCAAGGGTCTGTCAACTAAGAGACAGGAATTTAACTCTGAAGCTATGGTCAGCTTATGTATTCAAAGTTTTGTCAAGTCCAGATTCAAAATCCTTTCTGCAGATGCCTTTTCCTGACACTTAATTTCCAATGTGTAATGACAGTCAGTGTAAATTTCACCCTAGATGGACATTCAGATGGGTTTTCTTGTTGCAATAACACATTTCTGGTATTCTGTGAGATAATAAAAGGATAACTAGGTTATGCTTATTTTAATCCCTTCATTTTGGCTTCATGATGTCAAACTGGACACAATTCACTGAAAATTAGGTAGCTAAAAATTCATTCTAAACCAGATTAGAGCTGGGCTCAGTTCTCTTTCCTGATATATATTCGGTGGTTTGATATGTGGCTGGATACTTTATCCTGCTTAATATGCTAATTTTTATAACATTATAATTTTCATAATTCCATTTCCATTTCAAGATTAATTCCAAATCAGTGAAAGGCCACTTTCACTATTTCCTTTACTTTGGAGATATTGGCCATCTTTTATGGTTTTCGTGCCCCTTGATCTGCTTGCTGCCTCTCATTTCTTTCTTGACTGGGCCATTCTGTAAATTTCAAATGTATCTCTGGATGAATTCATCTGATATCTGCATATACACATCTGAAATGAGCCTGGTTTAAGCCGTTTCCCTGACATTTGATTTCGTACCCAAAAAGGGAATAAGTATTTTAAGTGTTCTAATCTTGCCCTAGTTTCACATCCTATCTCATAGTTTTTGGATGAAAAATAGAAATTTCAATAATTCATCATTCGTTTTTGCTTGTTCTTATACCGGCTTCTGTGTTCTTCCTCCCGTGAAGAATGTGATGGGTGTTTATGAAACTCTGTGGACCATAGGGGTTCTAGGCCTTGATGCAGCCACCAAAAATATATATATATTTTAAATCCATTACTATGGTTTATTAATTAGTCAAAAAAAAGAAAAAAAAAACCCTCTTTATTGTCAGATTTGGGGCCAGGCTATAAAAGCAAACTGTTTTTAGTTCAACAGTAGGTAAGGAAATAGATCAGATACTAACTGACCTGTGGCTTACAGACTGGTCAAGTGGCTCAGCTCTCACAGCAGGTGGCAGAGAGGTGACAGGTGAGAGGAGGGGCTAGGAGTCATTTGTCCTGCCTTCTCTCCTTCCTGCCTGCCTTCCTCCTTCTTGACTTTCTTTCTCCCTCTCCCACTCTCTCTCTTTCTTTATCTGTTTCTTTCAATCCATCTCTCCTTTTTCCCTTGCTTCCAAATTTCTTTCAACTGAATGTATTTACTGAGATTTATAAATAAAATGATTTAGGTTATGGAGGTCTCTCCAACAGAGACACACTTGACATTTTTTCATATTTACAGGAATGTTTTAAATGTATAGCTTTGTTGCATGTCGGTCATCTGTGGTGCCTGCCTTTAGAACAGTCAGGCCAGCCCCAGGCTGGTCTGTTCCATCCCTCCTTGCTCATGTGTTGTTGTATGTACACTTGGACTGTGTGACAGAAACTGAGTTGCTCATTCTAAAAACAACCAAGGTTTTGTAGTCTTGTTAAAGACCTTTCACTGAAAGTCTTTCTTCTGCTTTTTACTGTTGAGTCTCTCCCTGAAATATTCTGAAATTCCTTCCAATTTTCTCTATCAAACAAGGATGAAAATTTTAATACAAAATCATTTTCTCCAAAAATTTGTACTATTTGTAGCATCATGAGATGCTTAGCTTTTGTCTAGTATGCTTCCATGTTAAACCAGAGAACACAAGTTCTCTGCCCAGCAAAGCTGGTGTCAGTCTAACTCTGCCTCTCGTGTTGTTACCTGGGACATCACATCCAGCCTTCCTGTACCTTCTTCTGCTCACCTGTGAAATAACGGTAATAGCAGTGGTCAGCTTGGTAAACTGAATCCCGAGTGTGGTAATGGACTTTCACTGTGTCCAACCAGAAAGGCCATTATTCACACTTTTGTTCCTCCTAACAAAGTTTTCTCCATAATTGATAAAATTGCGTTTCTTGGAGAATTTTAAAATTTATTGAGTAGCTTTAGATTGTTCTTCCCTATTACTCTTTGCATGAGCTTTTATTCTTTTCTTTTTTTTTATATTAATTTCAGACTTCTGTTACCTATATTTTCCATCAATACTAGGTAGATATGATGGCTTTACATTTTCTCAGCATTTCTGCTTAAGTAAGGTAACCTTTGCNCTTCCTCCTTCTTGACTTTCTTTCTCCCTCTCCCACTCTCTCTCTTTCTTTATCTGTCTCTTTCAATCCATCTCTCCTTTTTCCCTTGCTTCCAAATTTCTTTCAACTGAATGTATTTACTGAGATTTATAAATAAAATGATTTAGGTTATGGAGGTCTCTCCAACAGAGACACACTTGACATTTTTTCATATTTACAGGAATGTTTTAAATGTATAGCTTTGTTGCATGTCGGTCATCTGTGGTGCCTGCCTTTAGAACAGTCAGGCCAGCCCCAGGCTGGTCTGTTCCATCCCTCCTTGCTCATGTGTTGTTGTATGTACACTTGGACTGTGTGACAGAAACTGAGTTGCTCATTCTAAAAACAACCAAGGTTTTGTAGTCTTGTTAAAGACCTTTCACTGAAAGTCTTTCTTCTGCTTTTTACTGTTGAGTCTCTCCCTGAAATATTCTGAAATTCCTTCCAATTTTCTCTATCAAACAAGGATGAAAATTTTAATACAAAATCATTTTCTCCAAAAATTTGTACTATTTGTACATGAGATGCTTAGCTTTTGTCTAGTATGCTTTCATGTTAAACCAGAGAACACAAGTTCTCTGCCCAGCAAAGCTGGTGTCAGTCTAACTCTGCCTCTCGTGTTGTTACCTGGGACATCACATCCAGCCTTCCTGTACCTTCTTCTGCTCACCTGTGAAATAACGGTAATAGCAGTGGTCAGCTTGGTAAACTGAATCCCGAGTGTGGTAATGGACTTTCACTGTGTCCAACCAGAAAGGCCATTATTCACACTTTTGTTCCTCCTAACAAAGTTTTCTCCATAATTGATAAAATTGCGTTTCTTGGAGAATTTTAAAATTTATTGAGTAGCTTTAGATTGTTCTTCCCTATTACTCTTTGCATGAGCTTTTATTCTTTTCTTTTTTTTTATATTAATTTCAGACTTCTGTTACCTATATTTTCCATCAATACTAGGTAGATATGATGGCTTTACATTTTCTCAGCATTTCTGCTTAAGTAAGGTAACCTTTGCAAACATGATCTTTAATATAACAATATCTTTTTAATTTCTTAAAGCCTAGGAAATGTGTCAGATATATTAGATGAAAAGTTATATATATATACATGTATATATATATCTTGATAGATGAAAATATCTTTATATATATGTATGGATAGATGGATAAAAAGAGCTTTATATATATATATATAGAGAGAAGAACATATATATTCATATATATATATATATAAAGAGAAGAATAACACAAAATAAAGCTTTCCTCACTTTCCTCAGCTGAGTGATCCACAATAGCTGTTCGTTTTCTTAGTTTAGGCTTTATAAATCCAACTTAATTGCCTTGATTTATGCAAAAACTGCTATCTTTGGCATTCTGAATAAACCTTCAAGTGAATTAAGTATTTTAGGAACAATAGTCAAATTTTCAAACATGCCACAATACCACAGCAAATAACTCTAAGTTATTTTGATTCTCTTCTAAATTATCAATAGTAGCTTATCTGGTACACTGATAGATATTATGCCAGCAACGTGGGTCCTTTGTACAGCCTTGGCCTCTTGTTAAAATAGATTCAGTTGTGAGTCAGAGTGGCGTTTACCAAAGCAGGTTTCTTGCAAACATTAGTAATTTGCATTGCAGGCACTACACAGTCAAAACAATCAGTTTTCAAACTAAGAGATTTCTTGTGAGATGTTATGAGCATCCACTTAAAAGCTACTTCTAAAGTTTGTTGCATTTTGTTAGATCTATATTGACTTCTTCCTTGATAAAGTTGAAATTAACTGACAATTACAAGCTTATATTTCTGATTGTAAGGATTATAATAGCAGCTGGACAAGAATCCCTGCCACCGTGTGCCATTGTGTGTGGCTATAAGTCGCCATTCTGAGAATAACAGCTGCATGCCTCTGTGATGCAGTGCCAGTAATGTCCATATTTCACCAAAAAATTGACTTAGGAGCATTCACTACACAAACAAAGGTCACACAGCTGGTGGCAGCAGAGGTGAAACCAAACTAAGGCTTGTTGTAATTCACAATGTCCATGTTCCTCCACTCTGCCTCCTGGAGAGAAATTGTTAGAGGAAACTAATGTGATTTTCATCTCTGTTGATAAGCATTATAAAAAATTTTGATACCAGTATTCACCAGTGTTGCCTATTTTTTCCATAGGTGCACATATTCAATTTCTGAATTTTTCTACCGAAGCTAATCATGATTACCTTGAAATTCAAAATGGCCCTTATCACACCAGCCCGATGATCGGGCAGTTCAGCGGCCCCGACCTACCCAGCGCCCTGCTGAGCACCACTCATGAGACGCTCATCCACTTCTACAGTGACCACTCACAGAACCGACCGGGGTTTAAACTCACTTACCAAGGTAAGAATCATACCACACCTGGGGATGCATCTGACACTTAAATTGTGCGGAAGCATAAACATCCGAGCTGCTTAAGTCTTGCACAACTGCAAAGTCCAGAATGGAGCACAGCTTTCTGGTGGGAATGAAGTCTTCACCAGGCTTCACACAGGTCAGGACCCAGATCCCAGGAGCAGGTTGCACACTGCTTCACCGGGGTCCTTTCTGTCTCCCTTCAGTGGCCACATCACCGCCTGGGACCCTCTTAGCCCCATCATCACATAGCCTTGTCACTTGTCACTGTGTCCTCTTGGCCACATGCAGGTGTTACCCCTTCAGGACTATGGTACAAAGAGTCTCTTTGATCTTGGGGACCTCCACCTGCAGCAGCTCCCAGCAGGATTTCAGTTCCCAGCCAGAGACAGCAGTGAGAGTGCTGAATCCTGGCCACTCAGCCACCAAGGACAGCGGCAAAGCCCTGGCTTGTTGGTTTTGTCAAAATAAATGTCCACAAAGAGACAGAAAGTAGTGAAACATGTAAAGGGTACTAGGAGGAAAAGGAGTATGTGTGGATAGACACTGGGTGGCTCAGGGAGTCACACCCTTGGGTGGTTTGAATCACTTACACGGGCCTTTCTTCTGGCTTCCTCTGGCCAATCACCTGGCTCTGAGTCCGTGTCTGGAGCATCCCAGGGTCCTCCCCTGTGTGTGTGTGCATCTCTTAGCCAAGATAAGTTCCAGTGCAGAGGCCTGTGGTTAGGTTGGCATCACCTGCTATGGAGTGATCACCTTTCTTTTGACCACTGGGGGGACTTTTCTGCACCTGTGTAGTCAGGAAGGTCTCCTTGACCTTGAGAAGGAGGAACGTGTGGTTCTTCATCTTCCATGTGGGCAGGGCTCAGCTCCCCTCTGTCTCCACTGTGACTGTTGTCTTAAGTGTCCACAGGGGCAAAGTCCTGCATTTGCCCTGCTCTTGTTGTTATTCCTTTTGGAAATGTAAAGAGGAGGCTGACTGTAACATCTAAGCTGGAGTCCATCTATCTCCTGCCTCATGTCTACAAGGAAAGGGGGTCTGACCCTGTCTCTCTCATGCATTTAAGCTTTCTCTCAGCTCAAAGTAATGACCTTGTGTACTATTCAAACCATGTTCAAGTTATGTCGGTAGGGGGTGGGGGCGCAGTGGGGGAAGGAGAAAGATAGAGAGGGAATGAACTTTATGTGTTCTTAAACCATCAAAATATGAGATCTCTAATAAAAGTTAGAATCTACCATCATCAAAACATTTCTGACATGTGAAAAAGTTCAAAGTTTTCATTTCATACACAATAATTTAGCTGGCCTTTTCTTCAATGTTGTTAATTCAAATGAAATTTTAAAAAATGTTAAAAGTGGAGTCTTTTTTTAACATGATGATATCACTTGATTTTTTTTTAATTTTATAGACTGCCCTGGAAAATATTTAATATTTCATTACTAAAAGAGGATGGCATTTTGTGTTGAACTTTCAGACCTTGTTACTTCAGTTGTTACTTAAAGTATAAATTTACATTTCCAGAATTCGAGTGTCTTAAAATAGGAATCCAGGTAAGAGGAAAACAAAGACAGCCTAAGGAATGAGACAGGAGACCTTGCCTGGATTTCTCTGTGTCCACCTGTGTCTGTCATTCCTTCTCACCTGGACCCCACTGTGTCTCAGCAAGGGTGTCAAGTCCCACTGGAAGGCTGGTGTGTGTGCCCATGTACACAGAGAACAGTGGAGAGACACAGTTTCCCAGGCTAGCATAGAGGTCTGCCTACACCTCTGCTCTTCCTCCTTTTGGAGATAAGAGAATGATCCCTTTCTTGCAGGCAACCCTTCCCATGCACTAGACTCTAGAATGTTTCTTTCTACTCTTTCCAGGGCATTTAAGGTAGAAATTGGGGCTTCCCTAATGGCTTAGATGGTGAAGAATTTGCCTGAAATGCAGGAGACAGGGCTTCGATCCCTGGCTCAGGAAGATCCCCTGGAGGAGAGCATGGCAACCCACTCCAGTAATCTTGCCTAGAGAATCCCATGGACAGAGAAGCCTGGCGGCTACAGTCTGTGGGATCCCAAAGAGTCAGATATGACTGAGTGACTAACACTTTCACTTTTCCCCAGGTGGGAATTATCTTCCCTTCATTGGTTTTCCAGTGGCTGTTTTCTCTTTCTCCTTTGAGTTTAAATACACTCAGATTCCTCTCTTTCTCTCTCACACACACCCCTATTTATGTTTAATTCTAATGACCCCTTCAGCTCCCACTTTCTCAGAAGAATTGTGGAGGAATCATTTTCTCCAGCTCTCCCCGAGTCTCCTCCTCTTCTCACTTCTCCTGCCCACCCACATATACCATCAGCACGCCCATAGTTACACAGTCATCCAAATCTGCAGGTTTTTGTGTCATCTGAGGTTCTCCATGGGTGATGGGACCTGCCCATGACAGCTCAGCAAGAGGAGAACTAGCACAAGTTTATGAGTATACACATTCCATGGACTCACAGACGCCTGTGAGAACCCAGACAAGAGTCACTCACAGGAGTGGCTAGAAGTCGGGTGGGTAGCTAGCTTCTGAAGCCAAAACAACGGGGAAAGGGGTTCAAGATTCCAGGAAGAGAGGCAGCAATGGGAAGAAGACCAGGAAATCTGTGGTATGTGAGGGTCATTGAGTAAAGTTTGTTGTGTTGATTTATCTTTCAAAACATTTGTAAGAGTATATCCCCTGGAGAAGGAAATGGCAATCCACTCCAGCACTCTTGCCTGGAAAATCCCATGGACGGAGGAGCCTGATAGGCTGCAGTCCATGGGGTCGCAAAGAGTCGGACACGACTGAGCAACTTCACTTCGCACTTCACTTCAATAGTTGTTTTTACAATGTTCGTTTCTTCTGTACCGCAAAGTGCAACAGCTACATGTGTACATAAACCCCTCTGTTTTGGATTTCCCTCCCGTGCAGGTCACCATAGAGCGCTGAACAGGGTTCCGTGTGCTGTGCAGGAGGTTCTCATCAGCGATCTGTTTTATGCACGGCATCAGTACTGTGCTGATTTAACCCCACTCCTTTTCTCTGAGAAGACTTTAGGGAGCATCCTCTTAGCACAAGAGCAAGAGGCTTCTCTGCACATGTACATTCTACTTGTCAAAATAATTTCCTTCTCAAAAGAAGATCCTGTGCCCCACTCTTAGAGCTTCTCCCGGCATCTGTTGGTTCTCAAAACACCCCATGTTGTACTGAGCAAACACAGATGTAGCTCTCTCAGAATCTCCCACGAGGACTACAAGGGCCTGATGGAGTCCACACTGTCTCCTGTCTAGCAGGTGATGGATCTCTATGCACTGACCCTGAACAGAAATTCGGAGACAGAGTTACAGAGGAGAAAGAAAGAGTGGCTTTATTTCCTTGTCAGGCAAAAAGGAAACACTGTAGTCTAGAACCTCAAAAACTGCGCCCAGCCACCTCCCTGGGGAATAAGGAGAGGTTATATAGTCAGGACTTGGGGTTGGGAGTAGATGATAAGGATCAAGGCAGTAATAGTCTTACATTCTTCTTTCTACTGCAAAGTTTCAAAACTGTCACAACACTGGGTTTGGTGGACTCCAAGGGCAGGGTTGCTGGTAAGATGAGGGTATGTGCAGGGTCTCAGGTGAGTCTAATCTCCCTTATGTCAGAAAGTGAAGAGGAACTAAAGAGCCTCTTGATGAAAGTGAAAGAGGAGAGTGAAAAAGGTGACTTAAAACTCAACATTTAAAAAACTAAGATCGTGGCATCTGGTCCCATCACTTCATGGCAAATAATGGGGAAACAATGAAAACTGTGACAGACTTTATTTTCTTGGGCCCCCAAATCACTGCAGATGATCACTGCAGCCATGAAATGAAAAGAGCTTGCTCCTTGGAAGAAAAGCTATGATCATCCTAGATAGCATATTAAAGGCAGATACATTACTTTGCCAACAAAGGTCCATCTACCCAAAGCTATGGTTTTTCCAGTAGTCATGTATGGATGTGGATTTGGACTATAAAGAAAGCTGAGTGCTGAAGAACTGATGCTTTGGAACTATGGTGTTGGAGAAGACTCTTGAGTGTTCCTTGGACTGCAAGGAGATCATACCAGTCAGTCTTAAAGGAAATCAGTCCTGAATATTCATTGGAAGGACTGATGCTGAAACTGAAACTCCAATGTTTTAGCCACTGCTGCAAAGAACTGACTCACTGGAAAAGACTCTGATGCTAGGAAAGATTGAAGGCAGGAGGAGAAGGAGATGACAGAGGATGAGATGGTTGGATGGCATCACCAACTAGATGTACATGAGTCTGAACAACCTCNGACTCACTGGAAAAGACTCTGATGCTAGGAAAGATTGAAGGCAGGAGGAGAAGGAGATGACAGAGGATGAGATGGTTGGATGGCATCACCAAGTAGATGTACATGAGTCTGAGCAACCTCTAGGAGCTGATGATGAACAGGGAAGCCTGGGTGCTGCAGTCCATGGGGTCGCAAAGTGTTGAACTGAACTGAACTGAACTGAATCTCCATGAATTTCTCTGATCCCTAAATCTTGCCTCAGGAGGTGGTTTCATGGCTGTTCCTCCTTTGATTAGCAACTGTTTCAGTCTGCCCTTTGGAACTCAGGGACACCATAGAAGCTGAAGAAATGGGGGACAAAAGCACCTCAATGTCTGGGAGCCCCATAGGGCCCCACTCAGTCTCAGTTAGAGGAGTCCTGTGGGTGCGATCTGACCTGGGCCATGCTGTTAACACAGGTTTACTGAGAACTAAACTGCTCCTATACACGTGACTCTGCTTGAGTCTATGTGCTGGTGCTAAGTCACTTCTAAGTCATGTCTGATTCTTGCGACCCTCTGGACTATAGCCCACCAGGCTCCTCTGTCCATGAGATTCTCCAGGCCAGAATACTGGAATGCATTGCCATATCCTCCTGCAGGGGATCTTTCCAACCCAGAGATTGAACCTGTGTCGCTTATGTCTCCTTCACTGACAGGTGGGTTCTTTACTACTAGTGCCACCTCAGAAGCAGAGTCAAAAAGGACAATGTGAAATGTGCAAAACACCCCAGACAAGACACTGAGAAACCAGAGAAGAAAGTGAACTCAAAGAGGTAGCAGTGGAGAAGATACAAAGCCATGTGTTCCTAGAAAGTGGGGAAAATTCATGTGCTGAACTCAGATTTTCCCCCTCCCACCATTGTTTGTGGAGGGGAAGAAACACATTTCCNAGATTCTCTGTATGCTTGGACAATACGATGTAACTTTGGAATAATTGGAAGAACCTTTAAAATTGGTTATTCTCTCAAGTATGAATAAAAAGCTCTTCACCTAGAGCCGCAGTTCCCAAAATATGATCCTGAGACCAGCATCAGTCTGGAACTTCTTAGAAAGGAAAATATTCAGGCCCTGTCTCAAACAAATGACAAAGCCCAGTGGGTGGAACCTGGTAGGTGGTTTTAGTAAAACCTCCAGGTGATTCTAATGAAAGTTCCAGTTTGAAAATCCTTGCCTCTTGTCTGCTTCCCCTTCAGGCTTCTTCACTCACTTCCTTCCTTTCCTTTCTCTTTCAAAGCTGGCCATTTCCTTGACAGATTGAACTTTTAGTCAGTTTAGACTTTTATGATGCAGACAGGAGAGGAAGGAGATCAGGTCAGAACCTTGAGAAGAATTTTCCCAGAGTGTGGAGATCAGCGCTGGAAGGAGAGCTGGACATATCGCTGGGGATAAACACTGTTGAGTCAGAGATTGTCTCCAGGTTTGAATCCCAGCTCTGCCGCTTATAAGATGCATATCATTGGTCCACTTATTTCAGGTCAGTGGAGTCTACTTCTCCAGGACTCAGTTTCCTTATCTGTAAAATGGAGCTAAAACAGAAATAAAAATTTGAAGGGATATTCAGTTCAGTTCAGTTCAGTCGCTCAGTCGTGTCCGACTCTTTGCGACCCCATGAATTGCAGCACGCCAGGCCTCCCTGTCCATCACCATCTCCTGGAGTTCACTCAGACTCAAATTCATCGAGTCTGTGATGCCATCCAACCATCTCATCCTCGGTCGTCCCCTTCTCCTCCTGCCTCCAATCCTTCCCAGCATCAGAGTCTTTTCCAATGAGTCAACTCTTTGCATGAGGTGGCCAAAGTACTGGTGTTTCACCTTTAGCATCATTCCTTCCAAAGAA
>SJYW01001475.1:324092-335200 GCA_006410735.1 Raphicerus campestris
AGTAACCTAGACCAGAGATCATGAAACTACTGAGTTTCATTAGGAAAATATTAATATTTTTAAGTTGTCAGTATTTAGTGTTAGATTTCACATAATTGGTAAAAGACTCCTTTTTCTGTTGTGATGTCAGAATCAAGGTCATTTGCCAGTATCAGCTTGGGGCTGCTGTCCCCTGAAGTGTCAAGAATGATGGCCCTTCCAGGATGTGAAGGCGTCGACTTCAAAAGTCTCATTTAGTAGCCCGCCAGCTTTGAACTTGTGTCTCCCTGTCCTGTAGGCATTAGAATCTGTGAGTTCTTATCCAGGCTAAACACCTAGTTCATTGAGCAAATATTTTATTTACTTGACTCTTGACTCTAAATTTCAATGTCCACATTAAAAAAAAAATTCTAAGTAATATATATATATATTTAAATATAAATTTATTTTAATTGGAGGTTAATTACTTTACAATATTGTATTGGTTTTGCCATACATCAACATGAATCCAATGTATGCAATTAACTGATATAATTGAAAGACATAAAAATAAATTAAGTAAAAAAGAATGAGAACATGAATATGAGGTGTTCAGGTTTCTTGTAGAGTATCTTAGCCAACAGGGGTGAAACTTAATTAGATGGTTTGTCATTTTATAAAATTTATAAGCTGGCCAAATGACACAACTCTGATGTGTGTGTCACATCGAAATTCCTAGGTTCCACTTGAGATTTATAAGTTAAGCTTATGATTAATAACTCATAAGAAGATACATAAATCATGCAGATAATTCTTGTCATTCTCAGTGATGTCTGTGTATGCCCCTTATTACTAAGCCTTCTCATTTATTTATGACCATATAAAGGTCAAAAATGTTACTAGTACATGTAGCTGTCTTGAAGTTAAATGACTTATACAGAACTTGAGAAGTGAAAGATGAATCGTGTTAAATAAAACTGAGTTCAGATACCCTACTTCTAAGTCAAAAACTGGAAGGTGGCTGATAGGATGAAGATATTTATCAACTGATTAGATATCAGTCAGAAAATAAAATAGGTATTAGAAAGATGACTACATGGTTCCGCCTGCTGCCACATCCAGTGCCTATAATTTAAACACTTGATGCAAATACCACTTAAGACTGACAGACATGAATAATGATTATTTTCTCAGATCCAAACAAAGGCTTCTCCTGAAAACGGGAAATTCTAAGTGTTGTCTTCTTCTCATAGTATAGGTATGAGCTTATTGGTACTGACATTGTTTTTCATGGTATTTGCAAAACGTTACCATATTGACTTTTGTTGTCATTGTTGTTCAGTCACTAAGTTTTGTCCAACTCTGCATCCCTATGGACTGTAGCCTGCCAGGCTCCTCTGACCGTGAGATTTTGCAGGCAAGAATACTGGAGTGAGTTGCCATTTCCTTCTCCAGGGGATCTTCCTGGACCAAGGATTGAACCCGTGTTTCCTGCATTGGCAGGCAGATTCTTTACCACTGAGTCACCTGGGATACCCATTAAGATTCTTAGGACTTTCTTTTCTTTTTTGAGACTTGACATTTTGGAGAAGTTGAATACTAGTCTTCCTTCCTTCCTTCCTCTTCTCCTCCTCTATATTTCTTTCTCTCTCTTTCTTTATGTCTCTTACATTATAAAGCATAATTGTTTGATGCCAAAAAGCTTAAACATAATTTTAAGTGCTTTAGCTATAAGTGGTAAAAACATATTTTTTCCTTTTGCTATATGTACTAAACACCTTAAAAAAAACCATAATAGGATGTATTAAATCTACTTATTCATGCATATGATCACAAAACCATTGCCATTTTAGTGAATTGAATCTGTGAGAAAATAAGCTATAATTTGTGGCTACCAGTTTTTCCCCTTTAGTAGGAAAAGCAATTAAACTGCCTTTATGTGCCATGAACAACTGAAGAATTTTTCACACTGACTGCATGAGCACGCTCCCTTTGATTCCTTATAGGCACAACTGTGATTTAAACATGAAATTGATGTGCCTTTAAAGCTGCTGCTCTTTCTTCTGTTAGTGTGCTCTTCTGAGCAGTTGGGGAGCAAGGACAGTGAGCTTCCTCTGTCCTTTTTCCACCGTCCACATGTCTGAACCAAGCTCTCAACATGAGGCTTTTATAAAGAAGGCTATTTCACCTAAAAATGCTTAAAGCAGTGAGCAATACACCTGCATCAATCCTCATCTTCTGCAGGGTACCGTTTTTCAAGATGGAAAAATGGTTCATGGACTAAACTCTTAGAGACCAGGGTTGAAATCTTAAAAGGCATCCCGTTTCCTCCCCGAAGGTCATGTGGATCTGCTTTTCCTTTTATGGCTTTGCTGAAAGTAAACTAGCAATCTTAGCCACTTTTTCCTTTAGGGGAGCTGTTCCTCTGGACCAAAGGCTTACCTGAACAGGTGTGTCAGTAGCTATGCAAAGCCAGTGATTTCTTTGTGTCAGAACAAACATTTCTTCACAATGTAAAAGCTGTTGTGTCAAATGATGGCTGGGCCCTCAGTGCTTGTTTGGTGGAAGCACAAGACACAGTTGGAGTTGCCACTGTGAGCAAGCAGTTTGGTGACCTGCCCTCCAGGGGAGCCTTGGGGCAGCCTGAAAGGCATGGGGTTGGCTGCAGCCTTCACAGTGATGTAGGTGGCCGTCACCAGTAGGTTAGGTTTAGTGATCAAGGAATTCACGTGAGCCATAAAGAACATTTAGGTGGCAAACCTGTCTTAAAAATGAGAGCTAGGAATATGCCTTCATTCCAGAGGGCAGTGATGTGTCATCCTAGTCATGACAACAGCCCCCTTTGGAAGCTGATGGTCTTGTGTGTGTGTGTACACTTGAGAAATTCCATGGGCTGCAGCATGGGTCTAGTCACTTCTTGACAGATCAGTCTTTTCATCGAGAGGAAGCTGAGGACGTGAAAGGGATTTCGAGGTCATAATGCAGTGTGGACCTTGATGCTACCTGCAGTCT
The DNA here is from genome assembly GCA_006410735.1 of Raphicerus campestris. Lineage (NCBI taxonomy): Eukaryota > Metazoa > Chordata > Mammalia > Artiodactyla > Bovidae > Raphicerus > Raphicerus campestris. The sequence continues at coordinate 327,063 of SJYW01001475.1, forward strand.
CTCTTCCCTGTAACAAGGCTCTCTCTTAGTATTTCACACTAATTCCTGGTATTAGAACTGGCTTCTCCCTCTTGAGTCTACCTCTATCAGAGAAGAGGCTTGAGTGCTATGTCTTGAGCAATGAAACATTTTATCATAGAAACCAGACATTTCTTATAGTTAAGACTTAGCCTTACTCAGTTAATGCATACCAACCATGTTCACTGCATTAGTCATCGTTGTTAATTCTTGTAGATCAGATAGGCATAATTGTTCTCCTTTCATAAATGAAGGAAGGAGCCTCCCAGAATGGAAGTGGTTTGGTCCACATCCGGGTCCATCATATGGGAGACACAGGTCCAACTCAGTCCCAAGGCTCCCTTGCAACACATTCCAAGACCTCTGCTATTTTGCAGAACTACCTCAAGACTCTTGTTTGCACTTCAGAAATCTGTTTCTCTGTTGGTTGATGATTCTCTTTCTGTTTCAACTTTTCAATGGTATATCATACAACAAATCTTTCAGAAATACTGAATAACACCTCACAAAAAGTCTTTCAGTTCAGTTCAGTTCAGTCACTCAGTTATGTCCAACTCTTTGTGACCCCATGAATTGCAGCATGCCAGGCCTCCCTGTCCATCACCAACTCCCGGAGTTCACTCAAACTCAAAAATTCTTTGAGAGTTGTCAAATATGGAAGTGTCTGAAAAATATATAAAATGTATGGAGGACTTGATGCCCTTCAGTTGAAACAGAACTTGGTGAAACAGAAAATGGTGATTTTTACTTCTCTTTATGCCAGAAGTCACTTCCTTATCAAATTCCAGTGAGGTGGTCTTTCTTTTTCTCTCTTAGTTGATTTTTTTTCTCAAATTATACATTTTATATTATAAAAATGAGTTATAGCAGTTAATGATTTCACCATGGGTGATGAGTGCAGATCAACAAAGTCGTGCTTAGATAAGGATTCTGATCCCTGGTTGAGGTGTTCTTCACCCATAAGCCCAGAGGTCCAGGCACATGGAGGTATCACAGGTGTTCAGAGGTACATGGATGTGGACAATGCAGGTAACACATAGTCCCCTGCACTTGTACTAAATAGCATGCAATGGGAATCCTTCCAAAATGTATTTTTAGCATACTAGCAAATAATTTTTATTACTTCTTTGTATATACTTAAAAATATTCCTGTCAATCAATATTTATGACCATGAGTCAAACTTTGGGACATTAAAAAAAATAGAAAAAGTATGTGTGACTTGTGACCTATCAATTAAGAATTTGGAAATACTGTTAGTGATATTTGAATAGTGAAGGACTCCATTAAATAAGAGATTTAGAAAAAGACTTGAAAATAGTGTTACTAATATGTATGAAAGTGAAAGTTGCTCAGTTCTGTCCAACTGTTTAGGTCCAACTCTTTGCAACCCCATGGACTGTATCCTGCCAGGCTCCTCTGTCCATGGGATTCTCCAGGCCAGAATACTGGAGTGGGTAGCAGTTCCCTTCTTCAGGGGATCTTCCCAACCCAGGGATCAAACCCAGGTCTCCCGAATTGTGGGAAAATTCTTTTCCTTCTGAGCCACCAGGGAACTATGTATAGTTCTTAGGAAGGAATGATGCTAAAGCTGAAACTCCAGTACTTTGGCCACTTCTTGCAAAGAGTTGACTCATTGGAAAAGACTCATGCTGGGAAGGATTGGGGGGCAGAAGGAAAAGGGGATGACAGAGGATGCAATGGCTGGATGGCATCGGTGACTTGATGGACGTGAGTTTGAGTGAACTCTGGGAGTTGGTGATGGACAGGGAGGCCTGGTACTGAGATCCATGGGGTCACAAAGAGTCGGACACGACAGAGCGACTGAACTGAACTGAACTGAATATGTATAGTTAGTGAAATATTCACAACTAAAAACAGAATTAATTGGGATTGTAAAATTTAAAACACTGAAATGAGCTGTGGTTTTTTTTTTCACCTGGAAGATATGATTTGTGAGATGAAAAATGGGTCCTAGTTTTTAAAACCATGGCTGTGTCCACTTGAGAAGTGTGTCCTAGTTCCTCTTCTGTGGCCTGGTCCAGTTATTTGCAAGATTCTCCCTCGTGACAGCTATAGACTGTGAACATGATGGGCACACTGGGATAATGACCCCCAGGCTCCTCTCCTTGAACCCCCACCTAGTCTCAGAGACCTAGCTTCCTATGTCCTTGGGCCCCCACTGCTCCCTCTACTAAAAGGTCTTCCTTTCTCGGTTATTACCTGGCTGTATCTTCTCCTCACTCAGATCTCAAGTTCAGGGCTACATGTTCAAGGAAGCAGGTTTTGATCACTCTCACTTAAACCTCCATCCTGGTTTCCCCCTCAACCTTTATTTTAGTGCTTGCATGTTTCTTTAACAACAGTTTACACAACTTAGTTATTTTATGTAATTACCAACATGTTGATTTATTTGTGTCTGTTAACCTAAATAGAATGTAAGCTTTGTGAAAGTAGGATCCATTTCTGTCTAGTTCCCATTTCTAACATAGCAGACACTCAATACAGGGCTTCCCTGGTGACGCAGGGAAAGAGTCTGGCAAAGAGTCTGCCTGCCAATGCAGCGGACGCAGGAAACACATCATCAATCCCTGGGTCGGAAAGAAGGAAATGGCAACCCACTCCAGTATTCTTGCCTGGAAAATTCCTTGAACAGAGGAGTGTGGCGAGCTGCAGTCCATGGGGTTGCAAAAGAGTCAGACTCAACTTAGCTACTAAACAAGAAGACACTCAATACATTATTTTTTTAATATAAATTTATTTATTTTAATTGGAGGCTAATTACACTATTGCATTGATTTTGCCATACATCAACATGAATCATTATTTTTATTTTACTCAGTATATGAGTAGGTAATAAAAACTATAGTCCTGCCTACCTGGGCTGGTTTTTTTTTCTCTCTCTCTTTTAATGCCCATTAATCCCCATACAGGAAAGCTGTATGGTACCATTAAAAAAGAAAGAAAGAAAATATCTTTCTTCTAATCAAGGGTAACCCAGAGTTTTGGACTTAATATCATGGGGCTGCTAAAGGCAACTTAAACTTCCATTTTCAATCCCTTTCACAGATATTAGATGATGAGTAGAAACAGACTAATTTCATACATCCTTAAACAGAACTTGAATGTTTTTCTTAAATTATACCACAAACCACATAATGTGTAGGGAAATGCATCATGGGACTTGTTATTAGCATGTGTGATGAGCACATGGAAAGTGTGTGTGAATCTTTGTTAAATGCTGTTCACATGATGGCTCATCTGGAACCTCTGTTACCTGTTACCTCCTTTATAATGTACCATGATAACTGATTCTTGTATTGATACCCCCAGAGCCCCACTAGAGCATAAACAGAATCTCCCAGGGAGGATGGAGTGATGGTTGAACAAGATTTTATTTGATTTTTGTCCCATGAAAACTGGAAATCCATTTCTGCTGGTTTTTACTTTTTAATTATTAGCAGCCATATTTGATGTATTTATTAGAGGACTCATTTCACCAACCGAGCTCACAGTATTTCGAGTAAAACAAGAATGAGAACAAGCTGCTGACCCCAGTGGAAAAGAGAATAATAAAGAAGGAAACTGGCTGATAGTTGGAATACACCATGGGGTTCTCTGTTCTTTTTCTGAGCACTTGTCTGTAAGGTAATGTTAGACTCAAACAGCAGTGTCTCAAAGAGGGTAACCATGCATTCGACAGAGCATAGGAGGCATGGTGAGAGAGCACAATGAACAAACACAGTAAACTACGCATTACAGAAAGGCTGTACTGGGGTGTCCCCTGGCAGCCCAGAGGCTACGCCAAATGGTGTAGCTAAAACAGGGGAAGCATAAATAAACAAATAAAGGATTGTACTGGTAGTAATGGCTAGGTATGACACTACACTATTTTTTAAGGAAAAAAAACTAAGAAAATGGAAAGAATTTATTTTATTTGCACTGAACGTTAATTGAACAAAACAAAACAATAACATGTTTTCTAGTTAGAAGCACTTGGTAGGAGAGCTGGGGTAATTTTCTTTTAAATTAAAATAAAATTGTTAGATCTGTGTTCACCTGACATTCTTTACAAGCACTTTTTGTTTGTCTGCACTTCTGGTTTTGATTAAATTACTCTCATATATTTTCTTCCCAAGGTATGCCTTGTCAAATTTATTTTTAGTATGTACCACATAACTTCTAAAGTGCACAATAGGTCTTCACTAAATGCAAATCCTTATGATTATACTACTAAAAGTAAGTACTTTTTATATTGTTGTTGTTCAGTTGCTAAGTCATGTCTGATTCCTTGTGACTCTGTGGACTGCAGCATACCAGGTTTCCCTGTCCTTTACTATCTCCCAGAATTGGCTCAATCTCATGTCCACTGAGTTGGTGATGCCCTCCAACTGTCTCATCCTTTATCATCCTCTTCTCCTGCCCTCAACCTGTCCCAACATCAGGGTCTTTTCCAATGAATCGGCTCTTCACATCAGGTGATCAAAGTATAGAAGCTTCAGTATCAGTCCTTCCAATGAATATTCAGAGTTGATTTCCTTTAGGATGGACTGGTTTGATCTTGCAGTCCAAGGAGCTCGGAAGTGTCTTCTCCAACACCAAAATTTGAAAGCATCAGTTCTTTGGTGCTTAGCCTGCTTTATGGTTTAACTTTCACATCCATACATGACTACTGGAAAAACCATAGTTTTGACTAGGTGGACCTTTGTTGGCAAAGTGATGTCTTTGCTTTTTAATATGCTGTTTTGGGGTTTGTCTTAGCTTCCTTAGTTTCCTTGCCAGGAGCAAGCATCTTTTAATTTCTTGGCTTAATTCACTATCAGCAGTGATTTTGGAGACTAAGAATATAAAGTCTGTCACATTTCTACTTTTTCCCCTTCTATTTACCGTGAAGTGATGTGACTGGATGATAATGGGTATCTTAGTAAAGATTTCATAAAATTTATATCTGAAAAGTTCATGCTAAGAAGCTATATGTCATCCTATTCCTCCTCTAAATTCCAGACTAATTGCACTTCTTATTTATGAGCCTGTTTCTGTCTGTTTCAGCCTATGAATTACAGAACTGCCCTGACCCACCACCTTTCCAGAATGGGTATATGGTCAACTCTGACTACAGTGTGGGACAATCAATATCTTTTGAGTGCTATCCTGGGTACATTTTAATTGGCCACCCAGTGCTTACCTGTCAGCATGGGATCAACAGAAACTGGAACTACCCTTTTCCAAGATGTGACGGTGGGTTAATCACTTTTCTTAAGCAGTTTCATTTTCCACGTGTATAATGGTGCATGAAATATTAAATGAATGCATTCCAGAATTCATTAATTTGTTCAACCAATTTTTATTGGAACTCTATTATATTAAACTCATTCTACTTAGTATTTCAAGAATATATCATATGTCAGTCAGTTTTTAAAAAATGGAAAGGCCTTGCCTTCAAGGAGATTATAAGGTTAGCAAAATAATAAACACGAATATTTATTATGCAAAATCAGACATGAGGAGTGTTTTGATGACTGAAGGTACAAAAGACAGTGATTGCTGGGGAAGTGATTGAGGGTATTATCTTCATGGTTAGAGCAGTGTTTGGCTTTACAGTGGTTCCATCAAATTTTGGATTAAAGGGGTATTGAGTGCGTATCTTACCCTAGATACTTTTTTATTGTTTAACTTTACAATAATAACACTGATTTGGTATCTCAGAAAACTGACTTCATTTTTGTAGTTAGATTTGAATGGCACGTACTAGCTTGCTATTCAGAGACAGAGACCATCCCAGAGAGAAGAAATAGTGTTAGCAAAAACATCCTAGAGGAGCAGTCTTAGGGGGAAATGAAGTAGTGTCCTAGGATGGTGCTTGAGGATCAGGGTTTCTTAGAAATGTTGGAATCGGGTGATGGGAATGACATCAAGCAGGATCTAGATTCTGTGAATATCCTTGTCTGAGCAGAAGTCACTTCTTCAAAGCTTCTATTTGATTATCTAATTTTTACTATGACTTTGAAATTTCTACAGCTTTAAGTTAAATATATCAAGTACTTTGTTTTTGAAGAATTCATTTGAAATAGAAAAGTTTGCTGTAAACCTAATATTCTAACATTATAAATACACTATTTCTGAATGAAAATATAATGAAATTACCAACTCTGTGGACCTTTGAAATGCTAAATACTTATATCCCAGGGGCAAAAAAAGGAAAGGTATCCAGCTGTGTTTGAATTTCTATTGTAGAAGTTTTAAAAAAATAAAAGCATATAGGTAGACTTTTTAAATGATATTTTTCACCTGTACATTTCCATTCTTTATCATTATGTAAATAACTATAAAAGAAAAACATTTGCTGTGTTTTATGAATAGTAATTTTAATCAATACAGATTTAATAACATAAAACAGCATTTAAAAATCATTTTATAAAACTAACAATAGCAATGGGAGATCTGATATTTTTATTAAAATACTTTAAAAACTACTCATCATTTTTAAAAATTCATATGTTTTTATGTATAAATTGCTTTGACTTTTTTTTTTCTGAAATCCCTTTTTACTTGTATCCTGAGTTCTTTGAATTCACATGTAAGTAGGAGACTCCTTGGCTTGATATAAAAATAGAATAAAGTATTTAATTAGATTTCATTGCTTTTTCAAGTCCAACTTTCCAACATGGAAATAACTGCCCATTTAGAATTATTTTGTCAGTGTAATGTTAATAAAATATATCTTTTTGGATGATATATGATGCAGAATATTAATCAGAGTTGGCAAAACCATGAAGCTAAAATCCTGCAGGCACCCAAGACTGCCCAAGACTCCTGGTGCCACATGAAAGCCCCAGGACCACAGCCACCCTGAGGGTGGATAACTCACTGGTAGGCTCACAGAACCCAGTAAGCCATCTACTCACGATTGTGGTTTATAACAGAAAAGACAAAATTCACCCAAGACAGATGCTTGCTCCTTGGAAGAAAAGTTATGACAAACATAGACAGCATATTAAAAAGCAGAGACATCACTTTGCCCGCGAAGATTCATCTAGTTAAAGCTGTGGTTTTTCCAGTAGTCATGAATGGATGTGAGAGTTGGACCATAAAGAAGGTTGAGTGCTGAGGAATTGATGCTTTCAAATTGTGGTGCTGGAGAAGACTCTTGAGAGTCCCTTGGACAGCAAGGACATTGAACCAGTCAGTCCTAAAGGAAATCAACCCTGAATATTCATTGAAAGGACCAATGTTGAAGATGAAGCTCCAATTATTTGGCCACCTAATGCCAAGAATTGACTCACTCGAAAAGACCTTGATGCTAGAAAAGATCAAAGGCAGGCAGAAAAGGGGACAACAGAAGATGAGATGATTGGCTAGCATCACTAGATCAATAGACATGAGTTTGAGCAAGCTCTGGAAGTTGGTGAAGGACAGAGAAGCCTGGCATGCTGCAGTCCATAGGATGAAAAGAGTAGGACAATTTTGGGCGACTGAACAACAACAATATTAGATCAAATTCTAAAAAAATAAAAGTAACCAGGAAATATTCTTTTAAAACCAAAGGCCCTCAGGTTGGTGATTAAATGGACTTTCTTTCCCTCTTCCTCTTCCCGAGGTGGGGGTGGGGCTGAACCTCCAATCTGAAGCTGGTTCCCCTTACAGCTAGCTCCAAGGCTTCAGATTTCCTAATTTCTTCATTAACATAAACTCAGGTATGGTTGAAAGGTCTTGTTTTGAATAACAAAAGACAATTTGATCTTTTTTTTATCACTTTGTAAGTTCTAAGGGTTTTATGAGTTCTGTGCCAAAAACAAGGAGGAAGATCAAAAGTGTATTTCTTATTATTGTTGGGGAAGCGTGTAAGTTCCTCAGTTCTGTCTCATCACAACAAAAAATTGAAGCGACGGACCAGTGTTACAGCCTCGGATGGGCCAGCATTACAGCTCTTGGACAGACCAGTGTCACAGCTCTCAGATGGACCATGTTACAGCTCCATTGTTACAGCTCCGCTTTGTTTAGAAAATAAAGGAAAATACATCCTCGAGGTGTGAGGGCATGATGACCCAAAAGATGCAAAGAGAAGAGAGAGAGACCCCAGGCCCTTTGCCTCCTCTTTTTATGTTTTTTTCTCTGCCCCATC
>SJYW01001475.1:339447-366428 GCA_006410735.1 Raphicerus campestris
CTCCCCCTGGGCCTGCCCAATGTAAACTGGGCTAGCCAGAAGTGCTGTTTGTTCTACCTGAGGTCCTCACTCCATTCCTCAGACCTTCCTTTGTTCTATTTCTGTGGGTTTTCCCCTTCATGGGGTGGTCTTTTATCCCTTCCTGGTGGTCTTTTATCCACCGCCATTCTGGACTCCCTTTTACTATTCTAACTACCTAGCATGATAAATGCCACTAGTGCAGGGTTTATTCATGTGTGTGAAGGGGTTGCCTTTGTTGGCTCCCTGGTCCTGGTGTGGGAGAGGGATGCCATCTGTGTGGCCCCTAGTCGTGAAGTGCAGTGTGTAATGCTCTCATGTTCTATGGTCTCTCTCCTGGCTGCCTGGTTGCCTGCCCCTCCTGCTGGGCCAGGCTCCTGGGCAGACAGGTGAGCGACTGGGAAGTACTTGTGGTTGCAGGTGGTGCAGGGACCCTTGTGTGCCCAGATGCTCCCCTTTGCTGGGCTTGCTGACTGTTCTCCACTGGAGGGGCCTCTTTGACCCTCACGCTCAGTAAGAGGATAGGAGTGGGTGCATTTCCTGCTGAGCTGGATCGCAGGTCCCTATTGCTGCAGAGATCCCTGAGATGCCGCTGGATTGTGGAAATCAAAATACAGCTTTGGTGCCACAAAGTTGAGGGGAAAGCCTCTGGGAGAAGGTGCTGAACCAGGGGAAAGGGAGAGGCAGCTTTACTCATTATGTCTTTTTATGGTCCTTCATCTTCCTCTGTAGAATACAGGATTTTGCCTTGAGAAAATGTTTTAAGTGCATTGAGAGTATTATCACACAAGTCAAACTTCATACTTATTTAGCTTTTAACATCTTCCTTCATCACTCTGCTGAATACAGCAAGCTCTGCAAACCAGGGATGAGATCAGCATGGCTCTCTGCTCTAGACCCAGCTCAGCCAAGCTGCCTGGCACATAATAGACTCTCAATAAACACTCATTGAACATAGGAGTAAAAGGATTTGTTATTTGAATATCGTAGATGTATCATGGCAAATATACTAAGTGACCTAAAGAATATCAGAATGTGTTTTATAAAGAAAATAACCATATCATTTTGCCTTTTAAGAGGTGAACACCATGTTTTTTGTTTGTTCTGTTTTCTCCCCCTCCCCATGGGAAGGGTACTACTCCATATAAAGTGGCTATACTTTAGTAAGATGCAAATTAAAAAGTAAAAATGCTGAAGGGAAATTTAGAGTTATAAAGCAATACATAATGAATAATGTCAGGTCACACATGAGATATGTCAGCCAGTGGCTTCAACACATGCTCTAAGTGTTTTCTCTTCATTGTCTCACCCATTTCCAATCCCTCAATTATTTGGTGTCTGTTGTTTATTGAGATCTAAGCCAGGCAATGGGATTGATGCAAGAAGGTTTGATGGGGCTGTGGATATGGTCCTTGACTAATAGTTGCTGACAATCAAATGGTGAAGAATGGCTGGCCATGAACTGTAGTCCAGGGACAAGTATCCAAACCATAGCCACCAGGAAAGGCTGTCAGGAGGTGGTGACATTTGAGTTGAGTTTTGAGAAAGGGACCAGTTCACCTGCCAGAAAAATAGGAGAAAAGCACAAGAGCTATTCATGCAGGTGAACAAGGACATGATGTTTGCAGCTAAGAAGTATGGCATCTGCAGGGGTCACCATGTAGTCACTTGTGACTCCAGCATGGTTTCTGGCCCTATTTTTACAGATTATAGGTATCTGTATATTATATTTTGCTAGCTTACAGGTCAAGGTGTATCTTGATACACCTTGGAGATACAAGGTGTATCTCCAAACCCTACTTACAATTATGCTATAAAACTTGTAAAATGTTCTCCACAGTGCCTTTAAATAAATTTACCCAAAATTCAGACCAAGTCAATCTACGTGGCACTGGTACATTTTCTGTCTACTTTGAAATGGTTACTTTGGCTTCATGAGATTTCATCAGTCATAATTTAAAATTTTTTTTGAACTTTTAAAAAAATGTACCTTGGCTTATTCATTCCACCTAAATTTTATACCTTTTATGGCAAATATTTGAAAGCCTGATAAGATTCATGTTAGTAACAGACATTCTTATAGCATCTACTGGATTTTAATTTGATTACAATGTCTACTTTTCTATGACTTTGATGTATTTATATCATGATGTGAGTTAAAGAATATAGTTTGGATTATCTGCTCATGTATGATTATTTCATTTTTTCAAAAATAAGACAAAATAATTTCTATGGCAAGAGTGATGATCACTTTATTAAGTAAAATAAAAATGGACTCTGGGTATTGAGATTTTTCACATCGTTGGTAGTGGATGAGATATGGAAGTGTTTCTATAAATTTTCACTTACATAATTTTGTCTCCTTTCTCTAGGTATAGATCTCAAGAGAATTTGTAAGGTCTTTGTTTCAAGGCAGATAGACTTAGATGCTTCTCTTTTAGGCATTTTAAATAAGCTTTAGAAATCTCACTTAAAACAAAAAAAAATATTTTCAAGTTAAATATTCACACATAATTTCAACATAATCCCTTGCATCAAATAGTCCAGTGAATTATCAGCTCAGTCTCAGGAGACTACTGACTAAAGTGTTTTTTTTTTCTTTCTCCTTTTAATTATGTAGAAATGACTTTATCCTGAGGAGATTTTGAATGTTTGGAGAATATGTTTAAAAAACTTGGATAAGGTAGCTTAGAAGTAAAATTCTTCCAAGGTTTTAAGACTTGAGGGGAATTATTTTAACAAAGTAGTTGCTGAGGGATATTTCACAATTATTTCTTAGCAGGAAAATCTCAGCTTAGAGACTTTAGAAAATGATACTGGACTGTGTTGGGCTTGATTTTTCTTGGCTTCCTTCTCAGCTCCTTGTGGGTATAACGTGACATCTCAGAACGGGACCATCTATTCTCCCGGATTTCCAGATGAGTACCCCATCCTGAAGGACTGTGTCTGGCTCATCTCCGTGCCTCCCGGCCATGGCGTCTACATCAACTTCACCTTGCTGCAGACAGAAGCTGTCAATGACTACATCGCGGTTTGGTATGAGACCTTTCCTGAAAACACCCATCTGTCCTTGTGATAAACTGTTCTTGTAACCACTTACATGTCACTTCCATCGATATAGAGATGGAGTAGTTAGGTAGACTTCAAAACAGAAATTTACCAACTAAATCTAGAGATAGAATAAACCTCATGTACCATGCTACATAGTAGATATATTCAGGATTACTCTAGATAGAGGAGAATATCCCAAACGTATTTTATTTTTCATGTTTATTTCTTTTTTATTTATTTATCTTTTTGGCCATATCACAAAGCTTTGGGGATCTCAGTTCTCTGACCAGGGATTGAACCTGGGCCCTTGTCAGTGAAAGAGTTGAGTCCTAGCCACTGCTCCACTTGGGAATTCCTTCTTTTCTTCTTCATTTTCAAGTATAAATCTTTTTTTTTTTTTCTTAAAGAAAAGCTGGTTGGATCCTTTGCTATATAATAATTTGATGCTTCTGGAAGTATTGAAGAAATGATTGCACACAGCTTTCTCTCTACTTTATAAACCTTGCAGAACTGCCCCCACCCACCTCTGCCTTCCCTACCATGGGCTGTGTAGGGGATGCCGAGGGGGATGTAGCCTTAGCTTCCCATCTAATGAGCCATGTAGCCTGGGTAAGTTAACCTAAACTCTCCTTCACGGAATGTTCATGTCTATGGGAATGACTATTTCTACCATTGCCTTTGGAGGTGAAAATTTATGGGGAAATGGGAATGACAAAATATGATGGGAAGAGTAGAGCTTACCATTGGGGCACAGCCCAGATTTGGAATAAGTTGGATGTGCCTTAAGAATAAAATGCCCTGAAACCTCAAACATAGTCACAGTTAACAAGGCAGTGTGTGTATGTGTGTTGGTGAAGTGATGGTAAGTGTAGGGGTTGTCTTAGCCATTGGAAATTCTCTGAGGCAAGAAAATAGGTGAGTTGCAGGCACTGGGAGACCCCAGGTGTGATGTGGCTGATGTCTCGGGGGAGCACAGAAGAGAGAAGAGGTGACCTGGCCAGGTAAGCTGGGTAGACCATACAGGACTTCATACATCATGTTGAGGGTTTTGGGCTTCATCTTAGAGCAACACAGATTCACTTTAGAGTCATAAGAAGGAGAATTATAGGACCAGTCCTGGATGCAGAATACCCATTATTATTGTGTAGGAAGGCAGGTCAGCTGGATAAGATGGGAGACTGGCCTGTGAGGCTATAGAAATAGCCTCATAGGAGGGGAGATCGGGGGACAGGACCTGTGTCGTGGCAATGAACAGAAATGGAGAACCTGAAATATTAAGTTGACCTATGAAGCAAAGCAAGACAGACAAACAACACTGAAATGAAAAGCCACACTATAATATCCGCAGGTTTACCCAGATTAATCAGTAGATTTAGCATTAGGAGCGAGGTCTCCCTTCAGCAGTGGAGGGAGTCCCTATCCTCTGAACACTCATGAGACAGACTGGAGTGCAGTCACCTATGAATATTAAACATCTTAGTATTTCTAAACACGGAATCTAGAAGATGGTAATATTTTATTCAAGATTTTTTAATATTTCAATTCAGTCATAAGAGCTCCATAAATCTCACCCATAATTAAAGAGACACCCTGAATTTAAACTTTAAAATGGGAACATTTGAAAGGAAGTTGATAAGTGGCACTGACGTCACTAGAATAAATGTGTCAAAAACACTTTGTCTCAGAAACACCCCTGAGAAGGTCAGGTGCAGGAGGAACAGGGAGCCCTAAGCTGCTGTTTGAAGACCAGGCTTTTCAGCTGGATCCTGGGATCAGAACATCATCTTTCACCAAGACGGAGCCCTGCAATCAGAAGAAAATGGTTGTGAATTTAAGCTGTTAACTGGAAGCTTTCTATTTAGAGGGCTCCTCCTCTCTTTCCCAGGGATGGTCCTGATCAGAATTCTCCACAGTTGGGGGTTTTCAGTGGGAACACCGCCCTGGAGACAGCATATAGCTCCACCAACCAAGTCCTGCTCAAATTTCATAGTGACTTTTCAAATGGAGGCTTCTTCGTCCTCAATTTTCACGGTCAGTGTATTTTCACTCCATTGATGATGGCAGAGACTCCTAGCTGACTTTTCTCATAGGATTGACATAAACTTTGTTTACAGCTAAAGTTCCATGTTTTTGTCAACTGAGAGCCTATAGGATTTTCTCACATTTCATGCTGGGGTTCCTGTGATTCCTTTTTCTTACTGACGTATTTAGGACTTCACATCTCTTTTATAGTTTATCTTGGATTTGCCCCCAGGATAAGCGTATCGTATGTGAAACTCTGATATGGAGACCATGGAAATACATTTAGTAGCTCTCAGAGATTTCCTCATCTCTGTCTCCAGATGAACCTCAATAATGAATGTCATGTAATTTTAGATGGGGCAAAGTGAATCTCTACTGATGTTGAGAATGAACACTAAATAGTTTGGGGAAAAGCATNAGGAGGGGAGATCGGGGGACAGGACCTGTGTCGTGGCAATGAACAGAAATGGAGAACCTGAAATATTAAGTTGACCTATGAAGCAAAGCAAGACAGACAAACAACACTGAAATGAAAAGCCACACTATAATATCCGCAGGTTTACCCAGATTAATCAGTAGATTTAGCATTAGGAGTGAGGTCTCCCTTCAGCAGTGGAGGGAGTCCCTATCCTCTGAACACTCATGAGACAGACTGGAGTGCAGTCACCTATGAATATTAAACATCTTAGTATTTCTAAACACGGAATCTAGAAGATGGTAATATTTTATTCAAGATTTTTTAATATTTCAATTCAGTCATAAGAGCTCCATAAATCTCACCCATAATTAAAGAGACACCCTGAATTTAAACTTTAAAATGGGAACATTTGAAAGGAAGTTGATAAGTGGCACTGACGTCACTAGAATAAATGTGTCAAAAACACTTTGTCTCAGAAACACCCCTGAGAAGGTCAGGTGCAGGAGGAACAGGGAGCCCTAAGCTGCTGTTTGAAGACCAGGCTTTTCAGCTGGATCCTGGGATCAGAACATCATCTTTCACCAAGACGGAGCCCTGCAATCAGAAGAAAATGGTTGTGAATTTAAGCTGTTAACTGGAAGCTTTCTATTTAGAGGGCTCCTCCTCTCTTTCCCAGGGATGGTCCTGATCAGAATTCTCCACAGTTGGGGGTTTTCAGTGGGAACACCGCCCTGGAGACAGCATATAGCTCCACCAACCAAGTCCTGCTCAAATTTCATAGTGACTTTTCAAATGGAGGCTTCTTCGTCCTCAATTTTCACGGTCAGTGTATTTTCACTCCATTGATGATGGCAGAGACTCCTAGCTGACTTTTCTCATAGGATTGACATAAACTTTGTTTACAGCTAAAGTTCCATGTTTTTGTCAACTGAGAGCCTATAGGATTTTCTCACATTTCATGCTGGGGTTCCTGTGATTCCTTTTTCTTACTGACGTATTTAGGACTTCACATCTCTTTTATAGTTTATCTTGGATTTGCCCCCAGGATAAGCGTATCGTATGTGAAACTCTGATATGGAGACCATGGAAATACATTTAGTAGCTCTCAGAGATTTCCTCATCTCTGTCTCCAGATGAACCTCAATAATGAATGTCATGTAATTTTAGATGGGGCAAAGTGAATCTCTACTGATGTTGAGAATGAACACTAAATAGTTTGGGGAAAAGCGTTGCCGGTCCCTTATCTCTCTTGAGGACTGCCACATGCAAATCCTCAGGACAAGAGACCGAGGAAGATGATGCCAGATCCTGATATGGACGTGGAACCAGCATGAACCATTTCTCCTGCAGAATTCCAAATATATGTAAAGTGTTTCTATTTAAACATCATAATTTTTTTAATGGTGTACTTTTCCCTTTCAATTTTGTAAGCATTTGAAGCTAGACTTTAGTAAAACTATAATTTACAAATATAGATATATTCCTAGACCTAAGCATTGTAACAACACAAGAGAGATGTTTTTTGTAAGATTTTTGTTTATTCATGAAATGTAATTTCACTTATTATTTTTTTATATAAATGATATAGCATTTCAGCTCAAGAAATGTCAACCTCCCCCAGCAGTTCCACAGGCAGAAATGCTTACAGAGGATGAGGATTTTGAAATAGGTAATGTTTTCATTGTTACAACATCATCAGCTCAACACGGGTTTTTTACACCCATGCAACTTCAGTAGATAGCCAAGTTGATGAATGTCAGAAATATTCCTAAAGCTTTCCTAGAGAGAGATACACATTTATCATGAATTGACAAATATGTTTTGCTTTCTTCATCTCAATGATTTTTTTTCCATTTAAATTTTGCTTTTGCTATTTTGAGCACATTTTCCTGCTGTGTCACTCACCAGTTTGTATTTTTCTCCTAAAAGCAGTTTTCAGACACAGACTTAAGCAGATGTTTGTGTTTAGCTAGGGAACCATTTTGGTGCACCAGAAGAAGGAAGTCATTTGTGGCTGAAATAACAGTTAGTCTAACATTGACCTTTCCTTGAAACTGGAAGGTAATTGGGGAATATATTGAATGATACTATTTAGAAATTCTGTTTTTTCATTTTAAATTAGGGGTCTATTTCATTAAATAATCATCAGGCCACATTAAGAAACCTACTGTGGTGTATGTTGGCCAACCAGTTATTGTGACAAATGACTTCTTGGTCTCAATTACAAATACCCAGTCCTGTGTCACACCCTGTTCTACTCAAACCATGTGACCAGTTTCTGCTCTATTCTTGATGGCTTAGTTGATGAGAACATTGTGCTAATCAGACCAAGGTCATTTTGTAGCCCTCTCTGGATGCATTAAAGACATTCTCTTATACAGCCTTTGGTCCCAAGCCTCTGAATCTCTTTCTTTCTTTTCTTCTTTCATCTTTCTTTCTTTTTTATTAGTAATCATAGGGGAAAGGGAGTGAATATAGACATATCAGTCAAAGAAGAAGAAACTGCTCCATAATCTCTATAGAAATACTGGTTACATTTAAAGAGAGCATAAATTAAAAACTAAAAATGACACTATTTCACTAAGTAGACTGCGCATGAATACCAGTCATGGTTAAGAAGTGGTTTGCACATCAACTTGAGTGTCACACATGTTTAATTACATTCACACACTGCATGTGTCATGGAGACAGAATTGCCAAGTAGGCATGTGGACTCTTTCAGGAGACTTTGTGAAGTACCAGTGCCACCCTGGGTACACGCTGTCTGGGATGGACACACTGACCTGTAAGCTCAGCTCCCAGCTACAGTTTGAAGGTTCCCCGCCGACATGTGAAGGTATGAAATTTGTACTATAAATATGCTTGTTCCATGTGGAACATTGTATTACTTTATTGGTTTGAATTTCCTTGTATGCACCTGAATTTCTCTGTCTGCATCTGAATTTATCTCTGTGTTATGATTCTCTTGCAATTTAAATTACCCAAAAGTAGAAATACTTAATTATCCTTCTCTTTTAGCTAGCTGTACAAAATCAAAACTACATCAATTAAGACTTCTTGATGTTTCTCAACAGTTTGTGAGTAATAGTTTCAAACATATGGCAAAGTTGAAAAAGTTTTAAACTAATACCCATCACCAAGGTTGCACCATTAATGTTTCCTTCACATCCTTTGTCAACTGTCTCATCTCTCTCTACATTCACTAAAGTATTGAATAATTGATATTTCTGGTACCATCTAGGAAAATTGCAGGCATTACTATATTTCCCTCTGAATTCTTTGGCATATAAGAATGCATAAAATTATCTAGTGTTTACTATGTTCTATAAAATATAGAGACATTAAAATGCATAAATGTTTCATATAATGTGTGTTTCATATCTTTGCCCCATGTGTAATAACATAATATATGATAGCAGGAGAAAATCTATTGATTCAGTTGATTTGTATATAATTAGATCAGTTAAAAGACTTTTAAAGGTATCACTTTCAAGTTTTATAGAAAGGAAAAAAGATTTGGAAAAAAACATAAATAAGCTAAAATGTCTCAGTGTAAGTCAGAAAAATGATTGGTTTGCCTATCAGAAAGCTTCCCAAATTAAGACAAATTTTATTTTGTGACTTCAAAATCATAATCACATTTACTTCCTTTAAAGAAGGACTTCCCTGGTAACTCAGTTAGTAAAGAACCCACCTGCAATGCAGGAGACCATGGTTCAATTCCTGTGTTGGGAAGATCCACTGGAGAAGGGATAGGCACCCATTCCAGTGTTCTTGGGCTTCCCTTGTGGCTCAGCTGGTAAAGAATCCACCTGCAATGCAGGAGACCTGAGTTTGATCCCTGGGTTGGGAAGATCCCCTGGAGAAGTAAAGGCTACCCACTCCAATATTCTGGCCTGGAGAATTCCGTGGACTGGAGAAGTCCATGGGGTCGCAAAGAGTTGGACAGGACTGAGTGACTTTCCCTTTCCTTTTCCTTTAAAGAATTGAACTCCCCATTCCCAGTTCTTTCAGAGAATTTGAATATTATCATTTACTAGGGGTAGTGAAACATATAAAAAGTCAGAATGTAGGGAGAAGACCTGTAGTCTAGGTTTGATTATCCAGTGATTTTGGTTAAGACACTAATCCTCTGGGCATTATATGTGTAATGAGGAGGATCATTTGTCTGCATTGTTTAGGGAACTGGTATAAAGATGAAGTAAATCTTAAATTAATTCTAAGCGTCTTATAATGCTAATTATCTACCCTGTAAAAGGCAGTTTCTTTTGCATTGCAATAGTGTTGATTTAGTAAGTGTTCAGCCCATGAATTGATTCTCCCAAAATATCTGGTAACATGGTGTATTTTCGTTGCTAATGAGGCAGACTTCAGTCACCCTTACAGAAGGAAATGATTTCCAATATCTGGAGAAAATCTGGAATGAATTATTATTAAATAACCAAGGTAACAGATTATTTCTGAGAAAAATATACTTTGTAACTGTACCCACTTGGGAAACTCCAAGAGGGTAGGCAGGGGAGATGCCCTCACTTTGTCTGCCTCTGGCTTTAAACTCTAGCTGATCCTGTGGTCATGGTGTCACTGAGACCCTGTGTCTTGCTGTGTGGCTTAGAAGCTGGGGGTCTCATGGGAGGTGCTAAGTCGGGACACTGACACTGGTTTTCCCAAGGTGTCAGGACCATGCCACATTAGCGACAGTGATCTACAGAGGATATATTTCTCAAGATGGTGGAGTGGTGGGTATAAAATGTTCATCTCTTGCCACTTTATATATAAATTAACTGAAGTAAATCTTCAGATGTTTAAGGCCTATTTTAATCCCACTAAACACAGCCTTAAAAATTTATCAGAATAGGTAATTTTAAGCAAAGATGGGCTTAACTGATTAATGAAGAAAGGCTTAAGTCTTTATTTAATATGCTACTTCAAAAATAAGAAAAGTGTCTCCATTCTGTCATTTCCCCCATGATTAACCTAGTTTCCACTTAAATGCAATTATTTCATGACAGTCAAGGAACAAAGTAAACCGAGACACGAGTGTGTCATACTTTAAATTATTGATACCTCTACTCTCACATATTTGCGGGAAGTGTTCAGCTAACAAGACAGGATCTCTGTACTCAGGCCAAAGGTCTCCAGGCCCTCTGAACTCACAGCAGTTACTACATAGGATGACGGTTCTCTTCTGATTCTGTTCAGTGGTAAATTTGTTTAAAATGAACTGAGTCATCTTATCTGGCATTCCCTGAACACCTCGTTATTTAAAAAAGGAAATAGGGACTTCTATGTCATCTACCAAATATTTAAACACATAATTATCATTTTTCTTCCAATACTTTTCTGTTGTTTGATTGGGCTTAATCCTCCAATAAATTCTTGATGACAAATTGTACTAGTTACGAGTCCTACTTCTTCAAGTGTCATAACCACACTTTTAGAAGTTCTGCTTTGGAAATTGTCACCACTTTAGGGTGATTGATTTTTCCTTGGGAATGAGGTGAATAAAGTGTTCCTTGAAAGTTCACACTTTATGCAGATAAATATTACCTTGTAGGATTCTTACCTTAATTTAGAAATAAATAAATGAGGGTCTGGAATGTTATTTGCCACCACCAAGCAGTTCTCTCATTTTCCTTGGACATCAGCAGAGTGTCCTACAGTTTAACTCCATCCTGAAATCTTAACATAGGATAATGTCAAATCCCACAGGGTTAGAGGCTTAGTCTCACAAAGCAAACCTCACCTCAGATGTTGATACCACATCCAGATTGTCACCTGTGTTTCTGACTAACATGTTATCAATCAGGTGTTCCCAGGAACCTCTCCTCTGGTTTGATCCTTCCATCAATTTTTTAATTAATTTATTTTAATTGGAGGCTAGCTCCTTTACAATATTGTGGTGGTTTTTGCCATACATTGACATGAATCAGTCATGGGGGCACATGTGGCCTACCATCCCAAACCCCCCTCCCCCCTCCCTCCCCATCCTATCCCTCTGGGTTGTGCCAGTGCACCAGCTTTGAGTACCCTGTTTTCATGCATTGAACTGGGACATATCATCTATATCACATTTGATAATATGCATGTTTCAATGCTATTCTCTCAAATCATCCCACCCATGCTTTCTCTTACAGGGTCCAAAAGTCTGTTTTTTATATCTGTGTCTCTTTTGTTGTTTTACATATACAGTTGTTGTTACCATCTTTCTAAATTCCATATATTTGTGTTAATATACTACTGTATTGGTGTTTTTCATTCTGACTTACTTCACTCTGTATATTAGACTTCAGTTTCATCCACCTCATTGGAACTGATCCAAATGTGTTCTTTTTAATAGTTGAGTAATACTCCATTGTGTATATGTACCAGTTTTCTTATCCATTCATCTGCCAATGTACATCTAGGTTACTTCCATGTCCTAGCTATTGTGAACAGTACTGTGGTGAAGAATTGGGTATATGTGTCTCTTTCACTTCTGGTTTCCTCAGTGTGTATGCCCATCAGTGGGAGTGCTGGGTCGTATGGCAGTTCTAGGTCCAGTTTTTCAAAGAATCTCTATACTGTTTTCCATAGTGGCTATAGTAGTTTGCATTCCTACCAACAGTGTAAGAGGGTTCCCTTTTTTCCACACCCTCTCCAGCATTTATTGTTTGTAGACTTTTTGATAGCAGCCATTCTGACTGGCGTGAGATGGTACCTCATTTGGTTTTGATTTGCATTTCTCTGATAATGAGTGATGTTGAGAATCTTTTCATGNTGTGTGACTTGGGCATTAAAGTTCCTCACTATTATAGTGTTACTTTTGATTTCCCCTTTCATATGTATTAGCATTTTAGTTATGTACTGAAGTCTTCCTATATTGGGTGTATATATATTTATCATTGTTATATGTTTTTCTTGGATTGATCCTTTGATCATTACTATGTAGTGTCCTTCTTTGTCTCTTAGTATGGTCTTTATTTCAAAGTCTGTTTTATCTGATTTGAGTATTGCTACTCCTGCTCTCTTTTGGTCTCTATTTGCATGAAATATCTTTTTCCAGCCCTTCACTTTCAGTATGTGTCCCAAGGTTTGAGGTGGGTCTCTTGTAGGCAACATATATAGGGGTCTTTTTTTTTTTATTATTCATTTGGCCCATCTTTGTCTTTTGGTTGGAGCATTTAACCCATTTACATTTAAGGTAATTATTGATAAGTATGATCTCATTGCCATTTACTTTGTTGTTTTGGGTTCAATTTTATAAACCTTTTCTGTGTTTCCTGTCTAGAGAAGATCGTGTAGCACTTGCTGAAGAGCTGGTTTGCTGGAGCTGAATTCTCTCAGCTCTTGTTTCTTTGTAAAGCTTTTGATTTCTCCTTCATATCTGAATGAGATCCTTGCTGGATACAGTAATCTTGGTTGTAGGTTTTTCTCTTTCATCACTTTAATTATGTTCTGCCATAGTAGTAGTATTCCCTTCTGGCCTGAAGAGTTTCTATTAAAAGATCAGCTGTTATCCTTATGGAGATCCCCTTGTGTGTTACTTGTTGCTTTTCCCTCGCTGCTTTTAATATTTTATCTTTGTGTTTAATTTCTGTTAGTTTGATTAATATGTGTCATAAAGTCTTTTTCCTTGGGTTTATCAGGTTTGGGACTCTCTGAGTTTCTTGGACTTGGGGGGCTATTTCCTTCCCCATTTTAGGGAAGTTTTCAACTATTATCTCAAGTATTTTCTCATCTCTTTTCTTTTTTGTCTTCCTCCGGGACACCTATGATTCAAATGTTTGGGTGTTTGATGTTGTCACAAACGTCTCTGAGGTTGTCCTCATTTATTTTAATTTTCTTTTCTTTTTTTGTCTCAGCTTCATTCATTTTCACCGTTTTATCTTCCACCTCACTTATCCTCTCTTCTGCCTATTATTCTATTGTTGATTCCCTCTAGAGAGCTTTTAATCTCAGTTATTGCATTGTTCCCATTATTAACTGACTCTTCTTTATTTCTTCTAGGTCCTTGTTAAACATTTCTTGCATCTTCTAAATCCTTGTCTCTAGTCTATTTATCTGTAACTCCATTCTGTTTTCGAGATTTTGGATCATCTTTACTATCATTATTCTGAATTCCTTTTCAAATAGACTCCCTATCTCCTCCTCTTTTGTTTGGTATGTTGGGTATTTATCACATTCCTCTTACCTGCTGAATATTCTCTGTCTTTTCATTTTGTTTAGATTACTGTGTTTAATGTGCCCTTTCTGTAGATTTGAAGTTTGTGATTCTTCTTTATTGTGGCATCCCTGTGAGTGGGGTTGGACTAGTGGCTTGTCAAGGTTCCCTGGTTGGGAGAACTTGTGTCTGTGTCCTGGTGGGTGTAGCTGCATCTCTTCTCTCTGGAGTGCAATGAAGTGTCTAGTAGTGAGTTTTGGGGGTGTCTACAGGTTTTGCATGTTTAATTTCTGTTTAGAAATTAAATTCTGTTTAATTTCTGTTTGGGCAGCCTGTCTTTAAATGATCACTGTTGTGTTCCTGCGTTGCTGGGGAATTAGCATGGTATGTTTGCACTGGAATTTGTTGGTTCTTGTGTGAAACTTTGTTTCAGTGTAAGTATGAAGGCTTTTGGGTGTGCTCTTGTCTACTAATGTTCCCTGGAATCAGGAGTTCTGTGATAGTCTCAAGTTTTGGAGTTAAGCCTCCTGCCTCTGACTTTCAGTCCTTCTCTTACAGTATCCTTATATAGCACAGATGATAAAACAACTAGGTTAATGGTGAACAGTTCTCCACAGAATTGAGTGGCATGCATAGAGATTCAGAGTTACATAGAGAAGAGAAGAGGTAGGATGGAGATATAGATGACCAGGAGAAGAGGGGAAGTCAAAAGAGGAGAGAGCAATCTAGTCAGTAATCAGTTCCTGAAGTGTTCCCCACAGCCCAGAACACCCAGAGAGATTCACAGAGTTAAGTAGAGAAGAGAAGGGAGAGGAAGGAGATAGAGGTGACCGGGGAGAGAAAAGGGAGATTCAAAAGGGGAGAGAGCAATCAAGCCAGTAATCAAATCCCTAAGTGAAAATGTATACTGAAGATTAGATACTTAAAAATATAAAATGTATAAAAAATACCAGAAAGCAAAGATTAAAAATGTAGAATAGAGGNGAGTTCTGTGATAGTCTCAAGTTTTGGAGTTAAGCCTCCTGCCTCTGACTTTCAGTCCTTCTCTTACAGTATCCTTATATAGCACAGATGATAAAACAACTAGGTTAATGGTGAACAGTTCTCCACAGAATTGAGTGGCATGCATAGAGATTCAGAGTTACATAGAGAAGAGAAGAGGTAGGATGGAGATATAGATGACCAGGAGAAGAGGGGAAGTCAAAAGAGGAGAGAGCAATCTAGTCAGTAATCAGTTCCTGAAGTGTTCCCCACAGCCCAGAACACCCAGAGAGATTCACAGAGTTAAGTAGAGAAGAGAAGGGAGAGGAAGGAGATAGAGGTGACCGGGGAGAGAAAAGGGAGATTCAAAAGGGGAGAGAGCAATCAAGCCAGTAATCAAATCCCTAAGTGAAAATGTATACTGAAGATTAGATACTTAAAAATATAAAATGTATAAAAAATACCAGAAAGCAAAGATTAAAAATGTAGAATAGAGGTGCAGTTCAGTTCAGTTCAGTCACTCAGTCATGTCCTACTCTTTGCGACTCTATGAATCGCAGCACGCCAGGCCTCCCACAAGTTGTTGATGGCACCAACTCCAAGAGTTCACTCACTCACGTCCATTGAATCAGTGATGCCATCCAGCCATCTCATCCTTTGTCGTCCCCTTCTCCTCGTGCCCCCAATCCCTCCAGCATCAGAGTCTTTTCCAATGAGTCAACTCTTTGCATGAGGTGGCCAAAGTACTGGAGTTTCAGCTTTAGCATCATTCCTTTCAAAGAAATCCCAGGGCTGATCTCCTTCAGAATGGACTGGTTGGATCTCCTTGCAGTCCAAGGGACTCTCAAGAGTCTTCTCCAACACCACAGTTCAAAAGCATCAGTTCTTCAGCACTCAGCCTTCTTCACAGAGTCTCAAAAATACAATATAAAAAATACAAAGCAAAATCAATCACAAAGATTAAGACACACACACACACATATTTGAAACTTGCTTTAAAAATAGGGTCTTTTATTTTTGCAGGGTTATTGTGGTTATAAAAATGAAAATTAAAGGAGTAATAATTTAATTTTTTAAATGAAAAAGTATTAATAGTAAAAATATATCTAGGAATTTCTCTGGAGCTGTTATGGGAAGTGTGGGCTCAGTTCAGTTTCAGATAATTCCTTGTTCTAGCTTGCACTTGTTCTCAAGGTCTATGGGCTCCCTCCAATGCACTGTCAATATTAACTGCAGGGTTTTAACCTGTTGCACCCATCACTTCCAGAGTGATTCCCTCTCCTTTGTTTATTTTGGCTTCCTCTGTTTGCAAGTCTCTTCTGTGTCTAATTTCCCCCCTGACAGAAGGAGGCACAGGTGGTCATTTATTTAGGCTCACTTGTTCAGTTGTGTTGTGGAGAGGGAGGAACTCTCTAAACAAATTTCACTAGCATGTGTGGGGAGTGTTTGCAGTGTATGGACCACACTGGGTTTGCCCCAGTCCAAGACAGCATGTGCTTCCCGGGTCTACAATGCTCAGGCTTCATGGAACTCTGCAAGGACACGGTCCCAAGTGGGCCCTGCATTTTATGTACTTCCCGGGTCTAAGCCGCTCAGGTTCTTGGGTACTCCGCAAGGGCACAGACCGGGTTGGGCTGTGCATTTTGTGCCGTTCCCAGGTCCAAGCAGCTCAGGTGACCAGGTGCTTGGTGAGTGCACTGTCCCAGGTGGGACGTGTCTTAATCACTTCCCCGGTCCCAGCTGCTCGGTTTCTGAGGGACGCCGCAAGCGTCTCTTGGTTATGTTGCCCTCTGAGATTCTAAAACTCCCCCACAGACCTGCCTGTGAGAGGTTTTCCTACTGTGTGGAAACTTCTCCTTCATGACTCCCTCCCCAGGATGGGTCTCAATCCCTCAATCTTTTGTCTCTATTTTCATCTTTTATATTTTATCCTACCTCCTTTTGAAGATTTTGGGCTGCCTTTCTGGGTGCCTGGTGTTCTCTGCCAGCATTCAGAAGTTGTTCTATGTAACTTGCTCGACATTCAAATGATCTTTTGATGAATTTGTGGGGGAGAAAGTGTTCTCCCCGTCCTGTTCCTCCACCATCTTGGGACCCCCTCTCTGATTTGATCCTTTGTTAGAACAGCTCACAAAAATCAGGGAAACAAATATGACTCACATTTACAGTAAATATTATATAGGGTACTATCAATAGTAGAGTGAACAAATAGGGTACAAAGGGCAGGGTCTGGAGGTGTCTCCCAGGATCTGGGGTGCCCCACCCTCCTGGTATGTGTGCCTACACCAACCTGCAGGCTCAACAAATATGTTGTTTAAGAGCTTTGGTGCAACCAAGTCTCCAGTACCCCAGCCCCACCCTCCCCACTTCCCCTGGTTGTATGAGTGGGCAGAAAGTCCACACCCTCTCCTCCCTGGGTGCTTGTAGTGACCAGCCCTTCTGAGGCTACATAGACCCACCCTGAGTCACCTCATCAGCTCAGACTCGGGTGTCACCCAGAGGGGTCTTTGGATCTGCCAAGACACTTCCAGCACTCAGGAAACTCCAAGGGTTTGGGGAGCTCCTACCGGGGACGCCAGACACAAGCCAAGTGTATTTTAGCACAGATAGCTATCACAAAAGTGAGTATTCTCAAGTTAAGGAAATGTGTTGATATTTAAAAAGTAAAGTAAAATGTTAGAGTTTTTTGTTTTTTGTTTTTGTATGTGCACAGGGCCTAGGGTTTTACAATCTCCCTGGACCTGCTTTAAATGTACAGTAGAGCCAGAGTTGGGTTCTGCTCTGATGTAACAACACTCCATAAACTTCTTATCCTTATCCCTCAGAGGGCAGACAGAATGAAAACCACAGTCACAGAAAACTAATCAAACTGATCACATGGGCCACAGACTAGTCTAACTCAGTGAAACTAAGAGCCATGCCATGTAGGGCCATCTAAGATGGACGGGTCATGGTGGAGAATTGTGACAAAATGCGGTCCACTGGAGAAGGGAACGGCAAACCCCTTCAGTATTCTTGCCTTGAGAACCCCATGAACAAGATGAAAAGGCTTTGTGTGTATCGTCTATTAAATCTGGTCACAGTTTACTTAGTAAGATTGCTTTTTCTTTTACCCCATGAGCTTGCATACCCAAGAATTGATTTTGTTAAGGAAAATTTTCCCTGGTGCTTTTCTCCTTAGCACAATGCCCAGCCAATGAAGTCCGGACAGAATCCTCTGGCGTCATCCTCAGCCCAGGGTATCCAGGCAACTATTTTAACTCTCAGACCTGCTCCTGGAGCATCCGAGTGGAACCAAACTACAATATCACCATCTTTGTAGACACATTCCAAAGTGAAAAGCAATTTGACGCACTGGAAATATTTGATGGTAAGTCTCTTCAAACTTTGTTAACATACCAGCAACCTTGGGACCTCCCTTGTGGTCCAGTGGTTAAGACTCTGAGCTTCCACTCTGGAGGGCATGGGTTAGATCCCTGGTCAGGGAACAAAGATCCCACATGCCTCTAGGTGCAGTCAAAAAAAGAATACATACCAGGGACCTACACATAATATATAAGGATCTTGTTATATTTTGTAATGCACAAACTTGAATATATTCTTAAGACAAATTACATCTCCCTCCCACATGGAAAATTAATTATTCTTGGACTAGTATGGTCTCAGAGATCAAGTAATAGGAAAAACATCACCATGCCCGTCTTAATGTTGCAAATTTAAACCATTAAAATGCTGGTTTAATACATCTTAAAAATGTACTGAATTTATGTTAACCATTCTTTAATTCTTTAACATGGGGCTTTAAAGTATGGATGATTTCAGGAACTCTTCCTTTCCTTTCTTCTAAGATTATATTGATCTAGAAGGTATTTTAGGAAATTTAAGAGGGCAGAGGGCTATAAGTATTTTAATTGGTCTAAATGATTGTTTTATTAGAAATATATAAAAGTAATGGTTCATAGAGTTTTCTGGGTGATAAATGCTATAGTATTCTTAATGTAGAATTTTTTTAGAGATAGTTCCCTGAACAAATGCTAATACTTTTTCAATGTGAGTCTTATGCATTTTTGTACAATTTTAATGAACATTTTAAAATGACAGTGCTCTGCTAAAACATAGTATGTGCTTGAATTGTCGATTTGCAATGAAACTGATGTTAATAATTTTTATTTGTACAGAAGCATTATCATAGCCCCAAAATTAGACCATGATACAATTACGGCTATAGATAATAATAGGGTTTTCACATGTTTTGATGGATTTGTCACTGAGTTCAGATAAATAATTCAGTGAAAAAAATTATTGTAATTGATTCTGTGTGTGTTTGCATGCTTTTTACTGGCTTGATGAATCATAATAGTCAAGTTGCTTCTGTGGATATACAGTAAATTAATTTACAGATTTTCAAAGATGAACAGCTAAATTGGAAATTAAACTCATACTTATGTATGTAGAAACAGAGGACTGGAGAGTAATATTTTCATTTTCAGAGTTTTAAAGTGCATGTTAAAACAGACACATACTATTGAAGACTTGGCCTTTAATCTCTAGGATAAGAAGCAGTAACACACTAGCCAGGTGTACAAATAGGCTTATTTTGTCAATGAGGAGCTAGGGAAACTGTGCCTTGAGACTGATTAGATGTCACAAATAGTAAAGGCAGGGGCTTTGTGTGTGTCTTTGTATATATATATTCCTATAAATTCTCTATGTAGTTATACATATATATTTACATAATCATTCTAAATATATGGGGTTCCTTTGTTTTACTTTAGTAGAATTGAAAGTTTAGCTGGCAGTGCTTCTACCTCTTCTAATTTCAGAAGCAAAATCATTATCAATAATTTATGCCCAAAGCATTTACAGTGTGAGCTCCCTCCAAATGCAGACAGATCACACCCATGATAAACCACAAGCAAAATAGTTAATAGAGATAATATCAAAGCAGTTGCTGTCAAAATTGCCAGAGATCTATGAGTAGGTTTGGTTTTACTCTCAAAGATTTTTCTATAAAATGAAAGGTCAGAGTTTCATATGAATAATTTTCTAAGCATTGGCATTTGTGTTGCAGTAAATGTCATGTTCATTGCATCTCTTTTGATTTTTTGAAACAGTGGCTGTTTTATAGCTCGTGAGTTGGCAAAAAAATAATAATAATTGACTATATCAATTTTAAGCTTTATTAACAGCAGCAGCATGGTGCCAGGTGGTGCTAGTGGTAAAGAATCTGCCTGCCAATGCAGGAGACACAAGATATACAGGTTTGTACCATAGGTCAGGAAGATCCCCTGGAGGAGGAAATGGCAACCCACCCCAGTGTTCTTGCCTGGAATATTCCATGGGCAGAGGAGGTCAGTGGGCTACAGTCCATGGGGCCACAAAGAGTTGAATATGACTGAGCAACTGAGTGCACACACACACACACACACACACACACAGCTCAAGTAGTGAATATTCCCCAATTTACAAACAAAATAGGACTTAAGTCATTCTAGAACTCAACTGAGAAAGGTGTCAAAATACAGATGGTGGTCTTCACTTGTGCAGAACTTGCTAATTTTCATCTTAATAAAAGAGATGGTACTGCTGTTCATTATGGACATGTATATTTTTAAAGAACAATCCTTTAGAAAGTTTGTTACATGGTAAGCAAAGACAAGAGATGAAAGATGATGAAGGATTACATGTTTGATTAAGAATATCTGAAACTTGAGTTCTGTCATTAAAAATGACATTTTAAAATTGTATAAATTCAGGTAAATTTATTTCCCAGTGGCATTTCATTTTAGAATATAAATTATCTCTTCAAACAACAAGTAAAAAGCACAGACAATACTTGTCCATGATATTCTCCAGGCAAGAGTATTGGAATGGGTTGCCCTTTCCTTCTCCAGGAAATCTTCCAAGTTTCCTGCGTCTCCTGCATTGGCAGGAAAGCCATGAAGCCTGTTAGAATTTGAGATGGCATCAAGGGGTGTCCTGGAGGAGACCTTAAAGTGTGGATGCAGCTTCTAAATTCAATAGAGTGACTTGTCTCAACAAATAGTGTCAGGTTACAGTGATGAGAATAATGCCAGTGACTATTAACTATGTTAAGTATTAGCTTTGTTTTTTTTTTTTTTCAATTTTTAAAAATTAAATATACAGAAAAGGGTTTTTTTAATGTATATGGGCATGGACTTATTACTTGATGTATTGCATTTTAGTATTTTGTCAGGTTTATCTTGTGTATTTTCTTTTTTTCCGAAGAAGCAACAAGTTCAGATCAATTTAGGAGCTCCTTGCACACCCAGTTCACTTGCACCTCTCCTGGAGGCATTTAATATTGTGAAGTGTCATGCATGTGCATGTTTCATGGTTCATTTCCTGTCTCTATCACTCTGTACCATCTCCTATTTACACTCACAAACATGAGCATTCACACAGTTTGTATATTGTACCCTTTTGAATGTTTATACAATTGTTATCCTATTATATTTATTTGCAAATAGATTTCACTTCTAAATATCATTTTTAATCTGTGTAGAATTTCTTTGAAAACACTTTCAATATCTTTTTAAACTCCAAACCACAAGTTAGAATCTAAATTTTCCTATAAAAATTGCTAGAATAAACATTATGTTATACAAACAACACTTGTGCACATATTCTGGAGTTTATAAAAAATACAATTAAAACCTACAAGTATATTGAATATTACTAAACTGCTCTCCAAGGTGATTGTATTAATTTTTACTTTCACTGCTTCCATTTAGTCACTAAAGCTGTATCCAACTCTTTGTGACCCCATGGTCTGTAGCCTGCCAGGGTCCTCCATTCCCAAGCATGAATCCTAGAGTGGGTTGCCATTTCCTTCTCCAGGGGATCTTCCCAACCCAGGGACTGAACCCATGTCTCCTGCATTGGCAGACAGATTCTTTACCACTGAGCTGCCTGTGAAGCCTATACAGTCAAAGTTATGTACAGATGTGAGAGTTGGACCATAAAGAAGACTGAGCACCAAAGAATTAATGCTTTGGAATTATGGCACTGGTGCTCTCTCTTCTTGAGAGTTCCTTGGACTGTAAGATCAAACCAGTCAATCCTAAAGGAAATCAACCCTGACTATTCATTAAAAGGACTGCTACTGAAGCTGAAGCTTCAGTACTTTGGCCACCTGATGCAAAGAGCCAACTCATTGAAAAAGACTCTGATGCTGGGAAAGACTGGGGGCAAAAGGAGGAATGGGGCCACAGAGGATGAGATGATTGCATGGCATCACTGACTCAATGGGCATGAATCTGAGCAAACTCTGGGAGACATGAAGGACAGGGAAGCCTGGAGTGCTGCAGTCCAGAAGGTCCTAAAGAACTGGATGACTTAGGGAGTAAACAACAATACTTTTACTAGTATTCTATTCCCTATATCAATTCAATGTTGCATATATTAATAGTAGTGGGAACTATTTTCTTTTTTTAAATTACTGCCATTTTATAAGTAACATTTTCAAGTATTATGTATTAACAGCATATATATCTTAAATTATTTTGGTTCTTTTATTGCTTCTTTTATTGTTATTTTTATGAGGAACTGTATCCATTGCTTTATTTATTTGGAGTTCTTTATCTCCTTTGGAACTAAATAGCTGTATATTGTACAGTTAGACTCCAACTTAATCAAAAGGTAAAAGTAGTCTGTATTTGTAGGTGCTAATTCATATCATAACTTTTTTGCTTTTGTGTGTGTGTGTTTCATTTAGGATCTTCTGGTCAAAGTCCTCTATTAGTGGTCTTGAGTGGAAACCATACTGAACAATCAAATTTTACAAGCAAGAGTAATCAGTTATATCTCCGCTGGTCCACTGACCATGCAACCAGTAAAAAAGGATTCAAGATTCGTTATTCAGGTCAGTAAGTGAAGTGTTATAGTAAATGAGTTTAATAGTAAAGTGTTATTATAAAGGTGCTGCATTAAATTTTAAAAATTAAAGGTTTACACTATGAACCTAATTTCTAAAAATGAATTTGTAACTTCAATAGAAATAATTTGATGAAATAACTGAGTGATATCTATAAACTGTGTTAGGGAAAATAAACTATCTGTTGATTAATATTAATAAATATTTTTGCTAGCATCATAACCCATTGAATTGCATGCCACAGAAAGCAGAATTTCTTTCCCCAAAAATAAAATGATGTAATTTAATATAAATATATAATAATATAAACAAAACATATTTTAGTTTTAAAGTATGTTTAAAAGCTAAGGAGACAAACAGGACAGGAGGAGATAATTGTATTGCATTTAATTTTATAAGTAGTAATAACATCTTATGATTAGTAGCATGTCTTTTTATTGATTATATGTTTATATGTCTATTTATGTGAGATACTATATATAAAAATATATACACAGACATGTAAAGATATACAAAATAAATGTTTCCTTATCAACATTTAAAGGACTTTGCTTTTTTCCCCATATAGTTCATTTATTTTCTGTCAGTAGTTTTTTATATTAATTAAATCAGTTAATATACTTCTGAAAGATTAGATCCTCTCAATGTGGCTAGCCCTACAAAAGCTGTAGACAGACAATCTAAAATCCTCATATTTTCATTATTAAGCAAAATATCTAACCTTTTCTCAGTGTTACTACAATATCCATGCTAACAACTGAGGTCCATTTCCCAAGAGAGATAGATGCCCACTCTATGCATTTTTATGGACCAGTGTAACTCCCAGGGGTTGCTTATTCCAAGTCTGTTATGCATTGTCAGTGAAGGGAAACATCCTGTGGGCAGAGAAAGATGTTAGTAGTTTTAAGAATATTTTTGCTGTCTCTGATTGGTAGGTATCATGAAATGATGAAAAGCATTGAAAAAGCATTAGTGTTTTGAAATGTCTATTGGTGGAAAGAGAGAGAATCTGAAATTCACTCATGTTTCCTCTACAAAGTCTAATAAAACATGCTTAGATCTTTGTTTTCTCCCTTCACTAAAGTAGCCAGTCAAAAAGCTTATCAGCAAAGAGTTCACAGTTGGAATCCTTTCATTGGAATGGGTATTGAGATCACTAGGACAATGATTGGATTTTTGTTCATCAAATTCCTTGTTCTGAAAACTAAATACTTAAGCCTGTAGAATTGTTTGAATTTATTTCTAATGAGCAAAAATGGATATTGCAGGGGTAGTCATGGTGAACGTAATTTATCTTGTTTTATCTGTAGCAAATTACTTAATAGCCTGGTGGTGTGACTACACCTTGAATTCTGTCACTCAAAGGATATTTTCATTCATTATGGAACAAGATGATTCTCTTTGTTGGAAAATCAGGAAAAAAAAGAATTTAAAGTGAAGGCTATAAACTGTTGTTTTGTGAGGGGACATATCTATGTATCTCTCTATAGATATAGATACAGATAGATCTTTGAACAGCTTTTCAGTTAAAATTCGATGGTGGTTCAATGATGACTGCTACGAGTCCATCACCAGCAGTTTTAGAGCAGTGATCCCTGGACTGTAGTATGTGGGCCACGGAGCTACAGCCCATAATATGACCACGTGTAGCACCACAAATCCTTGCCTTATGCATGTCAACTATTGGTCATTGGGTGTAAGAACCATATAACTGATCTACATAATTGACAAACAAAATACAACAACAACAAAAGCAAGTACTTGTACATTACGGTTCAAGTCAATTTAATAAACTGCTAAGTGATTGTTGAGGTAGTAATGGTCATTCACTATTAAATCAAGGGTGTGCATATGTGCTAAGTTGCTTCAGTCATTTCTGGTTCTTTGTGACCCCTGGATGTAGCCCACTAGGCTCCTCTGTCCATGGGATTCTCAAGGCAGGAATATAGAGTGGGTTGCCATGCCCTTCCTTCTCCAGGGGATCTTCCTGATCCAGTGATTGAACCCACATTTCTTAAGTCCCCTGGCTTGGCAGGTGGGTTCTTTACCACTAGCACCACCTGGGAAGCCTATTAAATCAAGTACCTGGAAGTTAATGAACAGTTGTGGGCTTCCCTGTGGCTCAGCTGGTAAAGAATCAGCCCACAATACTGCTGCTACTGCTACTGCTAAGTCACTTCAGTGGTGTCCGACTCTGTGTGACCCCATAGACAGCAGCCCACCACGCTCCCCTGTCCCTGGGATTCTCCAGGCAAGAACACTGGAGTGGGGTGCCATTTCCTTCTCCAATGCATGAAAGTGGAAAGGTGAAAGTCAAGTCGCTCAGTCGTGTCCGACTCATAGCGACCCCATGGACTACAGCCCACCAGGCTCCTCCGTCCATGGAATTTTCCAGGCAAGAGGACTGGAGTGGGGTGCCATTGCCTTCTCCACCCTGCAATGCAGGAGATCTGGTTTTGATCCCTGGGTTGAGAAGATTCCCTGGAAAAGGGAAAGGGTATCCACTGCAGTGTTCTGGCCTAGAGAATTCCATAGACTGTATAGTCCATGGGGTCACAAAGAGTTGAACACAACTGAGTGACTTTCACTTTCAGTGTTTGGACAGTCAGAACTACAGAATGGGTGTTGTAAATACACCCAGACCCCAGCAGAGCCAGCTGCACCCATGTCTTCCATCCCCGATACCTCCTTGACTGCCACCCTCCATTACCTGATCTTCCAAGGCAGCACCAGCAGAGTGCAAGGGTTTGACCCTGGTCCTTTTAATTCTTAGTATGGCCAGAAATCAAACAGGTAGGACCCTGTGTTCTAATCTTCCCCTCTGTTTTCTGCGCCATGTCTCTTTGGGCTTCCCAGGTGCACTAGGAGTAAAGAGCCCATCTGCCAATGTAGGAAACTTAAGAGATGTGAGTTCGATCCCTGGGTCGGGAAGAACCCCTGGAGAAGGAAATGAGAACCCACTCCAGTATTCTTGCCTGGATGATTCCACTGACAGAGGGGCCTGGCGGGCTACAGTCCATGGGATCTCACAGAGTCAGACATGACTGAGTGACTTAGCATTCTCACCATGACTTCCTGCTTGGGCCTCTCTGTATCTTGTTTTAGATGAGTTAGGAAAGAACTAATGATGATAGAAGGAACTGTCAGTAGGAAAGGAAATAGTTATTGGACCCTATCAGTTCAGTCCCTCCATCATTTCCAACTCTCTGTGACCTCATGGACTACAGCACACCAGCCCTCCCTGTTCATCACCGACTCCCAGAGCCTACTCAAACTCATGTCCATTAAATCAGTGATGCCATCTAACCACCTCATCCTCTGTCATCTCCTTCTCCTCCTGCCTTCAATTTTTCCAGCATCAGGGTCTTTTCAAATGAGTCAGCTCTTTGCATCAGGTGACTAAAGTATTGGAGTTTCAGCTCCAACCATCAGTCCTTACAATGAACATCCAGGACTGATCTCCTTTAGGATGAACTGGTTTCATCTCTTTGCAGTCCAAGGGATTCTCAAGAGTCTTCTCCAGCACCACAGTTCAAAAGCATCAATTCTTCAGTGCTCAGCTTTCTTTATAGTCCAACTCTTACATCCATACATGATTCCTGGAAAAACCATAGCTTTGACTACATGGACCTTTGTTGGTGAACTAATGTCTATGCTTTTTAATATGCTGTCTAGGTTGGTCATAGATTTTCTTCCAAGGAGCAAGCATCTTTTAATTTCATGGCTGCAGTCAGCATTTGCAGTGATTTTGGAGCCCCCAAAAGTGAAGAGGAGCTAAAAAGCCTCTTGATGAAAGTGAAAGAGGAGAGTGAAAAAGTTGGCTTAAAGCTCAACGTTCAGAAAAACGAAGATCATGGCATCCGGTCCCATCACTTCATGGGAAGTAGATGGGGAAACAGTGGAAACAGTGTCAGACTTTATTTTGGGGGGCTCCAAAATCACTGCAGATGGTGACTGCAGCCATGAAATTAACAGACGCTTACTCCTTGGAAGAAAATTTATGACCAACCTAGACAATATATTCAAAAGCAGAAACATTACTTTGCCGACTAAGGTCCGTCTAGTCAAGGGTATGGTTTTCCTGTTTTCATATATGGATGTGAGAGTTGGACTGTGAAGAAGACTGAGTGCTGAAGAATTGATGCTTTTGAACTGTGGTGTTGGAGAAGACTCTTGAGAGTCCCTTGGATTGCAAGGAGATCCAACCAGTCCATTCTGAAGGAGATCAGCCCTGGGATTTCTTTGGAGGGAATGATGCTGAAGCTGAAACTCCAGTACTTTGGCCACCTCATGCGAAGAGTTGACTCATTGGAAAAGACTCTGATGCTGGGAGGGATTAGGGGCACGAGGAGAAGGTGACAACAAAGGATGAGATGGCTGTATGGCATCACAGACTGGATGGACGTGAGTCTGATTGAGCTCCGAGAGACGGTAATGAACAGGGAGGCCTG
>SJYW01001475.1:381602-406270 GCA_006410735.1 Raphicerus campestris
CAACCAGTCCATTCTGAAGGAGATCAGCCCTGGGATTTCTTTGGAAGGAATGATGCTAAAGCTGAAACTCCAGTACTTTGGCCACCTCATGCGAAGAGTTGACTCACTGGAAAAGACTCATGCTGGGAGGGATTGGGGGCAGGAGAAGAAGGGGACGACAAAGGATGAGATGGCTGGATGGCATCACGGACTCGATGGACATGAGTTTGAGTGAACTCTGGGAGCTGGTGATGGACAGGGATGCCTGGCATGCTATGATTCATGGGGTCACAAAGAGTCAGACATGACTCAGCGGCTGAACTGAATTGAACTTAACTGAACTGAACATGGTCGTCAACATAAAGTAGTGCATTTTCTTCAAAGATGGTATTCAAATCCCATATGTTAAAAAGAGGCTCCCTCATGGTACAATTCTCAGGATTCATTAAACAACAAGGAAAAAATTAATGGCCTTGATTGCAAGATATTATATTCTTAAATTTTCTCCATTTTAATGATACTTTTTTTTTGGTCAGAAAGTCAGAATTCCACCACCACATTGATTAATAGTTGTAAATAATATAAACTTCAAACTCAAGCGACTTGACCCTTGGATCTAGATTTCTTGGATTTTTAAAAAATGATAACTTCTTAATTTTTTTGGATTACTTATTTATCTTTTTATTTTATATTGGATTATAACCCATTAACAATACTGTGAGCATTTCAGGTGCAAAGCAGAGTGACTCAGCTATACATTTTTTTAATTGATTTTTTTAGACTTTTTTTTTTTTGACATTTCAGATCACAGCCAAAGTGATAGGAAGTTCCAGAGATTTTCCCTATACTCCTTGGCTTCTGTCTACTTGTTCACATCATCAACAGAAGCTACATTTGTTAGCCTACACTGACACATCATTATCACCCAAGGTCCATAGTTCACACGGGTTTCACTCTTGGTATTGAACATCCTGTGGATTTGGACAAATGTAAAATGACATTAACCCACCATTGTGGATTCATGTAGGGTATTTTCACTGCTGAAAAATCCTTTGAGCTCCACTGTCCTTCCCCCATCAGCCTCTGGAAAGCACTAATCTTTTTACTTCTTCTAGAGTTTTACCTTTTTTTAGATTGTCATAAGGTTGGAATCATACAGTGTGTACCTTTTTTAGGTTGGTTTCTTTCACTTAATCATATGTAATTAAGGCTTCTCCATGGCTTTTGACAGATCATTTCTTTTTAGCCTTGAATAATATTGCATTGTCTGGATGGACTACAGTTGGTTTATTCATTTACCTACTGAAGGCCGCCTTGGTTGCTTCTGAGTTTTGGCAACTCTGAATAATGCTGCTATGAACATCTGGGCATAGGTTTCTGTGTGGACATAAGCTTTTAGCTCCTTTGGGTAACTACAAGGAGCATGATTGCTGGATTGTGTGATAAGAGTGTGTGTAGTTTTGCAAGAAACTGCCACAACTGTCTTCCAAGGTTGCTGCACCATTTTGGATCCCCATCAGCAATGAACGAGTGTTCCTTTTGCTCCACACCTTTGCATCCACAACCACAACACTTTTGTACATGAAGATGCTTTTTAGTAAAGTTTCTGTAGCAGTGCTGATTTCCCACTGTTTTAACAATAAGAGACTCTCTTACATTTATATGTCTCTTACCAAGCAAAATGCAGCATTTATTTATTTGTTTATGTATGTGTGTTTGTGTGCCCACAGCACCTTACTGCAGCTTGACCCACACCGTGAAGAATGGTGGTGTTTTAAATAGGACTGCAGGAGAAGTTGGAAGTAAAGTGCAGTATTTCTGCAAACCTGGGTATCGGATGATTGGTCATAGCAATGCCACCTGTAGACGGAATCCAGTTGGCATGTATCAGTGGGATTCCCTTGCTCCACTCTGCCAGGGTAAGAAATGTGTTTTTCATTCCCAAACGTGAGTTCAATTTATTAATCATATTTTAATCACAACTTACTGAGGCTGTGATTATGGATTAAAAGGTAAGGGAAAATTGAATGTGAGTTCATAAAAACAAATTAAACTTTCTACTGCCCGTGCAAACACTTCTAACATTTTCACTAGGCTTGATTGAGCTTTATAGCCTGAATTCATAGGATGGTTTGAACACACTCACTAGATACTGTGTAAAGTTATCTTAATACTTGACTTATATTTCATTTTGAAATTAAAAACTGTGTTATCCGACTAGAGTTTTCTTGACAGTTGTATAAATTTTAAAAAATCAATTACTGAAGCTCATTTTCCTTTCTCTTAGATTAAAAACTCATACTTTGAGCCACACACTGCATATTTCATTTTCTTTTGGTCACTTAAAGCTAGAACTTGTTAGAGTTTATTTCAATATCGCATGCCTTTTGCCCCATTTTATCTCCCATATGCATAAAAATCATATTTCCAAATAAGGCATTTTAATTTTAATTGAAGACTTTGAAGTCATGAAATTTTCACAGTTTTGTCTTATCAAAATTTATATGCATAATGAAGTATATTGGTCTTTGATAGCTAATTACATTTTATGAATCGAACCTCATATGGATTTCCTTGTTTACAGCTTTCGTTAGATATTAGACTTTCTAGCATCGCTTTCTGAGACAATAATAGATATTTATCACAATGTTGTATGTCTGTTTAGCCACAAGAAGTTTATCAGACACCTAGCCTGCATCATTTATGTTTTACCTCCAGAAATTCTTCTTTAATGTAAGATAAACATAAGATCCAATGAGCTTGTTTCATTAGGAATGATTTTTCTTTTCCAAGAAGAGTTCTTTTTCTTTCAAAAGAAGAAATGCTTCTCATTTTCTTTAAATGTTTCATTACTCTCTGCCTATGAAGTAGGATTATTACTCAGAGAACAGCCTCATGGGCTACCTGTCCTTGGCATTGGGATCAGAATGCCCAGGACATAAGCCATGACCTAAATAGGAGACTAAACCAGGAAAAGGGCTGAGAACAGAACTGACAAGGGTTCCCAAACTCTGACCTCTAGGGGCTGAGTCCCTGGACAGGACCCTGAATGGACTTGAACTGGAATCAAATAAATAAGTGGACAAATACCCCTGTGTGGCAGTAGGAACCCATTTTTAATATCCATTTAATTTATTTATACATTTAATATATATTTAATATTACAATGTATCATTTAATATTTCAGTTGTCTTCTGGAGGTGGTACAGTTCTTTCTCAATGGTTTGAACATCATGCCTTTTATTCTGACAGAGGGACAAACACAACTTACACACTTCCTACCTGCACTAGGATGTTGCCTTTTAGTTAAAATTTTAAAAAATATGCAAAATAATATTTTGAAATGTTTGCTAAAAATGCACCTTCTAGTAACTGAGGGAGGTGTAAATCCGAGGGTCGGTGTCAGGTCTTCTCAGGCCCCAGTGCTAGCTTCATGACCATGACGGTGCTGCCCAAGGACCCCCAGCAGGATACCTGTCCAGGCAGCATGTGATCAATAATCTGAATGGGGAGAAATGTACACACTAATGACTTTCTAAGATAGGCATTTGAGAATGATTTTCTTTTTCCATTGAAGATGATGTATTTTCTGACAGAATCTTATTTGCTCTCCTTTTCATAGACTTTTTACTGGTGGCATCTTAGAAGCACAGAATTTTAATAGAAAAACATCACCTGATGGGCAGTGCATCCTAATCTCCCTGTGTCTGGTTCCTGCTATGTAAAACAGGGTCTTTGTTTTGCAAATCTGTTCATTTATGTATGCTGGCTGTGCCAGGTCTCCGTTCCTTTGTGCTGGCTTTCTCTGGGGGTAACGAGTGGGGACTATTATCTAGTTCTGGTGCTCAGGCTTCTCACTGTGGTGGCTTCTGCTGCCGTGGATGGAGCACAGGCTCTAGAGCGTGCGGGCTTCAGTAGTTTTGACACGTGGGTTTAGTTGCCCCTCAGCATGTGATCCAACCAGTGCCTCCTGCATTGCAATGAGAATTCTTATCTGTTGGACCACCAGGGAGGCTCCCAGATCATTGAGACAGTCCAAGTGCTAGGACAGTCCTGGGCAGGACCCAGCAAACAGGCACCTACACTCTCCCTCGCCTGGGAGTGAGAACATGCAACCAGCCAGATGGGTGTGTCGTTGCAGAGAACCACAGCCTGCTTTTCTTCCTTTCCTTGACCTTTTAAATTACTTCTCTCAGAAAACCTGTTATTGGTTTTTATGCTCCTTGATAAAGCAGGGCATATCTGCTGCCCTTCAGGCTTCATTTCCTGCCTTCAAGCAAGAGGCTCTGCCAGGCAGCTGTTTCCCTTATCAATACACTCATCTTATTCATCTTGTAAGGAAGCTAAATTAGAACTGAAATTTTCTGTGTTATCTCAAAGATCCAGTTAAACTGGTGCCTCACAGGGCTTGGCTTTCAGGTCCCCATGTTACAGGGAGAGTAACTCTTTATCACAAAGCCGTGATTCCCAGAGCCCTTGTGAGCCAAGCCCTGGTTTGGACTTGATGTTGTGGGTTGTTTATGCTTTGCTTGTGTTCGGCAGGCGATGAAGCAAAAGGACAGTGATCATTCTCACAAATGATATGATTAAGCTTCTGTTCATATAGTCCAGACTTTAAGATGGAAAGATACTGTTGCTTGCACTCTGCTAATGTGCGTTAATGTAAAAGGTGTGGGCAGAGTGAGAGACGGGGGCACGCAGGGTGTGGATCCTGTGTGTCTGCTGTGAGCCATATGGTCACCTTCATATATTCTTCGTTTAAAAATCTTTCCCAAACCTTTTGAAATACAAAAGCCATTTTTAGCTGGCACACAGTACAGAAACCAGCCACAGGCTGCTTCTGCCCTGTAGGGAGGTCTGCTGACCTCTGACCCAAATAATGTGCCAGGATCAGATCACAACACAAGGGTAATTCAGCCAGTGTCAGATATCATCTATAGTCTTCAAATTACATCTGAAGCATTTTACAGAAGATGTATAATATACTCTATCATGTGATGAAATGCGGAGTGTTTATTCACCAAGTTAAATGATGCATTTTCTCCATCTATGCTTGGCACATACATCACTAAGCTCTATGTTTCCTGTCTGTGTCTGGAACATGGTGGCTAATACACACAGTAGTGTGTGCAAATGTACATGAAGGGTAATTCAGTGTAATAGCAATAGTGATATGAAGCCCTTGATCTTCCTGGGCAAGGAACTGTGCGAAGTTTGCAGAGTCCTCATTTATTTCTAAGAGAATCCAGAGTCCTATCAAAAAGAGTAGTTAACAGATCAACTGTGTGCACTCCAGTTAAGGGCAGCCCCATGACATTGCACAGAAAATGTATACTCAGAGCACATGGCCAGACACAGAGAACTCACAGTGTTCCCAAAAGCCTGCAGAAGGGCCTGGCGTTTCCCGTTCTTCTGGAGGGAAGAGTCCACACTGAACATTAGAAGTGTCCCCTGGTTCCTCCAGTTTCTGTCCCCAGGCTCTTGGTTTTTATTGACTGGAACTTTATTTCTTTGTTCCCAAGAAATGGCTCTTGTCTTTTTAAACGTTCACACCTTGCCTTCTATGACTCCTCCTACAGTCCCCCAAGAGCAGAGAGGTGGGGCCAGCTACTTTCTGCAGACTCCAGTGAGCAGTGGCTTTGCTCCTCAGTGACTGGTCCGGCAGCTGCACATGCCCGGCCACAGCCGGTCCGGGTCATCAGTCAGTGTCTGTGGAGCACCAGGCCCCCTCCTTTCCAGAGCTCTTCTCTTTGTTTCAGATGATTGTTTTTGTTTTCCTTCCTTGGGCTTTGATGTGCTAACTATTTTTGAGAGCTCTAGAGCAGCTAAAGATACTTCTCAACTGAATCCTGAATTCCTGGATTGTCCATTTCAGAACCACCAGTGTTCTTAAGTTGTCCATCTTTTTGTGGTAATGCCTATACATGATGTTCCTCTGTCTGCCCTCATTCTCAGAAACACTAGCCTTTATCCCTCAAGACAAATAGGAAGCTGCTTCTTATGCTAGTAAAGCCTCGTTGTAAAGGGCCTGACATCACACCCGACCCCAGAAAGCAAATAAACGCTGTGAAGCCCTGCTGGTCTAGAGGTGATTCCAGCCTATTATCTCCTATTTTACTGCTGTTTTCTGTCTCAGCCTTCACCCAGGATTAATAGAGTATGGTGTGCTGTCTGAGAGTCACCTGAGATATTGCTTAGAGTTTAGGAAATCACACAGAAGCAGAGAATGGACTGGGGGACAGTGTCGGAAGGACAGAGTAGGATGGATTGAGAATGTAGCCTTGACCTATACACACTACCATGTATGTGTAAAATAGATAACTAGCGGGAAGCTGCTCTATAACACGGGGAGCCCAGCCTGGCCCTCTGTGATGACCTAGAGGGCTGGGGTGGGGTGAGAGGATCAAGAGGGAGGAGATAGATAGACAGATAGATAGATAGATATAGATATATAATTATGGCCGATTTCCCTTGATGTATGACAGAGACTACCACAACACTGTGAAGCAATTATCCTCCAATTAAAATCAAAACCCAGAATTTGGGAAATCAGTGAAGATAAAGGAAATAAAATAAAGGGAGAGGGAGTGTCCAGAAATATCATTAATGCTTAAATTCAGAATGGCATTTTTATTAGTTTGGCCAAAGTTCAGTAAAAGCCTTAATGAACTTTTTGGCCAACCCAATATTTTCAGAATTATATTTTTTAAATATATTTCTAACCTATTCATTTATCTATTCACTTATCATTGGTGGTTGGACACTGGAAATAAAAAGATATGATATACTTAAATGTGATTGCAGCCAGGAAGTTAAAGCATGTTTGCTCCTTGGAAGTAAAGCTATGACAAACCTGCTGCTGCTGCTGCTAAGTCACTTCAGTAGTGTCCGACTCTGTGCGACCCCATAGATGGCAGCCCACCAGGCTCCCCCATCCCTGGGATTCTCCAGGCAAGAACACTGGAGTGGGTTGCCATTTCCTTCTCCAGTGCATGAAAGTGAAAGATGAAAGTGAAGTCGCTCAGTCGTGTCCGACTCAGTGACCCCATGGACTGCAACCTACCAAGCTCCTTCGTCCATGGAATTTAGAGTACTGGAGTGGGATGACAAACCTAGACAGTATATTAAAAAGCAGAGACATCACTTTGCCAACAAAGGTCCATATAGTCAAAGCTTTAGTTTTTTTCAGTAGTCATGTATGGATATGAGAGTTGGACCATAAAGAAAGCTGAGCACCAAAGAATTGAAGCTTGTGAACTGTGGGTTGGAGAACACTCTTGAGAGTCCCTAGGACAGCAAGGGGATCTAACTAGTCAATCTTAAGGGAAATCAATCCTGATATTCACTGGAAGGACTGATGTTGAAGCTGAAGCTCCAACACTTTGACCACCTGATACAAAGAGCTGATTCACTGGAAAAGACTCTGTGATACTGGGATTGATTGAGCGCAGGAAAAGAAGGGGATGACAGAGGATGAGGTGGTTTGATGGCATCACTGACTCAGTGGACATGAGTTTGAGCAAACTCAGGGAGATGGTGAAGGACAGGGAAGTCTAGTGTGCTACAGTCCAGAGGTCTCAAAGAGTCAGACATGACTTAGTGACTGAACAACAGCAACAATACTGAAATGTAGCAGATGGCACCTTGGAGACAAGACAGAGTAGCTAAGACACCTACTTTGGCATCAAATACCCTGAGACATGTCCCCCAGCACAGCTATTTGCTATTTATAAGAATCTGGGCAGTCTGCATGCCATTTCTAAAGCTCAGTTTGCTTAGTGGTCTTGTTAGTGAGGGTTCTGTAGAGAAGCAGCACCAATAGGATACACATAGATACAGATTTATTGTTAAGAGCCTACTTGGTTGTGCAGGCAAGGAAGTCTTGGGATTTGTAGTCTGCAGGCTGGAGACCCAGGCAGCCAGTGGTGGGATTCAGTCCAGGTGCCTCAGAGTCCAGTAGGGTTGGGAATGGGGGTTGGGAGGGGGTAATAGGAAGAGTGCCAGAAGCCCCACATCGGGACAGGAGAAGCTAGACCTCCCTGCTCAAGCAGAGGGAGTGAATTTCCCCTTCCTCTGCTTTCTTGTTCTATTCAGGCCTCACGACTGAATGATGCACACCCGAATGGAGGAGGGTAGACTTCTTCACTCCTTCTGAGATGCATATGCTAATCTAGTCCAAATGCATCCTCACAGACACACCCCAGAAATCTAGGCACCCTTTAGCCCGGTCAGGTTAACAAATAATATTAACCGTCATAGAAGTAATAAAAAATAATAATGTAATTTACTTCTTGGAGTGTTTTTGAGGTTAACTATTTTTCGAGATTGAGTGAGGTCATGCAGATAAAAACTTCTCACAATGGCAGGAACTTTGCATATGACCGAGGAGAGCCAGGTGTTACACTGATGAAGATGATAGAGTTGTCTNTTTTTGAGGTTAACTATTTTTCGAGATTGAGTGAGGTCATGCAGATAAAAACTTCTCACAATGGCAGGAACTTTGCATATGACCGAGGAGAGCCAGGTGTTACACTGATGAAGATGATAGTGTTGTCTGGAGGTTAGCGATGGCTCAGGGACTGCCTCTGAGCCCACCTCCTCCAAATGTGGAGGAATTTCTCACCCCTGTATTCTCAGTGCATCAGGCCCGGTACTGGTTCTCCAGAGCCCAAACCCTGTGGTGACTGTTTGAGAAGACACTGGACACCCAGCACAGCCAGTATCAGACTCCAAGTCTCCCACTTCTGGTCCAGAACTGCTAAATTTCTCTTGATGGTTGCCTGAGGTATCTGAGGGATTCATGATCAAATGTATTAATGATGAAAGGGAAAAACATTCTCCCATACTATTTAGTTTTTAGAGGACCCTAATCTAGAGAATAGATAAATGTTTTGCTTTATATTGCTAAGTCACTTCAATTGTGTCTGACTCTGTGCGACCCCATAGATGGCAGCCCACCAGTCTCCCCCATCCCTGGGATTCTCTAGGCAAGAACACTGGAATGGGTTGCCATTTCCTTCTCCAATGCATAAAAGTGAAAAGTGAAAGTGAAGTCGCTCAGTCATGTCCAACTCTTAGCAACCCCCTGGACGGCAGCCCACGAGGCTCCTCTGCCCATGGGATTCTCTAGGCAAGAGTACTGGAGTGGG
Organism: Raphicerus campestris; assembly: GCA_006410735.1. NCBI lineage: Eukaryota > Metazoa > Chordata > Mammalia > Artiodactyla > Bovidae > Raphicerus > Raphicerus campestris. Next base: position 390,731 of record SJYW01001475.1, read on the forward strand.
GTGCCATTGCCTTCTCCCTGTTTATATTAGGGCTTCCCAAATGGCACTAGTGGTAAACAATACCACTACCAATGCAGATTGTTGTTGTTGTTGTTTAGTTGCTCAGTTGTGTCCAACTCTGTGCAACCCCACGACCTGCAGCATCTCAGGTCTCCCTGCCCTTCACCATTGCCTGGAGCTTGCTCAAACTCAGGTCCATTGAGTTGGTGATGTCATCCACCCATCTCATGCTCTGCCATCCTCTTCTCTTCCTGCCTTCATTCTTTCCCAGCATCAGAGTCTTTTTAAATGAGTTAGTTCTTATCAGCTTCAGCATCAGTCCTTCCAATGAATATTCAGGATTGATTTCCTTTGAGATTGACTGGTTTCATCTCCTTGCAGTCCAAGGGACTCTTAAGAGTTTTCTCAAGCACCACAACTAAAAAAGCATCAATTCTTCAGCTGTCGTCCTTCTTTATGGTCTAGCTCTCACATCTGTACATGACTGCTGGAAAAACTAGCTTTGACTACATGGACCTTTGTTGGGGAAGTGATGTCTCTGCTTTATTTCATACCTCACCTGCATTATTACTAAAACTAGCTGGTTGTTTCTACAGATCAAGTTGATGGAGAAAAGATAAGATAACTGCTAAGGTAACTCAAAAAGCTGGGAAATCATCTTATATTATTCATGCCTAGAGCAAATGCAACTCATTAGCAGAGGGTGTGGTCTCTTCTAATCTATTAACAAAGATGCAAGGCCCATTGATTAAACCCAACAGTGCTCCTGGCTTCTGTCCCCTGTGAAGTACTGAAGAAATTTGTGAGTAGTCAAGTGCTGTGACAAAGACACACTCTGGAGCTGCAATATATTCAGATGCCACTTTTACTGTAGTCCTCTTTAGGCCAGTCATGATTTTTCATTTTTCAGACACCTCGTGTCTGCCTGAGTGATTAATGCAATGTCTGCCATTTAAAGATGGTGGCCAAATCAGAACTCAGTTTTACTCCTGGGATCTGAGATGGTTCAAAACCAGACCTAGTACGAGAGTAGACACCATTCACAACCGTGCAAATATTTACCGATGTTTTAAAATATTTGTTAAACCAAATAATTTATGTTGACTTTTAAAAATGAAATAATGGTGTGTTGGGAGTCAGAGAACATGCTTGCTGCCATACCAGGCCTAGTTAACACCACACAAATTCAGAACATTTGGAAGGGAGGCTGGATCTTCCCCTGTACTTCCGCTTGCCATGCTCATCTTGTGATGCTTTAGAAAACTCTCTGCTGAGCAATGTGAGGGGAAGGGAGTGGATGCCAGGACAGACACTTCTGTCTTGTCTGTGCTGAGGAAGGCTTTGAGTAGAATCATTGGCATTTAGAGATAAACCTATAGAGATAATCCAGTTTACCTTCCTCTTACACGTGAAAATGCCATAGTCGTTAAAATATGTGCAGAATGTAGTGGACTTCAGATCAAGGATTCATGACCATGGGAACTACTAGCGTCAGAGTTAACAACGACTCCAGGGTTGCAGAATCCTTTCACTATAACACAGATGCTACCTCAGCTTTAATTACCCAGGGAATCTTTTTCATGCCTAAGGAGAGCATAACTCAGGCCAGTTATGCTAAATACCTATGGCGTTCAGGAAGTTAATGATTTTAAATGATTAAATCACTGTTAATATCAACTGTATAACTAAGGTCCTACTCAAAAGGGGAAAAAACAAAAGTTTTGTGCCTGTATACCTCAAGAGTATTCCTCACTATATATTTTAGAATTAAATTATCAGGAAACTCATTTTAGAAAAAAAAATCACTAATAATCAAATCATAAGCCATCAAATATCTCCCTTTCTACCTCTCTTCCCCTCCTTTCCATTCCCACTTTGGGTTTATTTTTGTGGATGTCAGATGGATCATGTAAAGTGACCTAAATTCTAGCCCCATCTTTTCCAAATTTAACAAAAGGAGTCAATTTTAAAAGCAATTAAAAATTGTACTAGCAAACCAGCTGACTGTGTGATCACAGAAGACTTACAGACTTTTCAAAGGCAAGAGGCATTTATTTGCCTTTATTTTCACTTTCCACTTGCTCCCAGTGGTCCTACTCAACTTTTAGTTTATCTCCATTATATGTAAAAGAAGGCTGAGCACCAAAGAACAGATGCTTTTGAACTGTGGTGTTGATGGAGACTCTTGAGAGTCCCCTGGATAGCAAGTAGATCAAACCAGTCAGTCCTAAAGGAAATCAATCCTGAATATTCACTGGAAAGACTGATGCTGAAGCTAACACTCCAGTATTTGGCCACCTAATACGAAGAATTGACTCATTATAAAAGACCCTGATGCTGGGAAAGATTGAAAGCAGGAGGAGAAGGGGAGAACAGAGGATGAGATTATTGAATAGCATCACCAATTAAATGGACATGAGTTTGAGCAAGCTCCAGGAGATGGTGAAGGACAGGGAGACCTGACATGCTGCAATCCATAGGGTCGCAAAGAGTTAGACACAGCTGAGCAACTGAACAACAACAAATATGTAAAATGGAAATATTGTTTTACCTTCCTCAAATTATGTAATAATTTTTAAAATTCAAACCAATTAATAGGAATGGTGACAAGGAAATGATATTATTCTTTAAATAAAAATTTAGAGTAGAAACTTAACATGAGAATTCATGACATTTCTGGGGAGAAATAAATCCCCCAGGTGCCTGAGTACACATATTCTGTTTTCTTTCAGCACCCTAACTCTATAACGTGCTGATGTATTTTAATCTTTCAACAAATTAGTTCCATGGTATGTGTATGTGTGCTCAGTCATGTGTCCAACTCTTTGCGACCCCATGGACTGCAGCATGCCCAGCTTCCCTGTCATTTACTATCTCCCAGAATTTGCTCAAATGCATGTCCATTGAGTCAGTGGTGCCATCCAACCATCTTATCCTCTGTCACCCCCTTCTCCTCCTGCCCTCAATCTTTCCCATCATCAGGATCTTTAATGGATTATGTGACCCTTTGTTCCACTCATGTAATCTTGTACTTTGAACTAAATATTGAAAGACTCAGAGAGTATGCTATGGAATGTTGCAAAAAATATTAAAAATTCTGATTCTACATTTGTGTCTTCAGAGTTCCAGAAGAAAAGGAGAAAGAGGGAAATATGAAAAAAAAAATTTTTTGAGGAGAAATAGCTGAAAACATCTCAGGTTTGGCAAAGTATGTGGACCTAACAGATTCAAAAAGTTAACTGAATTCCAAACACCAGCAACACAAAAGAATGCCTACCAGGCACATCGTAGTAAAACTTCTATACTAAATACTAAATACAAATGCTAAACACAAAGGAAAACCATCTTGAAAATATCCAGATAGAAGCAATGAATTACTGATAGGACAATAGGATCTAAATTACAAAACGTTTCCCATCAACAACCTGGTGGTCAAAAGGAAATCAAATGACATTCCTCTAGTGCTGAAAGGAGAGAACAATCAATCTAGAGTTCTATGGTTAACAAAAATATCCTTCAAGAATGAAGATTTGGTAATCCAGTTATTACCAAATGCTGAAAAACTAAGAAAATTTGTTCTAGCAGACATACTTTAGAAGCAAGGCTAAAGGAAATTCTCTAAATAAACAGCAATAGAAATATAATAAATTAAGAGCATCAGAAAGGGGAAAAAGAACACAAAAGAGCAAGAGTATGAGTAAATACAATGGACTTTCCATTTCCGTTTGTGTGTTCTAAATTGTTTGACAATGGCAGCAGAATTCTAACACGTCTAATGTAGTTCTCAAGGTATACAGAAAAAATAAAGGACACTATCAGCAGTAGAGGGTAAAGCACTATAAAATAATGTAAGCTTTCTACACCTTCTTCCAACTGGTCAAATATCACCAATAGACTTGAGAAGTTGTGTACATATAATTAATATCTAGAACAATGACTTAAAAAAGCAACACAAAAAGATAGGCTAAAGACCTACTGTAGGTAAACCAAAATGAAGTTTTAAAAAATGTTCAAGTAACTGACAGGAAGGCTGAAAAAGAAAACAAAAATAAAATCACAGACTTAAGTCTTAACATATCCATGGTTACAATAAATGTAAGTGGTTTCAATATACCAGTTGTAAGACAGACATTGGCATGGTAGATAAGCTGAATAATTCAATAGATAGATCTGGTCATGTTCAATTTATGGGTGAGTCCAATTTTCATTTGGAAATGAACTTCACTTAAAGAGCAAAGCACTTTGTAGATTTTTTTAATATATTGATTTATTTTAATTGTAGAACAATTTCTTTACACTATTGTGTTTTTTGCCATAAATCGACATGAACCACCCGTGGGTGCACATCTGTCTCCCCATCTTGAGCCACCCCTCCTATCTCCCCACCCCATCCCTCTTGGTTGTCCCAGAGCCCTGGCTTTAAGTGCCCTGCTTTGTGCCTCTGCAAAAGCTTTTAAGTTTAATTAGGTCCCATTTGTTTATTTTTTGCTTTTATTTCCATTATTCTGGGAGCTGTGTCATAGAGGATCTTGGTGTGATTTATGTCAGAGAGGGTTCTACCCATGGTTTCCTCTGAGAGTTTTGTATTTTCTGGCCTTATATTTAGATCCTTAATCCATTTTTAGTTTATTTTGTGTGTGGTGTTAAAAAGTGTTCTAGTTTGCTTCTATAACACGTGGTTGACCAGTTTTTGCAACACCACTTGTCAAAGAGATGATTTTTTTCCCCAGTGTATATTTTTTCCCTCCTTTGTCAAAGATAAGGTGTCCATAGGTATGTGGATTTATCTCTGGGCTTCTATTTTGTTCCATTGATCTATATTTCTCTTTGCGCCAGTAGCATAATATCTTGATGACTGTAGCTTTGTAATATAGTCTGAAGTCAGGCAGGTTGATTCCTCTAGTTCCATTCTTATTTCTCAAGATTGCTTTGGCTATTTGAGGTTTTTTTGTAATTCCATAGAAATTGTGAAGTTATTTTTTCTAGTTCTGTGAAAAATACCATTGGTAGTTTGATAGAGATTCCATTGAATCTATAGGTTGCTTTGGGTAGTATACTTATTTTCACTATATTGATTCTTCCAATCCGTGAACATATTTCTCCATCTCTTTGCATCATCTTTGATTTATTTCATCAGTGTTTTATAGTTTTCTATATGTCTTTTGTTTCTTTAGATAAATTTAGTCCTAAGTATTGTATTTTTTTCAATGCAGTGGTGAATGCACTTGTTTCCTTAATTTTTCTTTCTGTTTTCTCATTGTTAGTGTATAGGATGCAAGGGATTTCTATGTTTTAATTTTATATCCTGCAACTTTGCTGAATTCATTGATTAGCTTTAGTAGTTTTCTAGTGGTGTCTGTAGGGTTTTCTTTGTAGAGGATCATCTTATCTGCAAACACTGAGAGTGTTGCTTCTCATTTTCCAATCTGGATCCCTTTTCTTTCTTTTTCTTTTCTGATTGCTATGAATAGGACTTCCAAATCTATGTTGAATAGTAGTGGTGTGACTGGGTACCTTTGTCTTCTTCCTGATTTTAGAGGAAATGCTTTCAATTTTTTTGCCATTGAGGATAATGTTTGCTATGGGTTTGTCATACATGGATTTTATTATGTTGAGGTATCTTCCTTCTATACCTGCTTTCTGGAGAGTTTTTTTTTATCATTAATGGGTATTGAATTTTGTCAGAGGCTTTCTATTCATCTATTGAGATAATCATATGGTTTTTATCTTTGAATTTGTTAATGTGTGATTTCACATTGATTGATTTGTGAATATTGAAGAATCCTTGCATCCCTGGCATAAATCTCACTTGGTCATGATGTATGATCTTTTTAATATGTTGTTGGACTCTGTTTGCAAGAATATTGTTGAAGATTTTGGCATCTATGTTCATCAGTGGTATTGACCTGTAGTTTTCTTTCTTGTGGCATCTTTTTCTGGTTTTGGTATTAGGGTGATGGTCACTTCATAGAATGAGTTTGGGAGTTTATCTTCCTCTGCAATTTTCTGGAAGAGCTTAAGAAAGATAGGTGTTAGCTCATCTCTAAATTTTGATAGAATTTTCTGGAAGAGTTTAAGTAGGATATGTGTTACTCATCTCTAATTTTTGATAGAATTCACCTCTGAAGCTATCTGGTCCTGGGATATTGTTTGTTGGAAGATTTTTTATTACAGTTTCAATTTCGGTGCTTGTGATGGGTCTGTTAAGATTTTCTATTTATTCCAAGTTCAGTTTTAGAAGGTTATACTTTTCTAAGACTTCATCCATTTCTTCCAAGTTGTCCATTTTATTGGCATGTAATTGCTCATATTAATCTCTTATGATCTAATGTATTTCTGTGTTGTCTGCTGTGATTTATCCATTTTGATTTCTAATTTTATTGATTTGACTCTTCTCCCTTTTTTTATTGATGAGTCTGGCTAATGGTTTGTGTATCTTACTTATCTTCTCAAAGAAGCAGCTATTAGTTTTGCTGATCTTTGCTGTAGACTCTGTAATCTCTTTTTCACTTATTTCTGCTCTGATTTTTATGATTTCTTTCCTTCTACTAACCGTGGGGTTCTTCTGTTCTTCTTTTTCTAGTTGCTTTAGGTGTAAAGTTAGGTAGTTTGTTTGATCTTTCTTGTTTCTTGAGGCAGGTTCATACTACTGTGACCCTCCCTCATAGCGCTGCTCTCACTGAGTCCCATAGGCTTTGGTTGTCATGTTTTCAGCTTCTTTTGTTTATGTGCATATTTTGATTTCCTTTTCATTTCATCTCTGATCTGTTGGTTATTCAGAAGCAGGTTTGTTTACTCTGCATATGTTTGTGATTTTTGTATTTTTTTTTTCCTGTAGTTGACTTCTAAAATTACCATACTGTGATCAGAAAAGATGCTTGGAATGATTTCAATTTTTTTTTTTCAATTTACTAGGGCTAGATGTCCTTTATCAAGCTCATCTTTGCATGAAATGTTCCCTTGGCATCTCTAATTTTCTTGAAGAGATCTCTAGCCTTTCCCANCTCCCTCAGATTTTCCTCAGGGCATTCAGCCCAGTCCTTACCCTAAGGACCAACAATGATGCAGGCCATGACTCCCTGTCTAGCCCCTACTCACTGCTGGTGGATGCGAAGTGTCCAGGCCACTTCTCTGCTGGCAGTTGTGGTTAGGCACATAGTGGGGTGTTTTTTTTTTATAATTTCCCTTTTATGTTGCCCTCTGAGATTCCAAAGCTCCCCATAGACATGCCTGTGAGAGGGTTTTCTATTGTATAGAAACTTCTTCATGACTCCCTCCCCAAGGTGGGTCTCTATCCCTCCATCTTTTGTCTCTACTTTCATCTTTTATATTTTACCCTACCTCCTTTTGAAGAGATTGGGTTGCCTTTCTGGTTGCCTGGTGTCATCCACCAATGTTCAGCAGTTGTCTTGTGGAAGTTGCTAAATGATCTTTTGATGAATTTGTGGGGGAGAAAATGGTCTCCCTGTCCTATTTTTCTGCCATCTTGGTACTGCCCATCCGCTTTGTAGATTTTAAATTTCTCTAAAAGGACTTTGAGTTTGCCCTTCTTTATACAAATGAGGGAATTGAGTATTAAAGATTGCTAAGGTATGTGCTTTGGGACACACAGATCATAGGTTACAAATTCAGGGCTGAAACCCCAAAACTGCTGATCCAAAGATTGATCATTTTTCATAAATTGTTAACAGTGAGACTGCCTCAAGATTTTGCTTTAAAAGCATTTGTCTGTACAGAGAGCAGCTTGGGAGGAAGTTGCAAGGATTCGCTTGTAACAAAAGCAAAGCTTCAAATGTGGGGGTACATTGTCTTATTTATCAATGACAGTGTTTCTCTGTCTGGTCTGCAGGCTTCTTAGACTGCTTTGTATTTTTATCTTTGTTTTCTTCTGTAATAAACTGTTATCGTTAATGATTGCACTAACATGCACTCCAGTAAGCTTGGCAGACCTTCTCTTGCACTTGCAGATCTGCCGTAGTCTCATTTAAAGCTGGAACAGAATCCCCAGTCAGCACAGGTTGAGTGGGAAGAAAACTGCCCACAATGCATCTGTCTTTCCTCAAACATTTCCAGATCTAGCTCAACACGTCCCTTTCAAGGAAGAATTCAGATGAGAAGCTAGGAGCACATAAATCCTTCTGAAGAGAGAGTGGGTTTCTGTGGTGCTGAAGCTTCAGTCTTGTGGGTACATAAACCTCAGGCCTGCAAGGGCACTCATTAGCTTGCAGGGGACTTAAATGTCAGCCTTTTTGAAACCTCTGGCGGTGGGGGAAGAAGAGCATTTAGGGTGGCCTAAGCCATTGGTCCTCTGAGACCATGTGTGTGTTTGTGCACTGTGCTTAGTGGTGTCTGACTCTTTATAACCCCATGAACCATAGCCCACCAGGCTACTCTATCCATAGAATTATCCAGGGAAGAATACTGGAGTGGGTAGCCATTCCCTCCTTTAGGTTATCTTCCCCACCCAAGAATTGAACCCAGGTCTTCTACCTAGGCAAGTAAATTCTTTATCATCTGAGCCACCAGGGAGTTACTAGTAATTTTAAGACTGTGTCCAAGCGACACAGAAAGCTGCANAAAGCTGGAACAGAATCCCCAGTCAGCACAGGTTGAGTGGGAAGAAAACTGCCCACAATGCATCTGTCTTTCCTCAAACATTTCCAGATCTAGCTCAACACGTCCCTTTCAAGGAAGAATTCAGATGAGAAGCTAGGAGCACATAAATCCTTCTGAACAGAGAGTGGGTTTCTGTGGTGCTGAAGCTTCAGTCTTGTGGGTACATAAACCTCAGGCCTGCAAGGGCACTCATTAGCTTGCAGGGGACTTAAATGTCAGCCTTTTTGAAACCTCTGGCGGTGGGGGAAGAAGAGCATTTAGGGTGGCCTAAGCCATTGGTCCTCTGAGACCATGTGTGTGTTTGTGCACTGTGCTTAGTGGTGTCTGACTCTTTATAACCCCATGAACCATAGCCCACCAGGCTACTCTATCCATAGAATTATCCAGGGAAGAATACTGGAGTGGGTAGCCATTCCCTCCTTTAGGTTATCTTCCCCACCCAAGAATTGAACCCAGGTCTTCTACCTAGGCAAGTAAATTCTTTATCATCTGAGCCACCAGGGAGTTACTAGTAATTTTAAGACTGTGTCCAAGCGACACAGAAAGCTGCAGAAAGTGCATCCCCGTGTCCAGTTTTGGGAAACAGGACTTCAGAAAAACATTTGCCAAAGTGTTCTTTTTTTTTTTTTTAATAGAAGACTATTCCATTCAGTAATACTGCCAATCAAAGCGATAAACATGCATGAAACCACCTACTATATCCTGGACAGTAGGCACAGACAAGGGAGCGGTCAGGAAAAACAAACCAAAAAACACGTGGTGATGCTTCAGTCTTATTTGATGGTCAGCTCAGTGTTTCTGGTTATGACTGGGATACCTGTGCTGTTACCTCCTGGGTGCCCTGTTTCAGACCTTATTACCTACCACCATGTGTGTGTGCTCAGTCATGTCTGACATTTTGCAACCCTGTGCACTACAGCCCCCTGGGCTCCTCTGTCCATGGCATTCTCCAGGCAAGAACCCTGGAGTGGGTTGCCATATCCTCTTCCAGAGGATCTTCCCAAACCAGGAATTGAAGCAAAGTCTCTTGTGTTTCCTGCACTGGCAGGAAGGCTCTTTACCACTAGCGCCACCTGGGAAGCCCATTACCTACCATGAAGTGAAGTGACCTGAAAGTTGCTCAGTTGTGTTAGACTCTGCAACCCCATGGACTATAGCCTGCCAGGATCCTCTTTCCATGGGAATTTTCCAGGTTAGAATACTGGAGGGGGTTGCCATGCCTTCCTCCAGGGGATCTTCCCAACCCAGAGATCAAACCCAGGTCTCCCAGAATGCAAACAGATTCTTTACCATCTGAGCCACCAGGCAAGGACCATTACCTACCATACTTCTTATCTAAACCAGCCCAGAGGAAACCCTGCTGATGGACACTCTTTCTCTTCCCTATTATGGGTGGCCCTTCCTCTCGGTTTGCCCTAGCCTTATGAGTGGGGTCCAGATAATGGGAGGGTAGACCATTTTGAGGTCATGGGGATGTGTACTAGGATATTGGTGATGGGCAATGAGAAGGACACCAGTATGAAGCAAATTTTTAAATATTTAGACAGTGATTGCTGGTCAACCAAATGAGAGCAGCAGGAGGAAATGGGTGAATCAGAGGATCTCACTCGACTTTCCCACTTACCAGGAGAGCAGTTTACTGAGGCCTGGAGTTTGTCTTGCAGCTCTGTGAGAGTCAGTGGTGACCTCGCATGTGGGTAGAGCTCCTCTGGACATTGAATAGAATGGAGTGGAAATCAAGATATGAGAATCCCAAGTCTAAGGCAATAGTCCAAGTCCAGAAATCACTGAGCTTTTTAAGGGGTAGCAAAGAAAAAAGAAAAGAAATAAAAATAAAAACAAAGCAAATGGTGAGGTGTTGAGGCTTGAGCAGCTCCAGAAAGGAGCCAGTGTAAGTTACAGAGCACAAGCATTTGAAAAAAGTAGGAAACAGCCCGATAAGTGCTTGAAACTTGCAGAGACAAGAAAAATTGCTCTTTGTATGGCTTTAAATATGAAAAGAAAATAAAGCCAAATGAATCTTGTGCTGTTAAAAGAGCCTGCAACACCAGAAACTGAAGTGTCACTTCTATTTATTTGAAACCAAAATGTCAGCTTGCTCATGAGATATATAATAGAAGTAAATCAGCTTCCTCCTGATTTCCTCTTTGCTCTCTTTAACAAACAGACTTAAAGGAGTTGTTCCTTGCAATTCATATCTTTATTTACATAATAAATAAGAATAAATTATGTGTGTGTTTAAAGACACATGCATGTAACAGTAATATACTGTCATTTACTGAGAGCCTACATGGTGTCAATACAGCATTAATGGTTTTGTGCACATTATTTCATACTGTCATCACAATTACCTTTGGGGTGAGCATTATTAACCTGAGAGCAAGGGGACAAGTTACTGGGTAACTCAGGTCATGGAGCTGCTGAATGCCAGAGGCTGGAGCTGACTCAGACGTCTGACTTTAAAACCTCTGCTCTCAGACAGAAGATAAATTTTATGATATGATATGAGATTGTTGGTCTGAGTTGCCAGGCAATATAATGCTATGTTAGTACAATAAAACAAAAAAACAAATATAAAGCACAAGGAATTTTATTCCCTTTAGTTAGACCAAAAGAAAGTTCTCCAGGTTTTGTGAGTTGCATACATTTAGCTAAATGATGTTTAAAAAGTGATCTAAGGAATATCTGTCATGTTATTATCATGCAAAATTTCCAGAATGAATAGATGGATGCATACTAGATTTTAGCAGAAAACTGCCTTCATCTCATAAGCATAAATTTATAAGGCTATGATAATTGTTCCATCTATTCTTCATTGAATCAGAAGTGTAAGAATTTCATTTTCAGTAGAATGCCAACCTGTGTTTTAAGCTCTGCCAAATAGCCTGATGTTAGGACACCCTGGGGTCTAAAACCTACAGCACAAGGCCAAAAAAAGATTCCCATTTGTTTATCAGACAACATGAAATGGGTCTTGTTAAGTCCTGGAAATCAGGATTCACTTGTGCCATAAGCTTCCAGATTTAACAGAAGAGTTACAAAGCTTTACTGCTTTGCCCTCTTGGGTCTGAATCCTTTCAAGTTAGGGCTTCAAACATGCTTGTGGAATGTCTTCTTCCCCATTTAACCTGCCAGAGAAATGCCATTTCAATCAGTATCCTCCGCAAATGAGAATTGCAGGGAAGTGAGCCACTGGGCATGCTTCAGCAAGTGGCAGAGAAATTAAGGTTTGTGAGAATGAACAAATGATGGCTGGAGTGAAATCTCAGAGAAAATGGCAAGAAAATAAGATATTAGCAATACTCTAAGAGCAGGATCATAAAGGGCATTTACTGCATTTAGTAAATTAAGCTGAATATTGTGCAAAATACATAGCGGCCTTCCCACTGATACATTGCCTCAACAAAGGAATGGCTTCAGAAACCCAAGGTTATAATTTCATTATTTTCAATGCTTTGTTCAAAATCATGTCCATATGTCTATGTTTTTTTTTTCTGTTTTCCATCTGCAAATTTTTATTATGCCTCATAAATATATATGTGTGTATATATATATACACACACACACATATATATATACACATATGCACTCATAGACACACATATACAGGGCTTCTCAGGGGGCACTAGTGGTAAAGAACCTGCCTGCCAATGCAGGAGATGTAAGAGATGTGAGTTCAGTCCCTGAGTTGGGAAGATGCCCTGGAGGAGGAAATGGCAACCCACTCCAGTATTTTTGAATCTCATGGACAGAAGAGCCTGGTGGACTACAGTCCACAGTGTCACAGAGAAGACATGACTGAAGTGACCTACCACACACACACACACATATATATACATATACACTCACACACACAGAAATACACGCACTCATATACATGTATATACAAATACATACATACATATATATACATATGCACTCATACACATATGTGTACATATATACTAATACACACTACGAGGGCTACTCCATTTCTTCTAAGGGATTCTTGTCCACAGTAGTGTATATAAGGGTCATCTGAGTTAGATTTGCCCATTCCAGTCCATTTTAGTTCATTGATTCCTAAAATGTCGATGTTCACTCTTGCCACCTCCTCTTTGACCACTTCTAATTTTTACCTTGAGTCATGGACCTAACATTTCAGGTTGCTGTGCAGGAACCTGTTCTTAACAGCATTGTTCTTTACAGCATTGGACTTTACTTCCATCACCAATCACATCCACAACTGGGTGTTGTTTTTGCTTTGGCTCTGTGTCTTCATTCTTTCTGGAGTTATTTCTCCACTCTTCTCCAGTAGCATATTGGGCACCTACCAACCTAGGGAGTTAGTCTTTCACTGTCATAGCTTTTTGCCTTTTCATTGTGTTCATGGGGCTCTCAAGACAAGAATACTGAAGTGGTTTGCCATTCCCTTCTCCAGTGAACCACATTTTGTTAGAACTCTCCACCTTGATCCTGGAGAAGGCAATGGCACCCCACTCCAGTACTCTTGCCTGGAAAATCCCATGGACAGAAGAGCCTGGTGGGCTGCAGTACATGGGGTACGAAGAGTTAGACACGACTAAGCGACTTATTTCACTTTTCACTTTTACGCATTGGAGAAGGAAATGACAACCCATTCCAGTGTTCTTGCCTGGAGAATCCCAGGGATGGCGGAGCCTGGTGGGCTGCCATCTCTGGGGTCATACAGGGTTGGACACGACTGAAGCGACTTAGCCACTCCACCTTGATCCATCTGTCTTGGGTGGCCCTACACGGCATGGCTCATAGTTTCATTGAGTTAGACAAGGCTGTGTGATCCATGTGATTAGTGTGATTAGTTTGCTGTGATTATAGTTTTCATTCTGTCTCCCTTCTGAGGGATAAGGATAAGAAGTTTATGGAAGCTTCCTGATGGGAGAGACTGACTGTGGGGGAAACTGGATCTTATTCCAAAATACAGTTCTTGGGTGCAATCTCAAAAAAGACAGAATGATCGCTGTTCATTTCCAGGGCAAACCATTCAATATCACAGTAATCTGAGTCTATGCCCCAATCAGTAATGCTGAAGAAGCTGAAGTTGAATGGTTCTGTGAAGACCTAAAAGACCTTCTAGAACTAACACCCAAAAAAGATGTTCTTTTCATTATAGGGGAATGGAATGCAAAATAGGAAGTCAAGAGATACCTGGAGTAACAGACAAATCTGGCCTTGGGGTACAAAATGAAGAAGGGCAAAAACTAACAGTTTTTCCAAGAGATTGCACTGGTCATAGCAAATGCCCTCTTCCAACAACTCAAGAAACAACTTTACACGTGGACATCGCCAGAGGGTCAATACCAAAATCAGATTGATTATATTCTTTCCAGCCAAAGATAGAGAAGCTCTATACAGTTAGCAAAAACAAGAAAGTGAGCCAACTGTGGCTCAGATCATGAACTCCTAATTGCAAAATTCAGACTTAAATTTAAGAAAGTAGGGAAAACCACTAGACCATTCAGGTATGGACTTACAATTATACAGTGGAAGTGAGAAATAGATTCAAGGGATTAGATCTGATAGAGTGCCTGAAGAACTATGGATGGAGGTTTGAGACTGTACAGGAGGCAGTGATCTAGACCATCCCCAAGGAAAAGAAATGCAAAAAGGCAAAATGGTTGTCTGAAGAGGCCTTACAAAGAGCTGGGAAAAGGAGAGAAGCAAAAGGCAAAGGAAAAAAAGAAAGATATACCCACTTGACTGCAGAGTTCCAAAGAATAGCAAGGAGAGATAAGAAAGCCTTCCTCAGCGATCAATGCAAATAAATAGAGGAAAACAACAGAATGGGAAAGACTAGAGATCTGTTCAAGAAAACTGAAGATATTTCTCCATCTATTAGTGTCCTCTTTGATTTCTTTCACCAGTGTTTTATAGTTTTCTATACATAGGTCTTTAGTTTCTTTAGGTAGATATATTCCTAAGTATTTTATTCTTTTCGTTGCAATGGTGAGTGGAATTGTTTCCTTAATTTCTCTTTCTATTTCTCATTATTAGAGTATAGAAATGCAAGGGATTTCTGTGTGTTGATTTTATATCCTGCAACTTTACTATATTCATTGATTAGCTCTTGTAATTTTCTGGTGGAGTCTTTAGGTTTTCTATGTAAAGGATCATGTCATCTGCAAACAGTGAGAATTTTATTTCTTCTTTTCCAATTTGGATTCCTTTTATTTCTTTTTCTGCTCTGATTGCTGTGGCCAAAACTTCCAAAACTATGTTGAATAGTAGTTGAGTGGAGTGGCTATGTTGAATACTATTCAACATAGTAGTGGTGAAAGTGGGCAACCTTGTCTTGTTCCTGACTTTAGGGGAAATGCTTTCATTTTTCACCTTTGAGGATAATGTTTGCTGTGGGTTTGTCATATATAGCTTTTATTATGTTGAGATATGTTCCTTCTATTCCTGCTTTCTGGAGAGTTTTTATCATAAATGGATGTTGAATTTTGTCAAAGGCTTTCTCTGCATCAATTGAGATAATCATATGGCTTTTATTTTTCAATTTGTTAATGTGGTGTATTACATTGATTGATTTGCAAATATTGAAGAATCCTTGCACCCCTGGGATAAAGCCCACTTGGTCATGATGTATGATCTTTTTAATGTGTTGTTGGACTCTGATTGCTAGAATTTTGTTAAGAATTTTTGCATCTATGTTCATCAGTGATATTGGCCTTTAGTTTTCTTTTTTTAGTTTTCTTTTTTTGTGTGGCATCTTTGTCAGGTTTTCGTATTAGGGTGATGGTGGCCTCATAGAAAGAATTTGGAAGTTTACCTTCCTCTGCAATTTTCTGGAAGAGTTTGAGTAGGATAGGTGTTAGCTCTTCTCTAAATTTTGTGAAGCTGTCTGGACCTGAGCTTTTGTTTGCTGGAAGATTTCTGATTACAGTTTCAATTTATGTACTTGTT
>SJYW01001475.1:417889-440914 GCA_006410735.1 Raphicerus campestris
GGAAGATTCTTCAAGAGATGGGAATACCAGACCATGTGACCTGCCTCCTGAGAAATCTGTATGCAGGTCAAGAAGCAACACTTAGAACTGGACATGGAGCAACAGACTGGTTCCAAATCAGGAAAGGAGTACAGCAAGTCTATATATTGTCACCCTGCTCATTTAACTTATATACAGTGTACATCATGCAAAATACCATGCTAGATGAAGCACAAACTGGAATCAAGATTTCTGGGGAATATCAATAACCTCAGATATACAGATGACACCACCCTTATGGCAGAAGTGTAGAGAAACTAAAGAGTCTCTTGATGAAAGTGAAAGAGGAGAGTGAAAAAGTTGGTTTAAAATTCAACATTAAGAAAACTAGGATCATGGCATCTGGTCCCATCATTTCATGGCAAATAGATGGGGATACAGTGGAAACAGTGAGAGACTTTATTTTTGGAGGCTCCAAAATCACTGCAGATGGTGACTGCAGCCATGCAATTAAAAGATGCTTGCTCCTTGGAAGAAAACCTACAATCAACCTAGACAGCATATTAAAAAGCAGAGTCATTACTTTGCCAACAAAGGTCCATCTAGCCAAAGGCATGGTTTTTCCAATAGTCCTATATGGTTGTCAGAGTTGGACTATAAAGAAAGCTGAACACCAAAGAATTGATATTTTTGAACTGTGGTGTTGGAGAAGACTCTTGAGAGTCCCTTGGACTGCAAGGAGATCCAACCAGTCCATCCTAAAGGAGATCAGTCCTGAATATTCACTGGGAGGACTGATGCTGAAGCTGAGACTCCAGTACTTTGACCACCTGATGGGAAGAACTGAATCACTGGAAACGACTCTGATGCTATGAAATATTGAAGGCAGGAGAAGGGGATAAAAGGTGATGAAATGGTTGGATGGCATCACTGACTCAATGGACATGAGTTTGAGCAAGCTCTGGGAATTGGTGATGGACAGAGAAGCCTGGGGTGCTGCGGTCCATGGGATCACAAAGAGTCAGACACGACTTAGCAACTGAACTGAACTGAACTCCTACACACACACACACACACACACACACACACGTATACCCTCATGCACCTATATATATATACACTCATATATATATATATATGTACACACACACACATGTACATATACACTCGTACACATACACACACATATATATATATTTCAGATTGTTGAAATAGCTGATCATAAATTTCAGCATAAGAGAAACTTAAGTTTTCTAGAACTTTGATTCTTATCAGCACTACATTTTCTTTAACTCTTCTGATAACTCCCTATTGCATTTAATGAAGATTTTAATACAGAAAAGAAAAACAAAGACAGCAACCAAAAAACTCAGACTTAGCCGCAGTTGACCTGGGTACCTATAGAGCAGAAGGAGATCTCACTTGGGAATCAGGTCTGTTCTCCAGCACCAGGTTTTAAACAAAGTCACTGTGCTAATCCAGGTGAATAATTCTATCTTTCTGACCCTCTTCCTTACCCGTAAAATTATATATGTTTATATACACTTTTTCAACCAGTCCTTCCTGCTTTATCTTACTAGGTGTGTATTCTCATTGGAAGCTATGTGGGAAATATTTTAAATGATCTAAATTTAAGACCCATGATGCTTCAAAACCTATAACATCTTTGATGTTGATTGAGGAAGAGAAGATCCTTAAATCAGTGCTTGCAAAGATTTCCTTTGACAAGTGCTCCTGAGTTGTGTATGTATTTGGGGGGATTCCTGTCTTATCACCTTCCATTACTATGGATTCCGTGTGCTCACTCACTCAGTTGTGTTCTACTCTTTGGACCCATTAAATGTAGCCCACCAGGCTCCTCTGTCCATGTGATTCTCCAGGTAGGACTGCTGGAATGTGTTGCCATTTCCTCCTCCATGGGATCTTCCCAACCAAGGGATCGAACCCACATCTCTTGCCTCTCTTGCATTGGCAGGCAAATTCTTTATCACTAGCAATACCTGGGAAAACCCTGGGTTCCTTACTGTAACTTATTTAACTTCAGAGTTGTTTTTGTTTGTTTCATCTCACGGTAAATAAATCTGGGTCAGAGCTAGTAAATTTAAGAAGGAAGTGCTTATAATAACTTCTCTGTTCATCTTACTAGTTGTTAAAAATTTCTTCTTCTTTGGTACCATTTTCTTGCCCAACCTTTCAGGCTAGGGTGGTGGGAGGGGAGTTCAGAATGGGGGGCACACATGTATATCTGTGGTTGATACATGTGGCTGTATAGAAAAAATCATCACAATATTGTGAAGTAATTATCCTCCAATTGAAATAAATTAACTAATTTTTTTTAAAAAACTGGCTTGAGTGTCCATCCCTGTAGGACTGAGCCTTCTGTTCTGAGTATCTCCCTTAATTGCTTAGTTCTGCAGCCCTGTTTTTTGACTGACAGTTGATAAACTCATACATTTTATAACTATGAATGCATTGATGCTCCTAGCTAAGGTAATATTTGTCTTTAAACAAAATTTCCTGTGCTTTAAGGAAAATGAATCTTTGGTGAGTGGGGTGAGGGGACTTAAGCTGTGGGAGGTTAAGACCTGAGGTGAGCTATTCCTAACTCTGATTCCAATGAAATCTCAAACCCAAAGAATCAGTATGGTGATAAATTTGTGATGGTAAAGATATTAATCGATGCTCTCTTTCCCATATTAAATGAAATATAGCACATTACACTGTTCTTTTCACCATGACCGTCTGATAATGTCCATCTGATGAAGCTGAGAGCCATCAGACATACCTTCTGGAATAATAAATTTTAAAGACACTGTATTTTGACCCATTTTTCATCGTCTCTCATTAACTCTTAAGACCCATACAACTTTGTAAATGTGTCTGTTTATGCCACACATGAGAAACGCTAGTATTTAACAGTTCTTATATACATTTAAGATGAGACACAGAAAAAGAAAAGAAGAAAATTTCGTCACATCTTGTCAGAATAATGCTGAACTTGTGGTTTGTTTTGTTTTCTTTTCTTTTCTTTTTTCTCTCCAGCTGTGTCCTGTGGAATCCCAGAGTCCCCAGGAAATGGTTCATTTACGGGGAATGAGTTCACACTGGACAGTAAAGTGACCTATGATTGTAACGAGGGCTTCAAGCTGGATGCTAGTCAGCAAGCTACAGCCGTGTGTCAGGAGGACGGATTGTGGAGCAACAGGGGGAAGCCCCCCACGTGCAAACGTAAGTGTCCAATGCTCTGCCTGGCTTCACAGATTGAAGAAGGAACAGATACATGGGTGAGAACTCTGGCCTCCACAGTGCAAGATCCTTTCCCTCAGCTTATGAGCATTTGTCTCTGGCTTGTGGTCATCTTACATCAGTCTCTTCCTTATCAGCCACTCACCATCAACATAGGCTCTGCAGTCGAGAAGGTGGGTCATGTGATATCACGTTGGGCCCATCAGCACCTAGACCACGAAATGTACATAGAGGATCCTGGCCATGCTGCTGTGTTCAGTTTGGAGAGATTCAGTCAGGAGATTATTGAGACATCAAGCACTCTACACAAAATATTAAAACATAATTCAACACAAGTTTACTCTGCATCTCCCATCTCACTGAGTTCCCTGAGGGTCAAGGTGGGTCTATTTGTACATCACCGGCTCTGTGTAACACACCGATACTCAATAAATACATCACTGATTTGTGAAATAGGGTGAGTTTTCTGGAAAGCTATTAAGAGTTAAAACTTTGGATTCATTCTTAAACTGTAGTCTTAAAAAGCAATAATCAACTCCATAACACAAAGCCAAAGAGAACAAAAGTTCACACACACACACACACACTTGTACATGCCCACACACACAGTGTGCACCAAGTTTTTCATTGAAGCTATGTTAAACTAGCTTCAAATTGGGAATAATCTAACTACCTAGTTTCTAAAAATTGAAAACCACAGAGTATTTCTACTTATACAGTATTTTTGCTCTTAAGATATTATATCAAAGTCTTCAATTATAAAATTAATTTATTGACTTTTTTATGTATAGTATTTTGGTCATGTTAAAATTATTTGAACATTCTAGGTGTGAACATATAAAATGTTTACAAAAATAATCAACTTCCCTCCACAGGTTTTATTTTCCTTGCTGTCATTTTAACCTATGTTTTTCTTTTTTGCAAATAATTGCATTTTCAGAAAGTTAGGAAGGCACCACTAAGACAATCCTCATCCCTTAATGCCTGGCCACCACTGACCTTTTTACTATCTCCATAGTCTTGCCATTTCCAGAATATCATAGAGTTTGGAATCACTCAGTAGCCTTTGTAGACTGGCTTCTTTCACTCAGTAATATGCCTTTAAGATTCCTCCATGTCTTTTCTTGACGCAATGGCTCATTTCTTTTTAGTGAAATAAAAGTCCACTGTCTGGATGAACCACAGTGTATTTATCCATTTAACTACCGAAGGGTATCTTGGTTCCTTACAAGTGTTGGCAATTATGAAATCAGCTGCTATATACATCTGTGTGCAAGGCTTTGTGTGGACATAAATTTTCAACTCCTTTGAATAAATGTAAGAGAGCATGATTGCTGGGTCATATGATAAGAGTATGTTCAGTTTTGTAAGAAACCACCAAATGTCCTCCAAGGTGACTGTACCATTTTGCATTGCCCCTGGCAATGAATGAGACTTCCAGCTGCTCCACACCCTCACCAGCATCTGATGCTGTCAGTGCTGTGGGTTTTGATAGTTCCAGTATGCATGTGCTGGTACATCCTTGTTCTCATTCACATCTCCCTGATGCCATATGATGTGGAGCATCTTTTTACACGTTTATTTGTCATCTGTCTGCCTTCTTTGGTGAAGTTTCAAATTAGGTCTTTTGCACATTTTTAATCAGAACATTTGTTTTGTTGTTGTTGTTGAGTTTTAAGAGGTCTTTGTATATTTTGGATAAGAGTCTTTTATCAGTTGTGTCTTTGGCAAATTTCTTCTCCTGGTCTGTGACCGGTCTTCTCATTCTCTTGACAGTGTCTTTTGCAGAGTTTTTAATTTTAATCAAGTTTAGCTGATCAATTCTTTCTTTCATGGAGCATGCCTTTTATCTTGTGCCTGAAAAAATTGTCCCCAAAATCAAGGTCACATAGATTTTCTCCTGTGTTATCTTCTAGGAGTTGTGTGCTTTACATTTGGGTATGTGATCCATTTCAAATGAGTTTTTCTAGAGGGTGCCAGCATTTATTTTTACATGTAGATCTCCAGTTGTTCCAGCACCATTTGCTGAAAAACTATCTTTTTTCCATTTGTATTGGCTTTTGATCAATTGTCAAAAATCAGCTCTGTGTATGTGAGGGTCTCAGGCTCTCTCTTCTGTTATGTTGATCTCTGTGTCTATGTCATGTTGTCTCCCCGTTTTTGTTTTTACTAGGACACTGACTTAATAGAAAAAAATTCAGTTTCCTACAAAATCCATCCTGTTTGGGATTGTAAATATCTCTAGGTACATATTTGATTTTAGTAAAAATGTCCAAGTAGACATAGATACCTCTGTTCTCTTTAAAGCTATAGGGAAATCATTTTGCTTGAAGACAATGCAGCTCACTGGGGGTCACAGATAAACAGTCTCTGTGGTATTTATTTTAACCATGGAATCTTTATCCTTAGCTTAACTGAAAGATGTCTCTCATGGGTGCCTGTTCTTTCTCAGGATAGAGAAGTGAAGATGCAGTCAGTCTTTCACTATAATGCCAGTTTGGTTCTTCCTGAATATATGTAGGTTAGAATGCCTTTCAGTATAAACACAGACTTTTTCTTTTTTTTTTTAATATCTGTATGAGTCATGTTTATGCTAAGGCAACTCTTCATTGGGAAAAACAAGGCACAACTACACCTTCTTCTCAAGAATTCTAATGCAAGTGGTTTATTGTTGTTTATAGTCACACAGTTGTGTCCGACTCTTTGCAACCCAATGGGCTGCAACACACGAGGCTTCCCTGTCCTTCACCATCTTCCAGAGTTTGCTCAAACTCAGGTCCATCTAGTCGGTGATGCCATCCAACCATCTCATTCCTCTGTCATCCCCTTCTCTTGCATTCAATCTTTCCCAGCATAAGGGTCTTTTCCAGTGCGTCAGTTCTTAGCCTCAGATGGCCAAAGTACTGGAGTTTCAGCTTCAGCATTAATCCTTCCAGTGAATATTCAGAACTGATTTCCTTTAGGATTGACTAGTTTGATCTTTTTGCAGTCCAGAGGGCTCTCAAGAGTCTTCTCCAGCACCACAGTTCAAAAGCATCATTTCTTTGGTGCTCAGCCTCCTTTGTGGTTCAGCCCTCACATCTGTACATGACTACTGGAAAAACCATTGCCATATATAGACTTTTGTCAGCAAAGTGATGTCTCTAGTTTTTAATACACTATCTAGGTTTGTCAAAGTTTTTCTTCCAAGGAGCAAGCATCTTTTAATTTCATGGCTGCAGTCACCATCTGCAGTGGTTTTGGAGCCCAAGAAAATAAAGTCTGTCACTGTTTTCATTTTTTCACCATTTATTTGACATAAAATGATGGGACTAGATGCTATGATCTTTGTTTTCTGAATGTTGCGATTTTAGCCATCTTTTTCACTCTCCTCTTCCTGCCAATAAATAGATAAGCATCTAGATATTCAACATGAGTGTTAACTATGTGAGAATTATGAGAAAAAGAAGCACAACATAGCTTTTTGAGTCTTGGGTTGAGGATGGAGAAAGAAGAGGCTCAAAGAGAGAGAAGCAGACAGCATTTCTTGAGTTCCATTGGGAAAGTGGGTGAGGTCTCCCTCTAGACATGGGGAGTCTGAGGGTCACTCTTAACAGGAGACCTGAAGGTGCCCTAGCTCACCTCTGCTCTGCCAGGGCCTCAGCCTGTCTGCCTGCACAGGGTTTTGGACAGAAAGAATGTTGTAAGCTCTACGGAAGAGACGACAGACAGACAGACATAGAGGAGGTAACATGAGTGCCTGGTCAGTCTTTATGGAGGAGACAGTGCTCCTGTGGGGACTGAGCTAGGTCTGCTGAGATGACAGTGATGATCTACACCCGTGTTTTGAGTGGTAACTATAAATACTTGTCTATGTTGCATCATATAGTGATACTAACAGTCCTCTGGAGAAGAGTGTTTTCTCCTCTTGTTAAATTCATACAAAGTAAATAACTGAAATATCCAAAGTTCACAGTTTGCAGCCACACACATTTCATAGGTCACATCATGAAAACATCTGGGGAAGCATTTTGTTATGGTCACAGTGTCCTGTTGGAGGTCCCATGCTGCCACTGGTAAAGCCATGTGGTGACTGTTTGGTTTGGCACCAAAGCTCTGGGCATTCCGGAAGCACAGGGATCGTGACCTCCCCAGGCCTGCCTGGGGACCCAGTGCATTGTGCTGTGGCCTGAGTGCAGGCCCTTCATCTCATGAGCCTGTAAAGAGACAGTTTAAATATCAAATAGATTTCATGATAAGCAGGGGTGAGTATAAGGAGAGGAGATATGAGAGTTCCCACAGTTGTGAAATACGCCCAGAGATCAGACGTCCTAGAATGTTCCTGGCTACCCACAGCCAAGAAGAGAGCTCAGAACCACAGTTTGGACCCCCAGTTCACTCCTCCGAGCCATCCTCCTCCCGCCCCGCATTTGCTCCATCATGTCCTGTTACCTCCTCCTACTCCACCCAGTACACTTGCCTGCCCGCTCAGGCCCCACGTACACCAAGTCACCAGCGACAGTTTCCTTCCACACAGCCACCGGCTCCTCATTTAAGCACATACAGATTACAACATAACACTGCACTGCTTAAATCCTCCTGGGAGTTCTCCTGGCAATTAGGATGAAATTCATTAACTTGATTATTTTGCACTCACGTCTGCAAAAGGCAAATATTATGGAGAGGCCACCTATGAACCTAAAGAAGCTTGACCAAGCAGAGACATAGATTCAATCACTGGGTCAGGAAGACCCCCTGGAGAAGGAAATGGCAACCCACTCCAGTATTCTTGCCTGGAGAATCCCATGGACAGAGGAGCCTAGTGGGCTAGAGTCCATGGGTCACAAAGAGCTGGACATGACTTAGTGACTAAACCATCACCACCACCAGGGAACCTGCCCCAGCTCATGTTTGAGACCGATGCCTATTTAGGCATTGAGGGGCACACTATATGGATGATAGCTCATGTAAGACTAGTCTTAGACTCTGATATCCCATCAAGGCTAGATGCCCAAAGCTTTACACAAATTGACCCTTTTAATTCTACTGATGAAGACAGTTTTGTTATCCCATCATCTAGATATGAACCAGGAAGAAGTGGTTACGTTGACCAAACCCACAGACAAAGTAGCCGAGTCGTGGTTCGGTTCCAGGAGACCCTATTCCTAAACTCCGTGGTTCTGCCTCTTGGAATTGATTTATCTCATGATTTTAAAGTCTCCTAAGTTATAAAAACCAAGAGCATAAACAGAAGGAAAAGATGCTACTTTAATCTAACATACAATTCATTCTAAAAAGTATTAAATAGCTGATGGTAAGGAGGGAGTAAAGTTATGTTTGAGGATTGTAGCGTAACCAAGTGATTTCAAAGACAATGTATATTTATGCCTAAAATTTTCTGTGAAAATCAGGAATGAGAGGTCTTTGGCAGTTCAAAGGCACATGCTACATCAATTAAGGGAGCTGCTTTGTGCTCACGAAGAGCATTATGTCACGGCACACAGAGTGGTTTCATTTATGAATATATTTGATTTTTGTTTTAAATGCACATCTAGATGTGCAGCCTCTTTAAAGCTGTAATGAAAAAATTAAATAACAAAACGGTGTCTTACGTACACATGAGGTCCCCAGCCTAAGAAAGTTATTTGTTCAGTTAAAGGATTGTAAATGGGAAAAAGCCAATTTGCATTTTAAAGCCTTTTTTGACACTGACTGGTACTTGTTCAGTAGGACAGGAAGATAAATATATTTACAGTTAAATGGGAAATCAGCTTTAAATTTTCTAAGTACAGTCTCAAACTTTCAAGTATTTTTCCCTTTGTTTATTAGACTTCGTTAAAATTCCTTGGCGTTCAAAGACTGGGAAATCTATTTAATTTTTTGAGGGGAAGGTTTATTTTTTTCCACATTTTTTAAATTGAAGAAATTGAGCAGAGTAAGCATAAAACTTTTCCTTTTAGTCAGAAAGTTTGGTTACTATTAAATTCTGAGATGTGTATTTCCCCAAGGCCAGTTCCTATGTTGGTATGACACAGTTTGTATAAGTTTCTTTAGCATCTGAATAATATGTAGATTGGTACTGGAACCTCAAGAGATAAGAAGCACTTCAGCTTTGATAAGTGGTAACTGTAAATGGTAAATAAACTGAGTTCATGTTGCCCTCGGGTTTACTAGAATGAAGATTATAATAAATAACTGCATTTTAGTTTGCATGTGTTCCCCAGCTGTACAAATCTCAGGGCAGACGTTTGAGGTTCATTCTCTCCATTTTAATTATTTACTGAAGCTGGATTTGGACCATTGATGACATAAATGATGCTCATGCCTCTGTGAACTAGGGAGGGCAGCTGGGATGAGTGTCCCAGGTCTGCTGGTCTGACAGTGCCGAGCAAACGTGCTTCTCGCCCTCTGCTTTCACGAGAAAAACAAAACCGCTAAGATTACCTGCCAACATCAAACAAAATCCCAATGTGTAGGGGACATTTTCCTCTTTCAATTAAAGTTATCAGAGAAACACGTTTGTCATGAATAATTTATTAAGGACCTGCCCCACCCTGGGCACCATGAGGACTTTAAGTGATTAAATCCAAGGTATATACATTTAAGGAAAGAAGGAGTAAATTAAAGCCACACAAAACAGCTTTATATCACCTGTAAATAGCCCAGTCGAGGAACAAAGATTCCCCATAAATTATCTATTTGTACAGATGTATGTTTGCACTCACTTATCTGTAAAAGATTCATACATACAGTCATATATAACACATATATGTGCACATGTGGCGCTGTGCTGTGCTTAGTCGCTCAGTCATGTCTGACTTTGTGACCCTGTGGATTGTTCCAGGCTCCTCTGTTTATAGGGATTCTCTAGGCAAGAATACTGAGGTGGATTGCCATTCCCTTCTCGAGGGAATCTTCCCGACCCAGGGATCAAACATGGGTCTCCTGCGTTGCAGGCAGATTCTTTACTGTCTGAGCCAATGTTGAGGGTATATATTTATCCCTTTAGCCCCTCAAAACATGGCCTTATCATACTTGTGTTCCTTTACTAGTTATTTCTGTTTTCATGTAGAGTTCCAGTTATTATCATCATTTAACAACTAGATGAGCGTCATTTAATTGTAGATTGTATTGCTCAACTGCAGTGTCAGGAGACCAGCCGTTCAGATCATATTACTAAACTGCAGTGTCAGGAGACCAGCCGTTCACCTGCACTGTGGACTCTCTCTGTGCTGAGCACTTGCCGAGCACTCACCTGCATTCCATCTTCAAGTCCCTATAACAAACTCAAGTCACCATTGTTACTGCCGTCCTCAGGCGGTGCGTGAGTGCCCACCCAGGGCTGCAGGGAACCCCAGCCAGAGTCAGGCCTGAGGCTTGGCCCTTGGCTGCCAGCTCCGTGGTGCTGGACCGCTGCGTCCTGTGTGTACAGTGGCTGTAGAGGGTCCTTCTGGCCTGCTCTGGGCCTTGGCAAGGGATATCAGTTAAAATGTTAGCAAAGCTATGGGAGGAAGGCCAGACCACCCCTGATCTGAATGCAAATTCATCATGCAAGCTACAAATGGATTTCTAAAATTATGTATTAAAGCTCTGTGGGGAGGAGTGGTGAAACCTCCAGGTGCAAGCTGTGAGCCCTTAACTCTGTCTCCCAAGATGACGGTCAACTGTGAAATGACAGCCCAGATCAAAGGGCCATTTTTTTTTTTTAATTGGAAGACAGTTGCTTTACAGTGGTGTGTTGCTCTCTGCCAAACACCAAAACCATTCAGTCATAATTATACTTAAACCCCCTCTCCCACACCTCTAGGCCATCATGGAGCACCGAGCTGGTCTCCCCGTGCTCCACGGCAGCCTCCCACCAGCGATCTACTTCACGCACGGTAATGTCCACGTTTCAGCACTGCTCTTTCAATTCATCCCTCCCTCTCCTTCCCCAGCTAGCTGTGTCCACCAGTCCATTCTCTGCGCCACAACAGGCAAGGTGGGCGGGTGGCCCAGGGGCAAGTGCCCCTTCCCAAGGCCCAGCCTCATCCTCGGGGCTCTGAGACCTGTCCATGCACCTGGTGTGGGCTCAGAAAACGGAGGGAAAAGGGGGAAGGGGGACGCCCACCCACTCCTAGACAAGGTGTTGGTACATCGCAAGTACCTCATTAGCCCCCAAGAAGTAGTGAGTGGCTCACTGACTGCAGGGCCGGGTCCAGCCACTCACCCTCTGGGGGCAGCACTCTGTGGGGTGGGCATGGGCTCTTCTGTGCAGGACAGGACTCTGCCAGTCTGCGGAAGCTGCTTTCTGGGGACCACCAGTGGGTGACAAACCTCTCTACTGCACATTGTGGGGAAAGACTGTCTTAAGGCTGCATCTCACTGTTGTGCAAACTTTTCACGGTCTTTTAGGACTGTGATGCTTTGGGGGAAGTAAGCTGTTTAAAAGATTCAGATTCTGTCATTTTGGTTGTATTTTCAGTCCTTTATTTTCAGGGCCATTTATGTTCTACTCTGTATAATGTTTCCATCTCTTTTATTTCATTTCCAAAGATTGAATATGGGTTCCTCCAGCTTTTTACATTTTAGTTAGAATTGTGAACTATGAACAGCTCCCCATGGCTCCCTGATAAATATGAGAAAGTGAGGTTTGCACAGAGGTTGAAGAATGGGAAATACAGGGTTTGTGGTACCCAGGTCCTTTATGGCCCCTGAGCGCCAGCTGTGTTTGTTATTCCTCTCCACATTAACACTGCTCAAGGGCAGGTGTAGCTTCGGTTCACGTCTGTAACTTTATAAATATTTCTAGAATGAATGAATGAATGGACCGTCTGCAGTGTGGTCTGATGCCACTTAATTTGCTCACGTTCTTTCCCTCATTTGTTGTTCTTGTCAAACACCTGACTGCTGCTCAGTGGAGGACAGTGGTCTCCTCTCAGACAGGAGCTGCACAGGACCCCCTTTCAGACCCCTCTGAAGACCATGTATCATCAGTTCCAATGAAGACTCGATGATCTGAAGTGACTTGCAGTGAATTTAGTTTAGAAAACACCCCTAAGTCAGAAAGGCTGGGTCACTGTGGAACCCCTCTTACATATTCTTTTTACAGACACTTGGATTACAGGTACTAATTTCAGGGACTTTCCTGGCTGTTCAGTAGTTAAGACTCAGTGCGCTCACTGCTGGGGCCCCAGGTTTGATCCTTGGTCCAGGAGCTAATCTCCTGCAGGCTGTGTGTACATCACAGCAAAAAAAAAAAAAAAAAAGAGAGAGAGAGAGAGCGAGAGAGAGAGGTGGAAAAAAGAAAAGCATTCAATTTTCATCCTTTCCAAGGGTTGCTTTAGACTCATTTCATGTAATTATAAAATTAGCTATGATATGTAATTTTTTAATGGATCTTTTTTATGGAACCTGGATTACAGAATTGAAAAAAAAACTAAACATTTGTCACTTAGGGTCACTAAGTGGAAGAGTTTACTTCAATATTTTCTTGTTGAAATCAGATTTCACAGGTGGCATTTAGACTGCAGAGCATTGGTTATTGAACACAGTTCTGGTTAGCGATATAAATGTACTGCTAACATTTTTTTTTTTTTTTAGTTAAGTCCAACCACAGTAACAAAATGACAGCCCAGGGCACGAAAAAAATGTGCGATGTGATTTCATGAGGGTTTTGGAAACTCTGCAAGAATGGGCAGAGATCTGGCAGTCCCAGGCCCCTGAGAGCTTGAGAGTCCTGAGAGCCTGGGCTCAGGCAGCAGCCTCAGAGGGGAGGGGCCACTCGTCTGTGGTCTGTGCCTCTCAAGAGCCAGTAACTCAGGTGAACCTGTGAGCAACGCCTGACAAGCCCACTTCAGAACTCTATCCATCCAGCTGCTCTTATTCTAAATAACTCATAGCTAATCACTCAGTCATCTGACTAAGCTCTGAGGTTAAAGCACTCATTTAAAAAGAATGATCGCCCTTAGGAATTCCAGGCTCTCAACCCAGCCTTTCTGGAAGGGCTTCCTCACAGGGCCATGCTGAAGTCAGATGGCATGAAACGCACTCAAGTCAGAGTGGTACCCTGGGCATCCCCACCTCATGCCCCTGACTTACTGAAGCCAAAGCAGCATGCTTCTCCGCTTCCGCATCAAAAGAACCAAGTCTGGCTCGGCCTGTCCCCAGCCAGCAAGTACAGACTGTGAGTGGCACCTTGAAAGCTCTGCTGGGTTGCGAACACAAGTAGTTATGTTGTTGTTTAGTTGTTCAGTCGTGTCCGACTCTTTGAGACCCCATGGACTGTAGCCTGCCCGGCTCCTCTGTCCATGGAATTCCCCAGGCAAGAATACTGGAGTGGGTTGCCATTTCCTCCAGGGGATCTTCCCAACTCAGGGATCAAACCTACATCTCCTGCTTGGCAGTTGGATTCTTTACCGCTGAGCCACCGCAGGAAGTCCCCACAAGTAGTTATGAGTCTGGTTAAATCATTTTACTCCAGTGGCATCAGGTCATAATTTTATAAATCTAATTAAATGTTCTTGAACTGAACTTGGTAGCAGAAAGCACTTGCACACATTGACTGTGACGGGGGAAGTCTGTTACAGAGAGAAGACGCCTACACCCCTGCATCTCGATTAGAATTTCACAGAAGATTTATGAGCAGGACCTGTAATTCATGAGAGGGGAGGCCAGAGGGCTTTATTCACAGTGGCATTGCTGCCACTGTCTGAATATCTGAAACAAAACAACTGTCAGCCTGCCTGGTTCGCCACTGGTGGGACGACTCTATCATAAATCAGAACCATTCATGGTAGAATGAAAAGTCAATCTCTCTCGAGCAAAATGTGAAATGTTTGGTGTTGTCTCTGCAGCATTCACAAGATGGAAAAACTGCATCCTTTCTGGACAGAAACTTTATTGTCTGTGCCTTCAGTGGATATGATTTGAGAAGAGAACTTCTAAATAGTAATTTAGGTGTTTTTATACAAAACTGCATCAACCATGTCAACCCTTAATACAAATGACCATGTGACTTGAGAGTGGCTATCTATACATCTGCTCTTGAATTTTTTTGAAATAGAAGAAAATTATTCCATAAGAGTTGTGCTTTTTTTTAAGGTGATAGAAGATAATCTATATTTCTGTTTTCTAAAAAAAGGAAGGAATATGAGGGAAACTGGCGGATGGAGCACTTTCTATCAATCCAGCTAAAGCTGCCTGTTATGGAAAATGTTTAATTTCACTAAATTTGACCTGGCAGTTGGCTCACTTACCATTATCATAAGTATTATTTGATAACCTTGATAAAAAGAAAACACTTTCTTTTACTACAGTTCCAGATGGACCAACATTTTGAAGCATTCTTTAACAGTTGTCATTACTACTACTACTACTAAGTCGCTTCAGTCGTGTCTGACCCTATGCGACCCCATGGACTGCAGCCCACCAGGCTCCTCCATCCGTGGGATTCTCCAGGCAAGAGTACTGGAGTGGGTGCCATTGCCTTCTCCGAACAGTTGTCATTACTTAGGTGCTATTCACACGTTGATGTGCCCGGAGTCCTCGTTGTTTTGGTTGGTCTCACTTGTTTTAGTCACTTACAGAGTAACTACCCTTGTCAACAGGTGGAGGCGATGACAGGCCCAGAGGTGCACAGGCCCAGGGGTCCTGCCTGGGCTGGGGGACCTGAACTCACTGGTTGGTCTGTAAAATACTGATAACAACAACCAGACCACCCGTGTCCCCTGACCTCGTGTGGCTGTGAGGATCGCTTAGTGTGAAATTACATATGCCCTTAGACATGCAGTGTGAAAAGGGCGCCTATTTCTGGAGACACTGGGCGAGCCGTCTGTGGAAGCAGCAGGACTCGAGAGCCCGTGGCTTCCAGCAGCTGGGGGCCTGGCAGGTGCCTGGGGAAACCCCCGTGGATGCTAGCTTGAGACAGTTCTGGTAGGAAAAACAAACTGCTTTCTCTGAGAATGTCAGCCCAGCCGCCCGCAAGCTGCTTTGCTGCCTTCTGACTGTACCTGGGCCCTGTCACTGTGGGCCTCAGGGAGATGCACGTGGTCACTCGCTGGCCTCTGAGTGGCACCGCTCCCCGCACCTCCACCGATGCCCGTCTTCCTCCTGTTCCGATCTGCTCTCCGCGTCTCTGCCCTGGCTCCTGGCTCAGCTATACGGAGACTGTCAGTCCACACATTCCCCAAGCTTTGCCTTATTCCGTGATGTCTGATGTCATGAAAGGAAAATATCCCTATCAAGTAAAGTACTCAGTTCTCTATACCTTACTCATGCAGCTCCCTCATGTGATGTGTGCCCATATTCCTCCTGTAGCCTGTGTTTCTGTTCTCTTTCTCTTTTTTTACCCCTCAAAGTATTGATGCTGTGGGAAGGAATTTTAAAAAATAAGAACACGAAAGAAGCCATCAAGTTTTTCTAAATAATCTCCTGTTAAATTATTAGGCATTGATTTATGTAATCTTTTATATTTATGTCTTATATTTGTATAATCGATATTGTTCAGTTATCAATGAACTCGTGTCCAACTCTCTGTGAACCCATGGACGCCAGTCTACCCTGTCCTTCACTATCTCCCAGAGTTTTCCCAAACTCATGCCCATCGAGTTGGTGACACCATCCAACCATCTCACCTCTGTCGTCCCCTTCTCCTGCTCTCAATCTTTCCCAGCATCAGGGTCTTTTCCAGTGAGTGGACTCTTCACATCAGATGGCCAAAGTTTCAGCTTCAGCATCAGTCCTTCAATGGATATTCAGAGTTCATTTCCTTTAGACTGCGTGGTTTGATCTCCTTGCTGTTCAAGGGACTTTCAAGAGTCTTTCCAGCACCACAATTCAAAAGCATCAGTTCTTTGGCACTCAGCCTTCTTTATGGTCCAACTCTCACATCCAAACATGACTAATGAAATAACCATAGCTTTGACTAGATGGACCTTTGTTGGCAAAGTGATATCTCTGCTTTTTAATACGCTGTCTAGGTTTGTCATAGCTTTTCTTGCAAGGAGGAAGCACCTTTTAATTTTGTGGCTGCAATCACTGTCAGCAATGATTTTGGAGCCCCCCAAAATAAAGTCTGTCACTGTTTCCATTTTTTCCCCATCTATTTGCCATGGTGATGGGAATAGATGCCATGATCTTACATAATTTGTATGTGTGTATGTGTGTATATGTTTGTGTATGTACATGTTTGTGTGATGTATGTGTACATATATTTTTGTGTCACAAGGCAACACATTCTTTCATTACCCACAGATGCTCCATCGACTCTCCTCACATCATCCTCTCATTTCCCTTTCACCACTGAGGTCTGAAGCCCGCGTCCTGGGAGATCCTGGTGCTCTGCCCTCACGCGCGCGTGTGTGTGTGTGTGTGTGTGTGTGTGTGTGTGTGTGTGTGTGTTCTCCAAACCAGAAGCGTCCGTTTTCACCCTCCCCTCAGATCCAGCTGTGGAGCAGACCCCCCAACACAAGGCGTGCCTCCTCTCAGTCCCCCTCCTCATACATCTCCACATAGACAGACCGAGTCACAGATGGCGCGTTTCCACAGCACACCCGATTCCTGGCTGTACTACATGGGCACAGCCTTTAAGTGGGGTAGTTCAGAGCTGACTGGTGGGTGGGGAAGGTCCCTGTGAGAAAGGAATGCAGTGACCAAGGGTGGGGGCTGGGGGTGAGCTCATGAGAACACTTCTCAGGTTTCTGACTTGGGGACCTGGACTGCTCCTCAACATGCCTCCAGGAGAATGGGCAGGCATACCGGGCATGCAGAAGTTTCTGGTCTGGTTTCCCCAGGTCCGGTGCAGGGCTATGGCTCCCTTGCTTCCGGGCCAAGTGCATTGTCTATGACATCTTGGTTGGCAGGGCAGGGCAGGGGGATCCTTTCATGGGATGTTTGTCTTGTTTTGTGAGCAAAGACCCGCATGTAGGGAAGCTTACCAAGAGGGGGTCCAGTAACCACAGTTTACAGGGACTGGTCTTCCGCTATCTTCTCGGTTAGCATAACTTCTGAATAAACATAATAGGCTTTAGACTCAGACATTTCTGTACACTCTCTTCCATGAAATGTCTTTGAAAATATCAAATAAAATCATGTCTGCAGAAACCTCCACCCTTCCCCTCTTTTCCTTTAGTAAACAAAGAGCAAGACAGATTTTGGATAAACATTTATTCTGGTTATCACTTTTTTCTTTTTTATTCCCAGTTTCTACCCATATACTTTATTGCCTCAGTTTCTTTGTGTTTTTTTTTTTATTATTGTTGTTGTTGTTGTTTGTTTATTTGTTGCTTTTGCTGCTGCAACACTTTTTTTGGCATGTTACTTTTCAGAGGACACACACACTCCCACAAACCCTTATATACAGACACACTCTGTGTCACCAGCACTTGCTTTAAATTGGACATTAATCTCAAAAAAAAAAAAAGAAAACAATGGAAAGACATAGTGTTTGCAATAAAAGCTTAGAGCCTAGCAGAAAGACAGAGAGGCGAGCAAACAATTAAACCAGAATCAGATAATTACAAAGCAAAAGAGGTGATCATGTGGAATTTGGAAACCACTGCTGTGGATGATATTAGTGGAAGAAAGCTTCTGTTCCATTGTGTACGCCAACACTGAATCCTTCTTGGCAGAAATAGAGTTTATAAAAGATTGTTCAGTAATTAAAAATAATCAAGTTAATTCTAGAAGCACTGTCTTGGTGAAATGTGGATTTTATTTGAAATGTGCAGTAGGATTGAAATTAAGTTATGGATTTGTAAAGTTAAAGACATTCAAGTCTTTTCAGAAATGGCAATCATGCCTGGAATTCTAAAGGTAATATGGTTAGGAAAAAAATTATTTGTATCACTAGGTAAAACACATGAATATGCATGTAAATTTTAGATTGTTTTATCTAAAAAAATACCTACGAGAACTAGATCTAAGGGTTACTTTTTTCTGAATCGATTGTTTTGGCTGTGCTGCGTCTTTGTCCCTGGGCATGGCCTTTCCAGCTGTGGTGGGCAGGGGCTCCTTTCAGTTGCGGTGTGGGGCCTCTCACTGTGGTGGCTTCCCTTGCAGAGCACAGGCTCTCAGGCTGTGGCCCTGGGCCCTGGGCCCTAAAGCACAGGCTTCAGTAGTTGTGGCCCCAGGCTTAGTTGCTCCGTGGCATGTGGGACCTTCCCAGACCAGGGATCGAACCTGTGCCCCTGCACCGGCAGGCAGATTCTCACCCACTGCACCACCAGGGAAGTCCAGAGGATTACTTTCAAATTAGTAAATCCCTTTCATATTTTAACCCTTGCTGATATTATTATTGTAATTATACCAAAAAGGCCTATTTTTTTGTTTATTTGCACATAGTAATAGTAAAGTTATTAAAGGAAGATTAAATGGGACATTGGTAACATTTTGGAGATGTCTGATTCAGTTATAATGAACTTGTATAGAATTTATAAGTAAAAGATATTTATTAATAGCATTCTGGGGGAAAAAAAACTGTGGTATCTCTAGCTGCTTCTTACAGGCTCAATAAATTAATCAATCAGGTCAGCTTTGTGGATAGCTGTCTGTGATGGTTACTAGCTGATGTAACTTCATATTTAGGGAAGTAGAGTTCTAGTTTCTAATGTTGTAAAATTAATTTTAAATATTATTGTACTCTTCAGAAAATGCACATACTTACACGTACCAAACTTTACATATATCGTCAGCATCTCCATGAATCCCTTGACTCCAGTCCAGTGATACTGTGCTAGGACTACTGCTATTACTAGTTATTACAGGTGTCTCTGCTGCTTTTTTTAAGTCGCTATTGTAATTCTAGTTTGTTTCCTAAAGGCATGAATAGATTCTCTCCTTTAAAACTCATTAAACATTTTTCTTCACAGTATTAATGCATGTGCATTGAATTTTGTGTGCTAATAAATCCAGTAATATGCAGAGGATATTACATGGGGAAGAAGGGAATGAGAACATCTGACTTTCTGAATTTGCTGGAAGCTGGTTTTTGAACTAGTCAGCTACTCTTTCAAGCTTCTCAGAGGTTGGGGACAAATTAGAAGTTAGAGGTTCTGTCCATGCCTCCATTTACCTGATGATCACTTTCACAGAACCGCAGACTGTGCGAGAGATTTATCCCTTCACATGTCATCTCACTGCAGGATGTCCCAGTCACTCACCATGAGGCTGTGGACTGCACTGGGCATCCAAGATCACTTCTGTGTGGCTCTGCAGGTTGTAGGGAAAGCCTGGAATGCCCCGTGAGGGCATCTTTCCACATACCATGGCCCTCACCATGGAGAGCAGGCCTGGTCTGACACTTAACAAATGCCTAATTGTATCCATAATTCCATAATGTATAAAAAGATGAAGTTGGAAATTTTATTTTGAAATTGAATAATCCTCCCTTCATAGTTACAAAGTACTGAAATTTACTATTAAGAGTTCCTGCTAACTAAACTATGAATTTTATTTACATTTATTTTGGCTGTAAAGAACTGTACCACTTGAAAAGTTCAGATAAACCTTCACATGCAAATGAAATTCATATTTGTTTCTCTCTAAAAAAAAAAAAAAAAGAAAGAAAAAAGTGACAACATGAACTGTGTTTCTTTCCAGCGGTCACCTGCCCAGGCATAGAAGCCCAGCTCTCGGAACACGTCACTTGGCGGCTGGTGTCAGGGTCCCTGAATGAGTACGGCGCGCAGGTGGTGCTGAGCTGTAGTCCCGGGTACTACCTGGAGGGCCGGAGGCTGCTGCAGTGCCATGCCAACGGCACGTGGAGTGTGGGGGAGGAGAGGCCGAGGTGCAGAG
Organism: Raphicerus campestris; assembly: GCA_006410735.1. Taxonomy (NCBI): domain Eukaryota; kingdom Metazoa; phylum Chordata; class Mammalia; order Artiodactyla; family Bovidae; genus Raphicerus; species Raphicerus campestris. Next base: position 437,867 of record SJYW01001475.1, read on the forward strand.
GTGAGTGACAGGTGTGTCCCTGCCTCCAGGCCCTCCTGCAGCCCTGATGGCAGCGGCGTCTGCCTTTCAATTGTCTCTCATCTGTCATCCTCTGCATTAGTGGTGTAACCAAATGGCATTTATTTCCATTACAATGAGGAATCTATATTTTTATCCAACATACTTATATATATGACTGTTGCCTTAAATGTTAGCTTTTCTTTGTGAACAATCATATTTTACAAACATTGAAATATTATAGAATACTCAGATACTTCAAATCAGCTCAAAAACAAATCCAGGCCTGCATTTATAAAGATCAGTCTTACGCCATGCACTGACTATTCAAACCTTCTAATTAGGATCTTGGGAGCTCATGCATTTATGCTAAGGATGTTGTGTTCTCAAATAATAACTGTCTTGAAAAGGGAGATTATGATTCTCGTAGGTACAAGATAAGCAGTTAAGCTTCTGAGTGGGTTTCATAATAAATATGAATAAATAGAAAAATAAAACAATATTAGTATTGTTCAGAGCTCTATTTGATTCAGACATATTTAATATACAATCTGTAGTAGGATTGTTCACAGGAAATTATCGTGCACAAAAACAAGCAGTTAGAGCAGTGTCAAATTCATAAAATACCCAGCTTAGCAAGAATAAAGCAGAATACGAATGGGAAAAGGACAAAAGAAACAACACTTCACTGTCTGTGATAGTCACTCTGATTCAGTCTATGAATCTGAATGGGACAAATGGTGACGATGCGCCCACTGATGCTCTTCACCAGGATCAGGGAGGTGGATCAGGGAGGGTCCAGGCCTCCGGGAGCTCAGAGTGAGGGTGGACAGCTCCCCTGCCCTCAGCTTATTTATTCATGGGTCCCTCACCATTCCCCAGGGTGTCCTGGTCTAACTGGTTGCCTGGTGACTGACGGTGCTGAAGTTCTCCACGTTAGTTCTCACCTGAATTAGTGAGTGCCCCCTTCCCGCGACCTCCATCAGTAATCTCAGGCTGTGATTCCAAGACTCAGGCATTAAGCTCAGAAGGCGAGTGGAGGAGGAGTCGGGGCCTCTGCCTTCTGCTATTTCAGACTTTCCCAGCCAACATCCTCTGTTAGTTTCACACAGGACACAGGGACTTACACACAGGCGCTGGCTCACCTCTCGTGGGTGAGGAGTTGTGAGGAGTTCTTGCAGAGCTCCTGCAGATAACCAGTCTCATCAGTTTCCCATCCTCCCTGTTTGTCCTGTGAGCCCAAGGTGGGGGGTGTGCTGGACAGGGGGCTGCCTTCTGCACCCCAGCCTTGTATACTTAGGGCTCAGATTGCTATTTTGGGATGCTGGACACTTACAAGGAGAGCCTTCCATTTATTTATTTACTTATTTTTAATTTAATTTTTTGACCCTGCTGTGTGGCATGTGGACCCTAGTTCCCTGGCTAGGGATTTAACCCAGACCCCCTGCAATAGAGGCACAGAGTCTTAATCACAGGACCACCAGGGAGGTCCCTAGTCTTCTATTAATACTTAAAAGAGTGTTTACGAAAACACTGATTCTTTTGCTTTTTTATTTTTTAAATTATGGAAGTATGATAACACTTACAGGAGACTTAGAAAATACATAACAAGGTCACATATCATTCTCCTATATATTACAGTTATTTTTAAGTAGATAAATTAAGGTTTTTAGTTGGAGTTTCAATATCAAACTCTTAAAAATTAATAGAATGAATATACAGAGAAGTAGAAGAATATAATAGAACTGAAAAGCACTATGAGCCAATTCGACATAATTAAGATTTATACAATTTTCACAGAACAGTAGGATACAAATTTTATTCAAGTTCCCATAGGCTGTAAACAAGAAGACATTGGAACGTAAGGGACATAAAACAAGGTGCAAAACTTTCGTGTTCTAAAGGTACTGAAATCATTATAGGCTCTGTTCTCTTATCACTGTGGAATTGTGTTAGAAATGAATGCCAAAAGATATTTGAAAATAGCTGTCACATTTTCAAGTACAATGTGACATTTACTAAGAGAGATCTTCAGCTTAGCCATCAAAAGCCTCAATAAGGTTAGACTAAAAAAAAAACACAGAAGGTGATTGCAGAGGAGAAAGCATTTAAATGAGAAATTAATATCGTTACATTTTTAAGTCCCATATATTTGCAAATTAAATATCCACTTTTTAAAATTAATTTTTTATTGAAGGATAATTGCTTTACAGAATTTTCTTGTTTTCTGTCAGCCCTCAGCATGAATCAGCCATAGGTATGCATATATCCCCTCCCTTTTGAACCCCCCTCCCATCTCCCTCCCCATCCCACCCCTCTATGTTGATACAGAGTCCCTGTTTGAGTTTCCTGAGACATACAGCAAATTGCCATTGGCTATCTATTTTACATATGGCAATGTAAGTTTCCATGTTACTCTTTCCATATATCTCACCCTCTCCTCCCCTCTCCTCATGTCCATAAGTCTATTCTCCATGTCTGTTTCTCCATTGCTGCCCTGTAAGTAAATTCATAAGTACCATTTTTCTAGATTCCGTATAATGCATAAATGTCCACTTTTAAATGAAGAATGTACCTAAGAAGCTATAACAAGGAAAATTAGAAAACATTTGTAAAAGAATAAAAATGAAAAGAGAATTTACCAGAAATTGTTGCATGCAGCTGAAGCTGCTCAGTGCAATCAAATACAATGTGAAGTCTTGAATAAGATATGAAACAAATAATGGACACTAGAGTAAAATTTTGTGAAATTGGAACAAAATCTGTCCTTCAATTAATAATACTGTATCACATGTTAATTTCTTTCTTTTCTTTCCTTTTTAAAAATAACATTGTATTTCTTTATAGTCTCAGAATTGGATTAGAAGTTTTAAGCCTTGTTTAAATCTTTTTTTTAATCACTAACATAATAAATTTCTAGAATTCTAGTAGTAATACTAGATGCCAAAATACATGAAACTATATCAAAGTTTTGAATGAATATAGATTAGAAATCAAGCATTCTATTCATACTAAGTCAACCAAGTGGAATTAAACGTCATTTTTTTTTTA
>SJYW01001475.1:443762-474015 GCA_006410735.1 Raphicerus campestris
TGAAGGATAATTGCTTTACAGAATTTTCTTGTTTTCTGTCAGCCCTCAGCATGAATCAGCCATAGGTATGCATATATCCCCTCCCTTTTGAACCCCCCTCCCATCTCCCTCCCCATCCCACCCCTCTATGTTGATACAGAGTCCCTGTTTGAGTTTCCTGAGACATACAGCAAATTGCCATTGGCTATCTATTTTACATATGGCAATGTAAGTTTCCATGTTACTCTTTCCATATATCTCACCCTCTCCTCCCCTCTCCTCATGTCCATAAGTCTATTCTCCATGTCTGTTTCTCCATTGCTGCCCTGTAAGTAAATTCATAAGTACCATTTTTCTAGATTCCGTATAATGCATAAATGTCCACTTTTAAATGAAGAATGTACCTAAGAAGCTATAACAAGGAAAATTAGAAAACATTTGTAAAAGAATAAAAATGAAAAGAGAATTTACCAGAAATTGTTGCATGCAGCTGAAGCTGCTCAGTGCAATCAAATACAATGTGGAGTCTTGAATAAGATATGAAACAAATAATGGACACTAGAGTAAAATTTTGTGAAATTGGAACAAAATCTGTCCTTCAATTAATAATACTGTATCACATGTTAATTTCTTTCTTTTCTTTCCTTTTTAAAAATAACATTGTATTTCTTTATAGTCTCAGAATTGGATTAGAAGTTTTAAGCCTTGTTTAAATCTTTTTTTTAATCACTAACATAATAAATTTCTAGAATTCTAGTAGTAATACTAGATGCCAAAATACATGAAACTATATCAAAGTTTTGAATGAATATAGATTAGAAATCAAGCATTCTATTCATACTAAGTCAACCAAGTGGAATTAAACGTCATTTTTTTTTTTAGCTAGGCAATAATTCTTAAATTTTCTAAAATATATCTATTATACATACTATATCTGTGGTTCGGTTGGTCACCCTGTGGCCAGGGGGCGTGCCTTTTACACTTGAATCTCTGAAATCAGCCATGTTTCCTCATAAAGACAGGGTGTTTTATGCTCCTGAGTTCTCCTCACCCAAACATGGACTCTGCTCTTCTCCAAGGAGCCCTGCTACCTATCGCTAGAGATGGTACAAAAGACGAAGCTCTGTGCCCGAGGGTGTGCACCATGTGAGGGTCACTGACTTTATCCTTGAAAGCGAGATGGGAGAGAAGAGCAGGGACATAAAGCTTCCCCTTGGAAATTTGACAAAGGATTCCCTTTGTTTTCTAGGGTAGAGGAGTTCTCTCTTTCTGTTAGGGGGTTTCTGGGTTGGTGCTGCCCACATTATTAATGTGGCGGGTTTTCTGCCACCCAGATCTCCACATCTGAGACCCCATTATCCAGTTGCTGGAAAGCTAATGCTTTGTCCCAGTAGTTCTTATTTATAGTCTAGTGAAGCTTAGTAGAGGACAAGCCTAAAATAATTTCATCACCAGGATATTTTTAACAGAGGCTAAAAAAATAGAACAGATGTGGAAACCACGCTCCTTTCTGCTGGAGGACCTCCAAGAAGAGGTGTGCTCACACTTCCCTTCTTACTGAGGTTTCAAACCATAGTCCAGCTATCCTGAGTGGCTACAAGAGGATCTTTAAATATCATTGCTCAAGGTGAAGTTCATACCATGTTTGAGAAAAGGCATAATGAGAAGTTTATAATTAATTGTAAAAAAATCTAAATCTGACTCAAACCCATGGACATGTGGAAGACCGAACGCATTAGTGGTATTACTGAATGCGTAAGATAGGACTCCGTAAGAGCGTAGCAATCCCAGAAACTAAGGAGTCCTCACAGCTCTCTCAACAACGATAATGTTCTCATCAGGAAATACTCCAGAGCTGACCTTTCCAGATTTCTGATGAGCAGTGCCCCCAGAGCACACATTTCCAGACTGTGTCTGCATGTCTGTTTGAAACAGAACCAGGGCTTTGGATCTTGGAGTAAAATCAGCATAATTCAAAAGACTGGTCTAAACAGTAAAATTGTCTTCACTTGAATTTTCAGTAAAGGTTTTCAGATTTTGGAACCAGTTCCCCAAATAGGCCCCAAGGTATCCTTCACTCTTGGCACCGGCTCGGCCCCGGCCAGGCGCAGGGCGCTGCTCTAGTGGGCCCCGCCTGCCGTCCTCTCACTGAGCTCAGAGCACAGCCCCGCCTGGCCGCGGCTGGCGCCAGCCTTCGAAGATAAACCAGCAGGGCTCAGAGACCGAGAGAGGTTGGCGGTGTCACTGAGCTCAGAACTGGCAAGCTGAGTGGGCCCCGGGTGGCCTGCAGCCAGCACATGTGTTCTTGCTCTTTTCCTTTTACTACCTCTTATCAGTTTACTGCTAACGAGGACTCAGTCATTTCTAGCTACTTGGCGGCTTTGCCCCAAGCCCTTTGCACATAAAAACTCACTTAGTGCAGCAGGAAATTTTTATCACTCCTCTTAGAAGAGCTTTTCAGACACTTTCATTCTCACCTGTTAAAGCACATTTAAGCCTCTAATGAGCAGTTTGCCTTGATGACTTTATGATTCCCTCCTCCCCTGAGAGTCTACTGATTTTGTGTGTGTGTGTGCTCAAACATTGGTGGATTTTGCAAGTGCAAGGAGTCAGGTGGTATAACAAGTATCTGTAATGAGAGTGACCATTGCATTCATCTCCCCACCTGGAGTGATCGTGTGGCTGTAAGTGGTCAGTGATCAATAATTATGCTGGAGCATACATGTAAACTGGGTGCTTACATCTATAACATCTAGTTTCTATATATTTTTTAATTTTCAGAAAGTCTGTACATGTTCCATATAGTCAGCATTTTTATGAAGCTCATGGTCCCAACAAATAGTACATGATAGAAAAAGTAAACTCAGTGCTGCTACTGTAGTTGGCATCCTGGGCTTAATCCCACACATTTTGTACCAGTTGATGACTTTGGGGAAGACTAGCCACGTGCCTCAGTTCCTGTTACGCCATGTGGATGCCAGTAACTGGGATGTGATTTTTGTAATTGATGTAAGCAGAAAAGGGGACAGAAAGCCAACTCATTGGACTGACTTACTTGTAGGCTAAGATATTTGTGTACTGTGTATTTAAGGAAAAGTTTAGCTACTTGTGAGAATGAAAAAATAAATAGCAATGGGTGAAGGAAGGGACTTATTCTATTTTGGATTCCACTCTAAAGTTTCAAGTTTTCATTCCAAGGATACAAGAGAAGGGAAATTAAACTTCCCAGGTGATGGGTCATCTCACTCTGAGATGACACCCCTGACCCCCGAGTTCTCAATGATAATGAAGACTTGAGATTTTGTTGTTTTTTTTTACACAGAGAGTAGTCTGTGTCAGACCTGCAACAAAGTTCACTCTGTTTTTCTTTTCCTTCTAGTGATCTCATGCGGAAGCCTGTCCTTTCCCCCAAACGGGAACAAGATTGGTACGCTGACGGTCTACGGTGCCACAGCCATATTCACGTGTAACTCGGGCTACACGCTTGTGGGGTCCCATGTCAGAGAATGCCTAGCCAATGGGCTCTGGAGCGGCCCCGAGACTCGCTGTTTGGGTGAGTTAATCTGTCCTAGGGCGCTGCTTTACCTCAGTTCAGTTCAGTTCAGAACACACCTCAAAGATGGAGATTAGCAAGACAGATCCTGGTACTTCTCGCCGTGAAAGCTCTGACCGAGAGTAGCTAAATCCCACCTGGCTTTTAACGCTGCTCTTTAGAGTATCACTTCCTCTTTAAGTATCTAAAGGGATTTAAAAAAATCTGAACAATAAATGCAGGTCACATGTTGCCTTAAATGACACAAAAAATAGTTTATGGAGTGCTGAAGGTAGCACTGCCCTCAAATGCCCTCATGGTTTTAGAATACACACACACACACACACACACACACACACACAAACATTTTTAAAAAATAGAATGCACAAAAAATAAATTATAAAATTGTCATATATTTTGTTATCTTCTTAAAATTTTTAAAATTACATTAAGAAGTTAATGTGCCATTATTGTCCATCAATGTAAGGACAATGAATTGTTTAAAATAGGGCTTCCCTGGTGGTTCAGACAGTAAAGAATCTGCCTGCAATGCAGGAGACCTTGGTTGGATCTCTGGATCAGGAAGACCCCCTGGAAAAGGGAATGGTTACCCACTCCAGTATTCTTCTCTGGATAATTCCATGGACAGAGGAGCCTGGCAGGCTACAGTCCATGGAGCTGTAAAGAATCAGACACAACTGTGTGACTTTCACTTTTCCTTTGTTATCTTTTGTAAAAAGTTTTAAATTACATTACTAAGTTAATGTGCCATTAATGTCCGTCAGTGTAAGGACAATGAATTATGTAAAATAGAAAGTGTGCATAGTATTAATAATTTGGTCTTCTTTGCCCCGAGGATTAATATTTTCTACATGATCACTTTTTTAAAATTTAAATTTATTTATTTTAATTGGAGGCTAATTACTTTACAATACAAAAATATATAAAACCTGTATTGGTTTTGCCATACATCAACATGAATCCTCCACGGGTGCACACGTGTTCCCCATCCTCAACCCCCTCCCTCCTCCCTCCCCATGCCATCCCTCTAGGGGCTTCCCTGGCGAGCCAGTGGTTAAGACTTCACCTTTCAGTACAGTCGTGCTGGTATGATCCCTGGTCAGAGAGCTAAGATCTCACATGTCTTGTGGCCAGAAAAACAAAACATAAAACAGAAGCAATATTGTAACAAATCCAATAAAGACTTCCAAAATGGTCCACATTAAAAAACATTTTTTTTTAATTGGGTTTGAAGTTTTTTCCTTTGAAAAAATTAAGTGTATGAAAGTTGCCAAGTAAGCAATTTAAAGGGCAGCGATTGTAATGCTTCTTCTAGTCTAGTCATGTCTGCAAGTGATCAGTAAAATATGCTGATTGCCTTTGCATGTGTGCATGTTAAGTCGGTTCAGTCCTGTCCAACTCTTTGCAACCCCATGGACTGTAGCCCACCAGGCTCCTCTATCCATGGAATTCTCCAGGCAAGAATACTGGAGTGGGTTGCCGTGCCCTCCTCCAGTGGATCTTTCTGACCCAGGGATCAAACCCACATCTCCTATAGCCCCTGCATTCCAGGCAGAATCTTTGCCACTGAGCCCCCAGGGAAGCCCCTTTTATAACTGTCCCTGTGATCTTGATAGCTTTGTAACCACTCCAACGCAGTGGAAGTGGGAAGTTTAGGCTTCTGAACCTCTGCGGGCAAGGCTGACTTCAGAAACTCAGCCAATTTAAATAGTAATAATCTGTTCTTTCCACTGGAGGGAATTTGAAGAAATACTCAGGAATCTGAAGGAAGTGGATGAAAGTAAAGCAGCAGACCAAGAAACAGGTAACTGATGTGAGAAGGAGGTTCTCATGCTTCTCCATGAAGTGACTTTCTTCAGATTAGCACAGGACTTGGATCTGTGCTATTCTAATACGAGGTCTGTGTGTGAGGCCCCTGTTGAGTGTAGTCACTGTAGTTCTCAGCCATCCAGGACATCTCCCTGGGATTTATGTGGTACTTCCTGGGAGGCAGTGCTGCTTCTGAGATGTCCTGCGCTTTCCTGCTCCTGTTATGAGATTGGCTGTTGAGCGGTGCTTCCCTAAGGATGCTGTGGCTGGGGTGGGTTTTCTCTATCAGCTGCAGTGAAGCATGTCTGCAAAGAAAGGAATCAGGTGATCTAAGAAATTCCATCTCTGCTCTTAACTGTGAGATGGAAAGTAAACTCGATGTTCATTTGCTTAGTGGGTCACTGCTCACAAAGCCATATTGGTCCTTCCAGTGACCCTGGGATGCTAAGGCAGCAATGGCACAGGGAATTTCAGTGGCAACTTCAGTTTTTGTTACTGTTGAGTCGTGGAGGCAGCGTAAGTCTTGTTGATTGCAAGCAAACCTTCACCTGTTTCGTGGCATTCTTCTGACGGAAGGTTAGGGCTTTGAAGTAGAAAGGATGAGATGCGTAGTTGGCTGGATGGAGGTACTCAAAGGCACAGCCTCGGTGGGATGACTGAGATACTTCTGGAAGAGGGAGTTAAGCCAAAAGACAGAGGAAGAAAAGTGTTCAGATTACAATGTATAAAATGATAGTGTTGTAGAACCTGGATGCAGGATATGAAGAATAATGCAATTGGAGGAGCCTAGAGCATATTTAAAGTAAAACAAAACAAAAAAACCACACACCTAGAAAAGGATGAGAAATGATGAAGAGCCATGTGTNACACACACACACACACACACACACACACACACAAACATTTTTAAAAAATAGAATGCACAAAAAATAAATTATAAAATTGTCATATATTTTGTTATCTTCTTAAAATTTTTAAAATTACATTAAGAAGTTAATGTGCCATTATTGTCCATCAATGTAAGGACAATGAATTGTTTAAAATAGGGCTTCCCTGGTGGTTCAGACAGTAAAGAATCTGCCTGCAATGCAGGAGACCTTGGTTGGATCTCTGGATCAGGAAGACCCCCTGGAAAAGGGAATGGTTACCCACTCCAGTATTCTTCTCTGGATAATTCCATGGACAGAGGAGCCTGGCAGGCTACAGTCCATGGAGCTGTAAAGAATCAGACACAACTGTGTGACTTTCACTTTTCCTTTGTTATCTTTTGTAAAAAGTTTTAAATTACATTACTAAGTTAATGTGCCATTAATGTCCGTCAGTGTAAGGACAATGAATTATGTAAAATAGAAAGTGTGCATAGTATTAATAATTTGGTCTTCTTTGCCCCGAGGATTAATATTTTCTACATGATCACTTTTTTAAAATTTAAATTTATTTATTTTAATTGGAGGCTAATTACTTTACAATACAAAAATATATAAAACCTGTATTGGTTTTGCCATACATCAACATGAATCCTCCACGGGTGCACACGTGTTCCCCATCCTCAACCCCCTCCCTCCTCCCTCCCCATGCCATCCCTCTAGGGGCTTCCCTGGCGAGCCAGTGGTTAAGACTTCACCTTTCAGTACAGTCGTGCTGGTATGATCCCTGGTCAGAGAGCTAAGATCTCACATGTCTTGTGGCCAGAAAAACAAAACATAAAACAGAAGCAATATTGTAACAAATCCAATAAAGACTTCCAAAATGGTCCACATTAAAAAACATTTTTTTTTAATTGGGTTTGAAGTTTTTTCCTTTGAAAAAATTAAGTGTATGAAAGTTGCCAAGTAAGCAATTTAAAGGGCAGCGATTGTAATGCTTCTTCTAGTCTAGTCATGTCTGCAAGTGATCAGTAAAATATGCTGATTGCCTTTGCATGTGTGCATGTTAAGTCGGTTCAGTCCTGTCCAACTCTTTGCAACCCCATGGACTGTAGCCCACCAGGCTCCTCTATCCATGGAATTCTCCAGGCAAGAATACTGGAGTGGGTTGCCGTGCCCTCCTCCAGTGGATCTTTCTGACCCAGGGATCAAACCCACATCTCCTATAGCCCCTGCATTCCAGGCAGAATCTTTGCCACTGAGCCCCCAGGGAAGCCCCTTTTATAACTGTCCCTGTGATCTTGATAGCTTTGTAACCACTCCAACGCAGTGGAAGTGGGAAGTTTAGGCTTCTGAACCTCTGCGGGCAAGGCTGACTTCAGAAACTCAGCCAATTTAAATAGTAATAATCTGTTCTTTCCACTGGAGGGAATTTGAAGAAATACTCAGGAATCTGAAGGAAGTGGATGAAAGTAAAGCAGCAGACCAAGAAACAGGTAACTGATGTGAGAAGGAGGTTCTCATGCTTCTCCATGAAGTGACTTTCTTCAGATTAGCACAGGACTTGGATCTGTGCTATTCTAATACGAGGTCTGTGTGTGAGGCCCCTGTTGAGTGTAGTCACTGTAGTTCTCAGCCATCCAGGACATCTCCCTGGGATTTATGTGGTACTTCCTGGGAGGCAGTGCTGCTTCTGAGATGTCCTGCGCTTTCCTGCTCCTGTTATGAGATTGGCTGTTGAGCGGTGCTTCCCTAAGGATGCTGTGGCTGGGGTGGGTTTTCTCTATCAGCTGCAGTGAAGCATGTCTGCAAAGAAAGGAATCAGGTGATCTAAGAAATTCCATCTCTGCTCTTAACTGTGAGATGGAAAGTAAACTCGATGTTCATTTGCTTAGTGGGTCACTGCTCACAAAGCCATATTGGTCCTTCCAGTGACCCTGGGATGCTAAGGCAGCAATGGCACAGGGAATTTCAGTGGCAACTTCAGTTTTTGTTACTGTTGAGTCGTGGAGGCAGCGTAAGTCTTGTTGATTGCAAGCAAACCTTCACCTGTTTCGTGGCATTCTTCTGACGGAAGGTTAGGGCTTTGAAGTAGAAAGGATGAGATGCGTAGTTGGCTGGATGGAGGTACTCAAAGGCACAGCCTCGGTGGGATGACTGAGATACTTCTGGAAGAGGGAGTTAAGCCAAAAGACAGAGGAAGAAAAGTGTTCAGATTACAATGTATAAAATGATAGTGTTGTAGAACCTGGATGCAGGATATGAAGAATAATGCAATTGGAGGAGCCTAGAGCATATTTAAAGTAAAACAAAACAAAAAAACCACACACCTAGAAAAGGATGAGAAATGATGAAGAGCCATGTGTGATTCTAAACCAGTGAGTAAAGAATGGGTAAGAAGTCTAAAGATTTTGAAAGTTGTAAACATAGTCTCAGTGAGACTTCACAGGTTGGAATTCATAATACACAGAATATGCCAATGGAGGATAGCTCTTTTCCTGAAAAAATGGCTTGCTGATGGGTAGATAATATCATGTAACCTGGCAAGAATATATGTCCACAGGACCCAGAAGACCATGTGAGAGATAGTGGAGAACTTGGGGAGAAGGATGAGCAGGTGGAGAACAGAGTACTGTCAGTGCTGGAGATGCTCAGATGGGGAAAGACCATAACAATGCTAGCTGAAAGACTGAAAATAAATATGTGATGACTGATTCAGGAATCCTTCAAATCAATGATTAGCCAAATAGATTTTTTTTTTAGACATAAGAAGGGCTTCTCAGGTGGCGCTTGTGGTAAAGAACCCTCCTGCCAGTGCAGGAGACATAAAAGATGTGAGTTCAATCCCTGAGTCACGAAGATCCCCTGGGGGAAGGCATGGCAACCCACTCCAGTATTCTTGCCTAGAGAATCCCATGGACAGTGGAGCCTGGGGTATAATCCATAGAGTCGGAAACCATCAAACACAACTGAAGCAACTTAGCACGTACACACGCAGACATAAGAAAATAATGGAATTAGTATGATATTTTACTCAAAATGAAAAGTAAAATAACTTTAAATGTACACGACGAGGAGAAAATTATGAAGTTGTAGCACACACAGAAGGACCAGGTGTTTTGGGTAACAGAAGGCTCATCGGTGCTAAGAGCTGGCTGCGGCACCTGTGTTATTCCTTCCGTTTCCGTCTCGTCCCGTGTGCCTAGCCGGCCCATATCTGGGTGAAGACTTCAGTTCTGTGAGGTAGTTCAAGTGAGCTGCTGAGGACTTGAAATGCATTTGTGGTGAAGGTTTTGGTAACCATGCCACATGAGGAATGTTTAGAAAACTTGGGATCTTCCATTTGGCTGGGAGAAAAGTTAGGAAGTAATTACTAGCTATTTTCAAATATTTAAAACAGTTGGTGGGAAAAAATTTAAAAACTAAAATTCATTAAACACATCTGCTGAGGGCAAGGACCAGGGTTGCTCATGACATTAGTGATACATAATTCCATTCATTGGTTTGAAATACCAGATGTGCATACAGAAAAATAGTTTTCAGATTCAATATAGGAAATATTTTCCCTTATTTGTTCTTCAACAAGTGGGATCTGTCCAAGAATGTGATGAAGACTTCCTGAAGAAGTGGTTGGCCACCTGGCAGCTGTTTGTGTGTGGCTCTATTGGACTCTGTGCCATTTTGATTCTATACCCAGCATGCTTTCTCCATCATAATCCAAAACACTTTGGCAAGAGCATTTTTTCAAGTTGTGGGTGAAGTATCTTGTTTATTTTTAGAGTTACTAGAACAAAAGAATTCCTTTGCTAGAGATTCTGTTTCACGTGGAGCAGGCATCCTGTTTCTAGCTGGGATACAATGGTCATTTCCAATGATTTCCAGCAGGGAAGAACATGCCAGATTCGTTATGATCGTGGCAGCAGAAATGGCCAAGCACATGCATGGACCCTGGCACAGTGGGAGTCTCGCGATTGTTAACAGTAGGAGAGCTGGATTTAAGAAGATGAAGGATGATTTTCTTTGTTCAACATCTGAGAACTGAACCTGTGCTGTATTTGAGGTCCCTTGCCAGAATTCTAAGCTAGAACTTTTAAGGAAAGATAGAATAAGGAAAACTTGGCAACCCTGTGTGCAACCATGATTAGAGCTAAAATTTAGGCAAAATGCTACCTGTGAGCATCAGGGTACATTTTTCTAAAGGGTTTGCCCTTGCTCAATCAGCGCAGCATCTCTGCTACAAGCAGGGTCTTGCCAGGCTGGGAATTGCCCAGGATGTGTTCTCATTCACCAGCTGCTGTGCAGCACTCAGCATCTCCCTGGGCTGCAGAATTAAGTGCCAAGAAGGCTGACCCTGTATCTATGCATCAGGTAGCTTATAATCCATCAGGGAAGCGTTACAGTCCCCATGCTCCCTTAATTATCTTCTTCTGTTTATCTTCCCTGCGGTAGCTTGCATTGAACTCAACAGAGAACATGCCGACTCCACCAGGTTGTCCATTTGTAATCCAGGTCTCCTATCGCAGGAACCACATTAATCTTTTAAGACCATTGATATCATTTAGCTTTTTCAATACATAACAACCCATCATGACTTTCACTCTCTTACTTCTTTAGTCTGTAGCCCTCAAGATATCAGTGATAGATTGAGACATTTCCTCCACAAAGAACATTATCTCTTTTTCATTTGATTATTTTGCTGTTATTGGAGGTAAGTTTGCATTTGCTGCACTTTGATGACCTTTGATACACTTTGATGGGGAGATGAATTATTTCATAATGTGATATCATGGCGACATCTGAGTGGCTGAAATAGCTATTAAGAGATGACATGATTCAAAATGATATTGTAGACCCTGCTTTTCCATAGCTGAGCTTCCCTGGTGGCTCAGAGGTTAAAGCATCTGCCTGCAATGCAGGAGACCTGGGTTAAATCCCTGGGTTAGGAAGATGCCCCGGAGAAGGAAATAGCAACCCACTCCAGTATTCTTGCCTGGAGAATCCCATGGATGGAGGAGCCTGGTGGGCTACAGTCTATGGGGTCGCAAAGAGTCAGACATGACTAAGCATAATAGAGAATAAAACCAGAAAGGATTCAAGTACCTTGTATTTTGTGACACATCCATGTACAGATGTTTAATAAAACAACTGGTTATGACAATGCTTGTACTGCAGCAAAAAGATATTAGAGGAGAAAGATTAACCCCGCCCTCCTTGATCCTGGTATAAAATTGATCTTCAGTCTAAAATTTAGGCTGTGTGATAGTCAGGGGAGGTAAACGGTTTGGAGTACTCAGTGCTAACTCCACAGCTTACATCCGTGCTGTCGGTGGCTCGGAGGTGAACAGAGCAGCATTCTCCCCAGCCACAGGCACTTCTGTCTGTATTTCTGAATATTGTCTAGTGATGTTCATTTAACTCGTCAAGAAACATTGCATAGGATAGGAAGTTCATAGGAGGGTGTTTTTTTTTTTCCTATGAGGAATTTATAATCAAAGGAATAAATAAGATAAAAACCCAGTATCTTTAATAAAAAGTTGAGATTAACGAGTGGCAGGGGAGAGAGCCACACAAAATGCTTCCCGTATTGGGGGCGGGGGGACTTTGATGAGCAGAGGCGTCTCCAAACCCGCAGAAATAGACTTGAGTCGTTCCAGGAGTGAGTCACCCCACAGAACTAGAGACAGCTGCAGAGATGCAGGGCAGAGGGGCAGGCGGGCCTCAGGGAGCTCTGTGTGGTCCGGTGGTGCTGAGGGTCTGGGGCCATGGCAACAAGATGTGGAAGGAATCCATATCCTTTCATAGATGCCCCTCTGGATCAGGCAGGGGCTCAGAGGTGGTGCAGAGACCAGGAGCCTGCTCTATAACTCATAGACTAAGGGTGGAGAAGAAGAGAAAGAAAAACTATTTCCATCCTCTGCATTTAAGACAAAACAACCCTCGCCATATGGTATTGTAAACAGATGGTCCTAGAGGTAGAGTCTCCTGCAGGGAAACCTAAAATAAAGGAGATATTTGAGTTGAGTATTGATTCTTGCCTGGGAAATCCCACAGACAGAGCTTGGTGGGCTGCAGTCCATGGCGTTGCAGAGTTGGACACGAAACTAAGTGACTAGCGCTTTCACTTTCAGAGTGTGCCAAATAGAGACTTGATACAAATGTATTCTGTGGCAAAGGGGCCAGTCTTGGTTGTTGGTGTTACTAAGGGCCCTGAATGTCGTCCAGCTCATCACACCCCACCTGCCAATCATTGCAAAGATCCAGGCACCTACTACAACACTATAGTTTCTCTGACTTCCACAAAGATACTCAAGGATACCCCCCAAAATTGCTCATGGAGGGAAAAAAGTCTCATTTGTGGGAACTCAAGTGTGTTCCTTCATGAATATGTCAGATCTAGAGATTTAAGTGCATAATCAGTGTTTCCTGCTCAGCCATTAGCCTGTTTCCTGCACATAAGGGGATCTGATCCATCTGAAATCTCGTGACCATTTATTAACACTCAGATGGAAGTTTGTAAACTGGCTTTAAAAGTCACCGCCAAATAGGCCTTTAGTCCCCCAACTGGAATTACTGGTGGAGCCGGCAGAATGAAGCAGACTGCATTTCTCAGTCTCCTGCAAGTACAGCATAGTTGTAATGTTTCTTATTTTATTTTCAGCAACGAGTGCCAGTTAATCACAAAGCAAATACAGAGGCTGAAAATTTTGGTTTGCAGATTTTGTAAAAATGTGTGAATATATTCACTTCCAATCCCCAAACCAATATTTAGTATTTGTCCTGATACAAACTGGCACAGTGAAAAGAAGGTGACCTTAAAATAGGGGATTCTGGGGTGTGGGAAATGTGTGTATGTGTTGAGAGTGTGAGAGAGGGGCCTTGTGACAGGAGGCACACTTGTTCAGTTCCTGTGAACACCCAGCCTCCACAACGAGAGATGCAGGCTCTAGGTCTGTCCAGACCAGGACACCCTGTCACCTGGGAGCCAGGGTACCCAATGGGTCTCCTGGAGGAGCAGGTGTCTGTGGGTCCCGGGGAACTGGATTCAGTTCCCAAATCACAGAATTTCCTTCTGAAATTGCATGAGTCTAGGTAATTGTAGGAGACTCTAACACAGATTGTCTTGGAAGAAGCATTTGGTCTGTGCATTCACTGTGTGTTCAGGCTGCTGACTGACCTCTGACACTCTGTGTCCATCGCTCAGTGAAGTCACCCCTGAAAGGTGGTGCGGTTTGTCAGGTTGCAGGTCGTGATCATTGCAACATCAGAGGCAAGGTACAGAGAGCTCACCTGGACAATGCGAAATCCTATCCATGGGGAGACCCCATCTCTGAAATACACCTGCCTGGAGCTCCCTTCCAGATGCCAGGATGCGGCAGCAGGTGTGGGGGCTGAAGGATGGAAGGATTCTATTCATCCCAGGGCAGTGTTCAGAATAGTCACTCCACTAGAAATAAGCAGGCAAAGCTTTTGTTCTGTCCTACAACTGTGTTGTCTGTCTACAACACATACTAAGGCATCTGTCCATACTAAAGGAAATAGACCCTGAATATTCATTGGAAGGACTGACGCTGAGCTGCAGTGCCAATACTTTGGCCACCTGATGTAAAGGAGCTGACTCACCGGAAAATATCTTGATGCTGAGAAGTACTGAGGGCAGGAGAAGAAGTGGGTGACAGAAGATGAGATGGTTGGATGGCATCACTGACTCAATGTTTGAACAAAGCTCACAGAGATGGTGAAGTGCAGGAAAGCCTCGTATGCTGCAGTCCGCGGGGTTGCAACAAGTTGGACATGACTTAGTGACTGAAAAACCACAATGGCATCTGTGTGTAGAATTTGGACAGCAACCTTCCAGAACTGCTGCCTGGAGAGGCAGGGCCTGCCTTGATGCGATAGACACTTCACACCCGGGGAGATCCAGTTCCGCTGGCCCATGTGCTAGCCCAAGCTGATTGATATCAGGGCCCTGGCTGGTGGCTTCTCTGTGCTTCTGACTGTGAGCGAGGCTCCCACAGGAGGCATGGCTGCCATCCACCATGGCCAGTTCCTGCTCCTGATGAGTTTACAGGAATCTCTGGACCTGGGAGGAAACCGAGAATCCCCTGTGGGTCCCATGTTCTCCATCGGTTTGACTCATGGCCTCCCCACCACAACTTCTGAGAGCTGACACGGCCTCTACTCTGTGTTTTAGCAGAATTTGTTCCATGGATTTTATTCCTCCTAATTCAGTTTTAGAGAAAGATAGTTTAAAGAAATTTAAATTAAAAAATAAATAAAAAGCATTCCACACACATACACAAAAAGAAGTTCTCTCTTCTGTTTGGGACATCTAACTAAAATATAGTAAATAAAAACAATAATACCACTGTCATTAGACCAGAAGTAGCATAAACTTAAAGACCAGTGATCTTGCAGCTTAAGGCACAGAGGAGTCATTCTGCAAATGAGGCGAAACCTTCACACCCTTGCGACCCAATCACACATATAGAATCTCAGTCATCCCGGAATTTCATGGAATTTGCATTCCACCGTGCAGTTCATCTTAGCCAGCCAATGAATGATGTTTTCCATGGTTTAGTGTGTGAGACAGAGTCACTTGTCCAGAACTGAAAACAGCCACCTTGGCATGGAATTCCTGATTCTGCTACTGACTCTCAAGAACACTTTTAAGCAGTTGGAGAACTACCCACTCCATAGTAATGTTTGTCCTCAGCAGGAAGACAATGGACAATTAAAATGTAATGTTCTAGGAATGTGGAAATAATAGAATTTGTAATTCATACTTAAACTAAAAGAAAATACATACATTCCTTTGGGATATATCTCTCTGTCAAACCATCCGTTGAATTAAAAATCATGTGCAGTTACAGTTTTACAGTATTCTACCTAAATCACTTGCTCCTTTCTAGCCAGAGCTCTCAGGTTCTTATTTGTGGCAGATTATTAAATTAATGAGTCGGATTGAAGTAAAAATAAAATAAACCACATACTCTTCACTCTGAGATTTTTCTGCCCACATTTTGATGGAACCATTTCTGACACATTTGTCAGGAAATCCAGCCTCCTAACCTAGGTGCAATAATACTGGCTGCAGAATTGCCTGAAAGCGTTTAGTGATCTTGTTTAAGCTGAAGCCAAATGCTAATGAAAAAGAAACAAGCAAACACAAAACCCAGAGGCCTGGCATCGCAGTGTGAGGTCTCCCAGATAATCACATCACTTTATTTAATTTAGGAGATACTTTTCTTGAAACGTGCAGGGCTGCCCTCATCCCTCATCCCAATTCTCTGTCTCTCTCTGTTTGTTTGTTTTTTTTTTTTTTAAGTTAATAGAGTTTCTTGTCCTTCCTTTGCTGCTGACTGTGCTCACTGGAGGGCTTCCCAGGTGGTGCTAGTGGTAAAGAACCCACCTGCCAGTGTAGGAGACTAGAGACATGGGTTTGATCCCTGGACTGGGAAGATCCCCTGGAGGAGGGCATGGCACTCACTCCAGTGTTCTTGCCTGGAGAATCCCATGGATGGAGGAGCCTGGTGGACTATAGTCCATGGGGTTGCAAACAAATGACTAGAGTGACTTAGCACACATGCGCCAGTGCTCATTGAAATACTAATAGCTAAATGCAGCCAAAATTGGGGAAGCTGCACAACATAAGGTATGAAATGCGTAAGGCTATAACCTAAAAGGCTAAAATGGGTGCCCTTCTGGAAAATGAATAGTTTCGTCCTCTAACTCCATAATCTTCATTTTAACTGAGACTTTTGGCATTGGGAGATCATGTACACCTGTGGCTGATTCATGTCAATGTATGGCAAAACCAATACAGTATTGTAACATAGAATAAAGTAAAAATAAAATTTTAAAAATAAAAATAAATAAATAAATAAATAAATAAAGGTTCTCA
Organism: Raphicerus campestris; assembly: GCA_006410735.1. Taxonomy (NCBI): domain Eukaryota; kingdom Metazoa; phylum Chordata; class Mammalia; order Artiodactyla; family Bovidae; genus Raphicerus; species Raphicerus campestris. Next base: position 459,871 of record SJYW01001475.1, read on the forward strand.
ATACAGGGACTAGACACCTTGATCTGGCTAATGGTGTACTCCCTTTAGGCTTTCAGTATTGCCGCTGTCAGGGTGTCTGATGCCCGGCTTGGCTACATGTCCCCTCCCCATTCCTCACCCCTTTAAGATGAAACTCCCTGGGATGCTTTCTATGTCAGACCTCTTATGACTGCCTTGCTGCTAAGTCACTTCAGTTGTGTCTGGCTCTGTGCGACCCCAGAGACGGCAGCCCACCAGGCTCCCCTGTCCCTGAGATTCTCCAGGCAAGAACACTGGAGTGGGTTGCCATTTCCTTCTCCAATGTATGAAAGTGAAAAGTGAAAGGAAAGTCACTCAGTCATGTCTGACCCTTAGCAACCCCATGGACTGCAGCCTACCAGGCTCCTCTGTCCATGGGATTTGCCAGGCAAGAGTACTGGAGTGGGGTACCATTGCCTTCTCCATATTATTGCCTTACTCTTCATTGAATCCCCAGCACTGCTAGCCCGAAAACGTGACTCAGATGGACGTTTCCTGAAATTGGATTTATTTTATAACACCAGTCCTTCCTCTAGAATTTCATAAATAGTTCAGGAATCTAATCTCTCAGTGGAAATCCTTCCATACTTTTCCTTGCTACACATATTCAATAGGGTTATGGAACTTACATTAATTCCAAGTGTCTCTTCCTTTCTTTTGGCTTTTATTTACCAGATAAATACCATAAAATATGAATGAAAAATAAGTAGAAGAAATAAATGGAAAAACCATAACTAGGAGATACCCTTTAATAATTTTCTATTTGAAATAGTACTTATGTTGCCACAACTGTTGAGAAAAATTAAGAAGCTGAAAAGGAAAACATATCATATATATATAATATGTATATTTATATGTATATAAATGGAAAACCTTTAAATACTGTTTGTATTCAAGGTTGTTAGTTACTTGACAATAAAGATAAATTATGAATGTTACTTCTATAATTTTTTATTGATATATAGTCCATTGACATTGTGTTAATCTCTTCTCTACAGTAGAGTGACTCAGTTACACATGATACATAATGTTTCACGTTCTCTTCCATTCTGGTGTATTCCAGGCTGTTGCATGTAGCTCCCTGTGCTAAACAGTAGGACCCTGTTGGTTGTCTATAAATGTGGTGCTTTTACCGAAGACACACTCTCTAGCGTGTTTTTGTTGGTTTTGTTCATTTTCCAGCCGGCCACTGTGGCTCCCCAGACCCCATCGTGAATGGTCACATCAGCGGCGATGGCTTCAGTTACAGGGACACAGTGGTTTATCAGTGCAACCCCGGCTTCCGGCTCGTAGGGACTTCCGTCCGGATATGCTTGCAAGACCACAAGTGGTCCGGACACACCCCAGTCTGTGTCCGTAAGTACCTTCTGTGAACTAATTTGGGCGGTGTTTCCCTTAGGGGTGTTTTCCTTTTGTCATTAAGTTGTAGCACAGACATGTTTGATCTCAGAGGAGAAGATGGAGAGCTGACGGGAGAGAGAGAACACGGGCACGGCCCCACTTCTGTCTCTGGTCCTCCTCCCATTCCATGTTTTCCCAGCCCTCCGCCAGCCTCCCACCCAAGTTGTGTTTGCTCACCAGCTCAGATGGGTCCCAGGATGAGGATGTCAGGCATTTATTCCCCTGGATCCCCTGGACGTCATCACAGGACGACCAGGTGGACAGCGCCTCTGAGTAGTGGAGGGTGGAGCTGCTGAGCCTGAGTCTGCAGATCAACTCACAGGTGCCCCCCCGTGCCCACCTCCAGTCTTCTGTGTTGTTCTGTGTTTCTGTCATTGCTTCCTGAAGAACACAGACAGCTTTGAACGCAGTCCTTCCTTTCATAGAATGTGAAACTGTATGTAACAATTGTCCTCAAACTTTCTAACTTCAAAGGCAAATGCCAGCTCCTATTTTTAGAAGAGATTGTCCCTCCATTGCAAATTTCCTTTTAAACCAATTTTTCCTAATATGTTCTCCATTTTCCTAAACAAAGGGAACGTTGATGTAAGTTTACAAAAGTGACGGATCTTCTCTGTGATAGTGCTATGGTAAATGTACAAAGGTCAAGGGTGAAAGTTTTACTTGAAAGGGAAAATGGTTGACAAGATAAGTGAGAAGAACACCAGTTTTACAGCTGTAATGCGTTTCTTTTGAAAGGGCCAGTCAACAGTATCTTCATGATTTGTGTTACTGTGATTGTGGGCATCACTGTTGACTGCATAAATGGGGGATGTCGAAGAAAATAGGATTTGAGCATACACACAGTTTTGCTAATTTCATGATGTTTACATTGATTTTGGAATAATTTATACATACATAATTTAAATTTTCAGCTAAATTCCTTTAATGTTTCAAAATGAGAGTTCCACAAAATTAGCTTGATGTTTTCTAAGGGAAAAATATTCAAAACTCATGATTAACAGAAAAATTTTGCATATTGTTTTTCATTGTTTTATTTCAAAGTTACTTGATATCCCGTCATGAAGTAAATAAGAAATAATAATTATGATTATGAACAAAGGCAGGTGCTGGTTATTGTCCACAGTTATTTATAATAAAAACCTGTGGGTTCAACCCATGACTCTTTCTCCTGATTTCTGCTTCCAAATATGAACACAATCTGTAACATATCTGATCCACTGTCAAGCCTCTAATTAACATGTTTAACATATATGATATGTATGAATGAAGAATTCCAGCTGAAGGTGATGAATTGTTCATCTTCTGACCACCATGTGGACCTGTCTTCCTCCATAGCCATCACCTGTGGACACCCGGGGAACCCCGCCCACGGGCTGACCAATGGCAGCGAGTTCAACCTGAACGATGTGGTGAACTTCACCTGCAACTCCGGCTACCTGCTGCAGGGTGCGTCTCGAGCCCAGTGTCGGAGCAATGGCCAGTGGAGCAGCCCCCTGCCCACCTGCCGAGGTAGGAAAGCCCCCAGTCGGTGGGGGCAACCACACACCAGGGGTCCTGGCTGCCTGCTTGGAGGACTTCTGCACTCACTTTCCACGTGCTGGAATAATGTTTCTGAGGATGACCCACAAATCTCTCCGTGGTCTCTGATCTTTGGCCAGATATTCAGTCATAAAACCCTGGGACTCTGTGCTTCAAAGACTTCTTCCATTTATCCTTCTCCGCACTTAGACATTCATTTATCTCTACCACATATATTCCATGCCTTTGGTCCTTACAATTCTAGACTTAGGGACGTACTTAAGAAGTTCTAACTGCTTTTAGATCTCCAGTTTTAGATCTCAGGGCTTCCCTGATAGCTCAGTTGGTAAAGAATCCACTGACAATGTGGGAGACCTGGGTTTGATCCCTCGATTGGGAAGATCCCCTGGAGAAGAGAATGGGTACTCATTTAGTATTCTGGCCTGGAGAATTCCATAGACTGTATAGTCCATGGGATTGCAAAGAGTTGAACACAACTGAGCAACTTTCACACTCATACTTAGATCTCAAGCTTTAGAAATTTGCTTCTTTAAAAATTGTCACACAGATTTGGATTAACACTTAAATTTCCAAGGAAATGCTGCTCTGTAGTTTTTCAGTTTTTAAGAGTTAGAGAACTTGGACATTGACAGGTTCATCTTGTTCATGCTGTTTACGGTTTTGCTCCAATTACCTTCCATTAAAACATCTCTCATACTGAAGGTGAATGTTCTTCCATGTGAAGGTGAAGTTTTATTTCTGTTTGGTTTTGGTAGTAACAGTATTAAAGCCAGACACATACAAAGGTCCCGTGCTCTGACAATCACCCACCTTCCCACTGGGTACGCAAGGGAGCTCTATTCAAAAGGAACAATAGCAGGATGGGAATTCAGGCTGTGCTTCAAAAGGCAGTTGAAATTTGGCTACCTACCCGTCCATGCTGGCACACATCTATATCAGAGTGCTTGGCTGCAGCTCAAAAACAGAGTAATGCCTCCTCATTCCACTTCCCTCTAAAACTCCCTTTTCAGCATGAGAAAGTCTTAACCATGAAGAGCAGACCCCCAGCTTCCTTGTTCTCACTTTCTCCAGAAGGCAGGCTTCAGGTGTGTCCTATTGGGGGAGGAGAAGTGAAGTGTTAGTCACCCAGTCACATCTGACTCTGCAACCCCACAGACTGTAGCCCACCAGGCTTCTATGTCCATGGGATTCTCCAGGCAAGAATACTAGAGTGAATTGCCATTCCCTTCTCCAGAGGATCTTCCTGACCCAGGAATCAAACCTGGGTCTCCTGCATTGCAGGCAGATTCTTTCCCATTTGAGCCTCAGGGAAGTCCTCGGGAAGGAAAGGGTGGAGTATCTCACAGAGATGCCCCTGGTTTCTCATCCCAAAGCTCATGCTGGTCTCCTGACAATGTGGGGCATCTGATCAGCCTGGACATTGGCAGGTTAACCTTGTAGATTTCATGTTATCATTAAATCCTATTAGGCAGGGGTGGTGATTGAGATGACTGGAGTTAGGGTATGTCTGGAATGTGTAAGCTGGCACAGCTAGTTGGCTTCTACGTATGTCTGGCCCCTCCCCTTCAGTGGGACACTCAGCAGCCCCTAGAGCTTCCTGAGCATGGTGTAGGCATGGCTGTGATAGCCATGGTGACTCACTCACCTCTCTCACAGGTAAACACGGGGCCCACGCGGATGGCAGTGGAGAGACTGGGCTATGGTGTCCACCACTTGTTCCGGCAACTGCAGAGATAAGCTAAAGGTTCAGTTCAGTTCAGCCACTCAGTCATGTCCCACTCTTTGCAACCCCATGGACTGTAGCACACTAGGCCTCCCTGTCCATCACCAACTCCGAGAGCCTACTCAAACTCATGTCCATTGAATCGGTGATGCCATCCAAACATCTCATCCTCTGTCATCTCCTTCTCCTGCCCTCAGTCTTTCCCAGCATCAGGGTCTTTTCTAATAGCTCTTCACATCAGGTGGCCAAAGTATTTGAGCTTCAGCTTCAGCATCAGTCCTTCCAAGGAATATTCAGGACTGATTTCCTTTAGGATGGACTGGTTGGATCTCCTTGCAGTCCAAGGGACTCTCAAGAGTCTTCTCCAACACCACAGTTCAAAAGCATCAATTCTTCAGTGCTCAGCTTTCTTTATGTCCAATTCTTACATCCATACATAAACACTGGAAAAACCATAGCTCTGACTAGAGGGACCTAGCCAAAGGTTAAAAAGCTTTAATCAAACTGTTTTCTCTATCCACTGTGACAGGGAAAGATAGCTCAACTGTAAGAATGATTGAAAATGGAGGTGCATAAATTTGGGTCCAGTTAATCTTCACAGGGGGTTATGGCATAGCTGTATCTTTGATGTCTTAGGCTTGAAGGGAGGTCTAGATCCATTCCTCCAGAAACTTTCTACTCAACCTAACATTTATTAAGCGACTGAGCAACTTCACTTTCACTTTCATGCATTGGAGAAGGAAATGGCAACCCACTCCAGTGTTCTTGCCTGGAGAATCCCAGGGATGGGGGACCCTGGTGTGCTGCCATCTATGGGGTCACACAGAGTCGGATATGACTGAAGTGACTTAGCAGCAGCAACTGTGTTCTGAGTGCTATGCCATACACTGTCAATACAGAGCTGGCTGAAGTAATTCATACCTTTAAGCAGATAATAATTTAGAGATCAGTTCAGTTCAGTTCAGTTGCTCAGTCGTGTCTGACTCTTTGCGTCCCCATGAATCGCAGCACGCCAGGCCTCCCTGTCCATCTCCATCTCCCGGAGTTCACTCAGACTCATGTTCATTGAGTACGTGATGCCACCCAGCCACCTCATCCTCGGTCGTCCCCTTCTCCTCCTGCCCCGAATCCTTCCCAGCATCAGAGTCTTTTCCAATGAGTCAACTCTTCTCATGAGGTGGCCAAAGTACTGGAGTTTCAGCTTCAGCATCATTCCTTCCAAAGAAATCCCAGGGCTGATCTCCTTCAGAATGGACTGGTTGGATCTCCTTGCAGTCCAAGGGACTCTCAAGAGTCTTCTCCAACACCACAGTTCAAAAGCATTAGTTCTTCAGTGCTCAGCCTTCTTCACAGTCCAGCTCTCACATCCATACATGACCACCGGAAAAACCATAGCCTTGACTAGACGGACCTTAGTCGGCAAAGTAATGTTTCTGCTTTTGAATATACTATCTAGGTTGGTCATAAGTTTTCTTCAGGGCTGGTTAATGAGGGAGCAAGGCCCCCAGCAACTGAGATTACCCACTGGACACAGGACACTCTGGCTAAAGGAAAGATGGAGTAATTCAAAGAGCAGGCTTTTAATTATCAAAATATTTTTTCTGTACCTCATTTTCCTTTGCTGTAGCTTAGTTGCTAAATCATGTCTATACTCCTGTGCAAACCCCATGGACTGTACCTGCCAGGATCCTCTGTCCACAGGTTATCCCAGGCATGAATACTGGCGTGGGTTGCCATTTCCTTCTCCATCATTTTCACCCAACTTATGCCAAAGCAACAGAGAGGAAATCAAATGCCTGCCATTTAACAACAGTTCTTGGTGTTTGGGGCTTCCCTTGTGGCTCAGCTGATAAAGAATCCACCTGCAATGCAAGAGACCTGGGTTCAATTCCTGGGTTTGGAATATCCCCTGAAGAAGGGTAAGGCCTGGCGAATTCCATGGACTGTATAATCCACAGAGTCACAAAGAATCAGACACTACTGAGCAACTTTCACTTTCACTTGATGTTTTACAATAGGTGCTGGTCCTTTAGCAGTCTATAGCTCAGTGGAAGGAGGTCAGGGTTCTTTTTAATTACTTCAGTGTTAATATTGACTTACCTTTTCTTCCTGCCTTTTCTTGAAAAATTGGAAAGGACTTATTTTTTTTAATAGATTTGTTTTTAGCAGTTTTAGGTTCATAGCTTTGTTCATAGTGATGCTTTCTAAGGCCCACTACAGACAAAGCTAGTGGAGGTGATGGAATTCCAGCTGAGCTATTTCAAATTCTGAAAGATGATGCTGTGAAAGTGCTGCACTCCATATGCCAGCAAATTTGGAAAACTCAGCAGTGGCCACAGAACTGGAAAAGGTCAGTTTGCATTCCAATCCCAAATAAAAGCAATGCCAAAGAATGCTCAAACTACCGCACAATTGCACTCGTCTCACATGCTAGTAAAGTAATGCTCAAAATTCTCCAAGCCAGGTTTCAGCAATACGTGAACTGTGAACTTCCAGATGTTCAAGCTGGTTTTAGAAAAGGCAGAGGAACCAGAGATCAAATTGCCAACATCCGCTGGATCATGGAAAAAGCAAGAGAGTTCCAGAAAAACATCTATTTCTGCTTTATTGACTATGCCAAAGCCTTTGACTGTCTGGATCACAATCAACTGTGGAAAATTCTGAAAGAGATGGGAATACCAGACCACCTCACCTGTCTCCCTGTCTCTTATACACATCTTACAAGGGAAGCCCCATTCCTATGCTACTGGGTCCAAATATTATCTAGAATGGCAAAAGAAAAGCATATTGGCGTACTGACTTGTCTTAAAATNTGCAAGTCAGGAAGCAACAGTTAGAACTGGACATGGAACAACAGACTGGTTTCAGATAGGGAAAGGAGTATGTCAAGGCTGTATACTGTCACCCTGCTTATTTGACTTAGTTGCCCCTTGGCTTGTGGAATTGTCCCAAACCAGGGATTGAACATGCCCTCTGCATTGCAAGGCAGAATCTTAACCACTGAACCACAAGGGAAACCCAGGGTTTTAGTTTTAACATAGGACCTATGGGTTTGGACAGGTGTATGATGCCATGTGGCTTCCCAGGTGGCAATGATGGTAAAGAACCCGCCTGCCGATGTAGGAGACATTAGAGACTTGAGTTCAATCCCTGGGTTGGCAAGATCCCCTGAAGGAGAGCATGGAACCCACTCCAATATTCTTGCGTAGAGAACTCCATGGACAGACGAGCCTAGTGAGCTACTGTCCATGGGGTCACAAAGGGTGGGACATGACTGAAGCAACTTAGCACACACACATGAGGACAGGTAGCTGTCATTGCTGTACCTGCCCAGTGTTTTTACAGCCCTAACATTTCCTTGTTCAGCCTGCTCAGCCCTCCTTCTTCCCCTCAGCACCTGGCAACCCCTGATCTTTTTACCATCTCCATAGTTTTGCCATTTCTATGATGTCAAGTTGGAACCACAACATGTAATCATTTCAGATCTGAATTTCCATTTAGTGTATGCATTTAAGTTTCCTCTATGCCTTTTAACGGCTTGATAGTACGTTTTTAGGAATGAGCAAAATCTTATGTCTGGAAGGATCGCAGTCTATCTGTAGATTTACCTCCTGAGGGATATCTTGGTTGCCTTCCAAGTTTTGACAACTGTAGATAAGCCTGCTGTAATCATTCCCATGTAGGTTTCTGTGTGGACAGAAGTTGTTAACTCCCTTGGGTAAATATTAAGGAACAGGATTTCTGGATTGTATGGTAAGAGTTATGTTTAATTCAGTAAGAAACCTCCAAACTGTCTTCATAACTAGCTGCACAGTCTGATCCCCACCGGCAGCGATGAGAGTTCCGACTCCCCATCAAGTTGGCGTCTGCAGTTGTCCGCATTCCGAGTGGCGGCCATTCTGATAGGTGTGCAGTGGCATCTCATTTTTGTTTAATTTGCATCTCCCTGATGACATATGACCTGCAGCATCTTTCCATGTGCTTATTTGCCGTCTGTAAGTCTTCTGTGCTGCGGGGTCAGTTATGGTCTGTGGCTCATTTTTCAGTTGAGTTGTTTTCCATCGTTGAGTTTTAAGAGTTCTTTTTCAGTTTTCACAGCCACCCGTTATTAGCTGTGTCCTTTCTAACATTGTCTATTATCCTGTGACTTGTTTTCTTGTTCTCTTGACCCTACCTTTGGAAGAGCAGACCTTTAAAATGAGTACTTAATTTTAAAAACTGGCACCTCCAAAACCTCTGATTAAGGGGGAGATGACTGACAAGTATCGTCATCCCAGCCTCCAGGGGATTAGAAATCTACCAGTGAGCCAGATGCCTCCTGCACACATTTTCTGTTACTCTCTGTTGCTTTGTGTTGCTTCATTTATGAAGTACGGGGTACTGTCTAATTCACAGAATTTACATGAATATTATTCAGTGAGGAAAAGCATGGTTTTAAAGAGGTCAGGCTCATAAGGATAGTAAAGTGTCAGAAAAAAAAAATGACAAGAAATTTAAAAAGTTGAATTTAACAGAAATAACTCCCTTATTAACACAATTTCCAGAGATTCTCCATGTGCCCTGCATTATGGCCTGATTCTTCTCTGTGTGCTTCCTTTAATAATTCTCCAGAAGGTCTAAGGTGTTGTATCTTGTGTAAGCATGATGTTGTGCTTCATTTCTTCCCCCCTCCAAATGTTGAATATGGTTCCCCCATGTCTAATCCGGTCAGGGAGGGGAGGGGTGATGATCAATGAGCTGTGGAATCCTGAGTGTGTGTGCTTAGCTCCTGAGTCGTGTCTGACTCATTGCCACCCATGGACTGCCATCTGCCAGGCTCCTCTGTCCATGGGATTTCCCAGACAAGAATACTGGAGTAGGTTTCCATTTCCTTCTCTACAGGATCTTTCCAACCCAGAGATTGAACCTGTGTCTCCTGCACTGGCAGGTGGGTTCTTTACCATCTGAGTCCCCTGAGAAGCCAACCCTATAGTATTTGGTTAATGATGGGAAAGAGAAACTCCACCAGAACTTTGGAATGAAACTCCAGGTAAATCTGTGCTCAGTGAGGCTGATTTAGATACAGATTTCCACAGTCTCTCCACCTTGAGTCACATTTTATCCTCAGACTCAGCCCTCCCCATAAGAAAGCTCAGACCATGCCTGATGCATTTGTGATCAGTCAGATCACCGTCATCCAGGAACTGGGAAAGATTGAAGGCAGAAGGAAGTGGGGATGACAGAGGATAAGATGGTTGGATGGCATCACTGACTCAATGGACATGGGTTTGAGCAAACTCCAGAAAACAGTGAAGGATAGANGGGAAAGACTGAAGGCAGAAGGAAGTGGGGATGACAGAGGATAAGATGGTTGGATGGCATCACTGACTCAATGGACATGGGTTTGAGCAAACTCCAGAAAACAGTGAAGGATAGAGGAGCCTGGCATGCTGCAGTCCAAGGGGTCACAAAGAGTTGGACACGACTGAGCGACTGATTGACAACAACATACAGGAAATGACTCAACCCCCCATGCTACCTTTACAAACAGGGCCAGGAAAATAAATAAATTAAAAAGCCACCCTTTTCTACTAATAGTAATATCTTTCTGGAGTAAATAAGTTGTATGGCTGCAGACTTTGTACCACAGAATGAAAATAGACATTGTCATGTCTACTCTAAGAGTCGGGTTTATGTCTGCATTTTGAGGCCCTGTTTCTAAAGAAGAGCATTCTCTGAGTCTTTGTCTCTTAAATTCCAAAATACGTGTCAAGTTCAAGGAAAAGAAATGAGGTAGACCCAAGTCTGACCGTCTTAGGATGAGTCAGAGTGTTTTATTTCCTCATGTAAAAATGTTTGTGTTACAGGCAAACATTAGGAGGTTTTATTTTTCTCCATCTTATCTACAGTTTTGTAGGATTGGTCATTTTAATGCAGAGAATATATGTCCTTTGCTGTTACATACATGAGAATAAAGAAAATTAAGAAACTATGGGGTGAGTGAAGGCTCTGTTCTGATTAGAGAGGAATGAAAAGGGAAACAAGCAAACAAAACAAAAGCTTATTAAACTTACATAACTAAATCTGGAACTGTTTACTTCAGATTGGGACTCTAACCCACATGGCTGGGACTCAAACCCAGCCAAAACCCACAGTACCTGGTTTCAGGACCTCTTGAACCTCAGGTTCTTGATGTCTCATCCTGGAAAGAATTCAGTGAGAGACAAAGTGATAGGTAAGAAATTAATTTATTCAGATACAGAGAGAAGCACACTCCACAGACGAGTGTGGGCCCTGGCAGAGGACGAGTGTGGCCACGAAACCTGGTGTGGTTAGTTTTCATAGGCTTGGTAATTTCATATGCTGATGAGTGGGAGGATTATTCCGACTGTTCTTCAGAAGGGGTGGGGATTTCCAGGATCTGGGCCACTGCCTACTCCTGGGTCTTGTAACAGTTCCATGGAACGGCCATGGCACTTCTGATGTGCCATTTCACTTGCTGACTGAGGATTAAGGTCTAGCCTTGTATGTCGTCTTGGTCCTATTTGATTCCAATCGGTTTATGTTGTGTTCTTGGGCTATGTCATCCTCTCAAAAGTTGTGCCCTGCCATTTTCCCTCCTGTTACAAATCCAGGGTCTTAGAGTTAGCTAATCCTCAGCTTCACTGAAGAACATCAGTTTTCTTCTACAACTGGGCAAAGAAAATCTGGGTTTCTGTGAGTTCTAAGTAAACCAGCGCATATGACACACTTAGCACAGTGCCTGACACATAGTAGGTTCTCAGTGTCCCCACCCTCACCTGTCTCTGAAATTTAACTAGAATCAATAACAGTCAATTAAAATGTTTCTTCTTTATCCAACCTGAATGTCTCATTACACCTAAAATCAGTTTCTTTATTCTTATCAATTATTGATAAAAAATAAAAGGTAACCTTTATGTATTTGAAAAATCCTCATAATAAACTGTTTTGGGGTTTTTTTTTCCCCCTGTGACCAGTAATCTTATATTTACATTTTGATTCATGCAGTTAGTAAACAAGCTGAAAACCTTTATTCTGTGCAGGACACTAAACACTGCAGAGTCATCTCACCTTCAATTGTCCTCTCAAGTTTGCGTAATCCCTTCTATTGGAAAATTTAAAAATAAATATTACTCAAAATTCTAATCAACTATGAATGTTTTTTTTTTTTTAATGAGTGAACTAATCCTTACCCATTTTTTCCCCACTGCCAAAGAACTTAATTTGGCTATAGTTTCCATTATGAAGCATCATTTTCTTATATTTCCTGTTTGTGATCAGATTTTTAATGAGCCATAAAAGAAAATAAATAAGCAAGAAACAGGAGTAAACATAGAAAAAGAAATGTAAACACAAACTGTAAGATAAAATGAAAGAATTAAGAAGATAAGGAAATGGTTCTTTCCTCCCTCCTCCCTCCCTCCTCCCCTCCCGTCCTTCCTCCCTTTTCTCACAAAGCCCTAGTCCACTGCAGGAGGTTCAGGAGTCCTCAGGTAGTCCAGAGCTCTGAGCCTCACCTAGCTCTGGTGTAACCACTTTGTGACCTCAGACGTGCTGCTGATCCATTCCATGAATGTCTTAACCCCCAGTAAACACAAACGTCCTCCGGGACTCCAGGTGGGCTGTGTGTGTGGCACAATGTCTCCCTTTCTCTCCAGCTGAGGACTTTCTGTTCTGCGTCAGGTTTGAACACCTGAACATCAAGGCCAGGTCTCTGTGCTTAGAGTGTTGAGGGGTGTGATGCTGGGATGTGGGGAGACCCCGACAGTGAGTCTGATGTGTTACCCTCTGCTAGACACGATGTCTCCAACCAAAAGAGTGTAGCAGTTGCCACAGGTCTGAAATGTGGGCAAGAGCGTGGCTCCTAAAGCCTCCGATTCAGCCCTGGGCAGTCATGGTGCAGACAGTCCCAGCCCCTTCTCTCCTCTGCACCTGCGGCGGCTGGTCCCCTTCCCGACGCCAGCAGGTGCTCAAGCTCGGAGAACACATCCTCTATCCCTGCTGTTTCTACAGGGGAAGACCTCAAACCAGAGGTCACCTTATTTTACCTTCTATTGAGTGTTGATGGAAGGCTTCTCAGGTGGTGCTCGTGGTAAAGAACTTGTCTGCCAATGGAGGAGACATAAGAGATGTGGGTTCAGTTCCTGGGTTGGGAAGATCCCTGGGGGAAAGGCATGGCAACCCAGTCCAGTATTCTTGCCTGGGAAATCCCTGGATGGAGGAGGCTGGCAGGCTAAAGTCCATGGGGTCACAAAGAGTTAGACACGATTGAGGTGACTTAGCACAGACATTTAACAGAAATCACTGTGGACACATATTGACGCATTAATACGTGTTGATGAGGGTAAGGGGTGGAATTAATTTGTGTGTCCCAGGCTGTCCTAAACCCTCATATTTGCATACAAAGACTTTAACTTCAGCCATTTCTACTTTAACATTTTCATAATGTAAAAATATAACCAGGAAAACTAATTTTACACTTTACATTGAAGAAGCCTATTATTAGGAAGCAGTTAAAAGCTATCAGCCTCATGTTAAAATTGCTGTAGAAGCAATATGTTACTCAATATTTTTCTGAAGCCTGGTGACCCAGAGCAGGACGTGGAGCTCATCAAGGCTGCACGAGTTGACACTAAGCCTTGGCTGTGAGGTTGTCATCTTACAAACTTCCCAAAACCACGAAGAGGAATTCACCTTCTCTGCAGTCTGTTTCATTTATAAATGTTGTTGCTGTTGCTTAGTCAGACGTGTCTGACTCTTTGTGACCCCCTGGACTACAGCCCAGTAGACTGCTCTGTCCCCCTGGGGTTCCCCAGCTGAGGACACTGGAGTGGGTTGCCATCCTCCCCTCCAGGGCTGTAACTGGAGCCGAGTGTAAACTATGTTCGATGTGCTTCCTCTGCAGTGGTGAACTGCTCCGACCCAGGCTTGGTGGAAAACGCTGTTCGTCATGAGCACCAGAGCCTCCCCGGAGGTTTTGAGTATGGAGCGACTGTTGTATATCAGTGCGAGAGGGGCTTCTACCTGCTGGGGTCTTCTGCCCTCACCTGCATGGCGAACGGCCTGTGGGATCGCTCTCTGCCCAAGTGTCTGGGTAAGTGGGGTCGTCTGGCCTTCAAAGAACACTGCCAACATATGTAGGGTTTTTTTTAATACTATTTAAAATGTATTGATTTTTTATTCTCTCCTCCTGACCCCATCACAAATCATATTAGTTTTTATGATACCTTTAAGAGGGCAAGGGACTCAGTCAGCTCCGCCTGGACCCTGCTGTCCCCGTGTCCACTCGTCAGTGCTCGTTTCCTGCTTCAGCCCGGCAGGCAGGCAGATCCTCTGGTTCACCCAGGTGTCAGCAGCCTCCAGACTGTGCCTCTGGCAACACGCTGCCTCCCTGGGGACCCAGGTTCAGAGATGCTGCAGACAGCTATAGTATGGAGCCTCCATCTACGGACCCAGTATCT
>SJYW01001475.1:474450-492300 GCA_006410735.1 Raphicerus campestris
TTTTTTTTTTTTAATGAGTGAACTAATCCTTACCCATTTTTTCCCCACTGCCAAAGAACTTAATTTGGCTATAGTTTCCATTATGAAGCATCATTTTCTTATATTTCCTGTTTGTGATCAGATTTTTAATGAGCCATAAAAGAAAATAAATAAGCAAGAAACAGGAGTAAACATAGAAAAAGAAATGTAAACACAAACTGTAAGATAAAATGAAAGAATTAAGAAGATAAGGAAATGGTTCTTTCCTCCCTCCTCCCTCCCTCCTCCCCTCCCGTCCTTCCTCCCTTTTCTCACAAAGCCCTAGTCCACTGCAGGAGGTTCAGGAGTCCTCAGGTAGTCCAGAGCTCTGAGCCTCACCTAGCTCTGGTGTAACCACTTTGTGACCTCAGACGTGCTGCTGATCCATTCCATGAATGTCTTAACCCCCAGTAAACACAAACGTCCTCCGGGACTCCAGGTGGGCTGTGTGTGTGGCACAATGTCTCCCTTTCTCTCCAGCTGAGGACTTTCTGTTCTGCGTCAGGTTTGAACACCTGAACATCAAGGCCAGGTCTCTGTGCTTAGCGTGTTGAGGGGTGTGATGCTGGGATGTGGGGAGACCCCGACAGTGAGTCTGATGTGTTACCCTCTGCTAGACACGATGTCTCCAACCAAAAGAGTGTAGCAGTTGCCACAGGTCTGAAATGTGGGCAAGAGCGTGGCTCCTAAAGCCTCCGATTCAGCCCTGGGCAGTCATGGTGCAGACAGTCCCAGCCCCTTCTCTCNCTCCAACCAAAAGAGTGTAGCAGTTGCCACAGGTCTGAAATGTGGGCAAGAGCGTGGCTCCTAAAGCCTCCGATTCAGCCCTGGGCAGTCATGGTGCAGACAGTCCCAGCCCCTTCTCTCCTCTGCACCTGCGGCGGCTGGTCCCCTTCCCGACGCCAGCAGGTGCTCAAGCTCGGAGAACACATCCTCTATCCCTGCTGTTTCTACAGGGGAAGACCTCAAACCAGAGGTCACCTTATTTTACCTTCTATTGAGTGTTGATGGAAGGCTTCTCAGGTGGTGCTCGTGGTAAAGAACTTGTCTGCCAATGGAGGAGACATAAGAGATGTGGGTTCAGTTCCTGGGTTGGGAAGATCCCTGGGGGAAAGGCATGGCAACCCAGTCCAGTATTCTTGCCTGGGAAATCCCTGGATGGAGGAGGCTGGCAGGCTAAAGTCCATGGGGTCACAAAGAGTTAGACACGATTGAGGTGACTTAGCACAGACATTTAACAGAAATCACTGTGGACACATATTGACGCATTAATACGTGTTGATGAGGGTAAGGGGTGGAATTAATTTGTGTGTCCCAGGCTGTCCTAAACCCTCATATTTGCATACAAAGACTTTAACTTCAGCCATTTCTACTTTAACATTTTCATAATGTAAAAATATAACCAGGAAAACTAATTTTACACTTTACATTGAAGAAGCCTATTATTAGGAAGCAGTTAAAAGCTATCAGCCTCATGTTAAAATTGCTGTAGAAGCAATATGTTACTCAATATTTTTCTGAAGCCTGGTGACCCAGAGTAGGACGTGGAGCTCATCAAGGCTGCAAGAGTTGACACTAAGCCTTGGCTGTGAGGTTGTCATCTTACAAACTTCCCAAAACCACGAAGAGGAATTCACCTTCTCTGCAATCTGTTTCATTTATAAATGTTGTTGCTGTTGCTTAGTCAGATGTGTCTGACTCTTTGTGACCCCCTGGACTGCAGCCCAGTGGACTGCTCTGTCCCCCTGGGGTTCTCCAGCTGAGGACACTGGAGTGGGTTGCCATCCTCCCCTCCAGGGCTGTAACTGGAGCCGAGTGTAAACTATGTGTGATGTGCTTCCTCTGCAGTGGTGAACTGCTCCGACCCAGGCTTGGTGGAAAACGCTGTTCGTCATGAGCACCAGAGCCTCCCCGGAGGTTTTGAGTATGGAGCGACTGTTGTATATCAGTGCGAGAGGGGCTTCTACCTGCTGGGGTCTTCCGCCCTCACCTGCATGGCGAACGGCCTGTGGGATCGCTCTCTGCCTAAGTGTCTGGGTAAGTGGGGTCGTCTGGCCTTCAAAGAACACTGCCAACATATGTAGGTTTTTTTTTAATACTATTTAAAATGTATTGATTTTTTATTCTCTCCTCCTGACCCCATCACAAATCATATTAGTTTTTATGATACCTTTAAGAGGGCAAGGGACTCAGTCAGCTCCGCCTGGACCCTGCTGTCCCCGTGTCCACTCGTCAGTGCTCGTTTCCTGCTTCAGCCCGGCAGGCAGGCAGATTCTCTGGTTCACCCAGGTGTCAGCAGCCTCCAGACTGTGCCTCTGGCAACACGCTGCCTCCCTGGGGACCCAGGTTCAGAGATGCTGCAGACAGCTATAGTATGGAGCCTCCATCTACGGACCCAGTATCTGTGGCCGGAAGCGTGGAACACTCTGGGGGCCTCATTTGTCTCATCAGCGCTTCCAGGACAGTCCAGTGTGAGCCTGATAAAGAAGACGGCACTCTGGTTGGTGCTTCCTTGTGACCCTTAGGTTTAACCAAGAGGAAGAGTGGGGTGCTCCCCTAGGCAGACAGAACTACATACAGGTCACAGCTCTGGCTTCCCAGAAAACGTTATTAACAGTATGCAGATGAGCAAGGACATCTTCTTTTTCACCCTTTATACTTTCTTTCCCTTGAAATAGCATATTATCTTTGAGTTCAGAGAGAATCGTCTAGTGTCTTTTTAAAACAGAGTCTGAAAATAAAGGTCTTTTAAAAATCAGAAACAAAACTGTTCTTAAAATCAATCTTTTTAGTATTCATTTTTCATGCATACAGAAAATGGGAAATGACAATTACATTATAAATTGAAATACTGAATAAAGGTGATAGTCCATTTTAGCCCTCATGATTACAGCATTTTTGGTACATTTGCAGAGTGGACTGGTGCTGGAGACTTTTTTCCTGCAAGTCAGGGTCCCTCAAAGCCCTTTGAATCTGCCTGAAAATTTGTGTCAAATTCTAAGTGTTGCAATACAGTTAATTCTTATGGAGAAAGAGAGTGATGACTTTCAAAAACAAATGTACAAGCTTATATGACAAAAAAAAAACAAAAAACTATAAATGTGTTACAATTCTCATCAAATTTTGTGTGTTCTGGTTTTCTGTGCCTTCACACATGGGAACTTTTCAGAGAAATTAGTTTTATTTTCTCCCCAAAGATTTGCCTAGCCTCTTCCCCAGCCTCCCCAAGACTTCCATTAGTGGTTGTGATGATGCCCCTGTGCCCCATACCTCCAGGAACCAGCTTTTCACTGATCTCATTTTTCAGATCGGTGAGTTCCCACCGCTGTTATCATTAACCACTGAAGTTATGGGAACTTGGGAACACATGATTTCTGAGGAGCGCTTTTTTACCACAGACTCTGTAGTGGCTGGCCACCCTCTCTATTTGCGATGTTATATGGTTCACTGATTTTTTTTTTTCTCTCTCTCTTATTTCACCTGGAACTGATCATTCACCAACCATGGCACTGATTCTGCTCTAGCTAGCTTCTTTTTAGGACTCTAGATAAACTCCTGTTCTCCGATGAGTGGATGCCAGGATGAGAGAGTGTCAGGGGAGGGCGAATGTGACTCAGGGGGCACTGGGGCCTTTCTGAAACCTGCCTCACTGGTTGCCGATGACAAAATGCAATCTCTCTTGGATGTAAAATCAGCTCCCTTTGGATCATTTCTGGCACCCTCAGTCAGTTAATAGCTTACAGTGAACAATGTTGAATTCATGATCTCCGAAGAAGATTTAGCTTTGAAGGAACCAGGGACTAGCCTTGATCACTCAAGAGATTTTGTATAGCAGAGTTTTATTAAAGTATGAAAAGGGACAGAGAATGCCTCTGACATAGACATCAGAAGGGGGACAGAGAGTGCCCCACTTTCTAGTCTTAGGAAAGGGAGTTATATACTTTTTTAAATTGGTTATTACAATAAATCAAAAGAATGCTTCAAGTTTGTAAAGATCTTACTAGACCCACCCCCACAATTTACATTTTAAGATAACAAGATTAGTCAGGAGGTTTTCAAGGAGAAAAGTGTACTCAAGCACAATACATTATTGTTATATAATCCTTAGTATAGCGTTTAAACTGAGTTATCTGTTGCATAACCATCAGTTCCAGACTTAAAGAAAAAAACATTTTCTTTTATATGACTAAGATTATGGAATTTAGAGGGGGAGAAAAAAAAAAAGATGTTTGTCCTTTCCTCCTCCTTGAGAATTCCAGACCCTTCTCTCCTCCCAAGGAACTTGGAACCTCTTATCAACTTGCCTCTCATTCCTCCCTTTTCTTTTAGGAGAGTTATGTTGCCAAGGGAAAGGGGCATTGTTTTCATTTCATAACTACTTCCTGCTGTTGAGAGGCATCATCTCTAAATTGTTGAGGCAACATATTCTCCTAACCCTCATATGGAGGGTCTCAGATCCCGGGCCCCCAAGTAATAGTTGAAGGAGGTCATGGCACTTATAGAAGCCTGGACAATCATCTGTAACTTAAAAACTCAGATAGTTAGAAACAAACCCCATTATACAGGTCTAGATGTAAGGCAAAATAGTCATTAAACCAAGTTAAAACATAATCAAAATTAAACATCACATTATGTCCATAGTTACATCAGTCGTTCTTAGGATTGTTGGATGTCATTGCAGAGTTAAGGAAAGGCCTTTCCTTGAAGAGGAGAAACACACATTGTTGAGCCTTCAGTTGATGAGCAGGAGAGTGCTCCACATACCCAGTAATTAGACGGATTGTGGAATGCAGTGCAGAAATGAGCCCAGGAAAAGAAGGCGTTGTCTTGAGGGTCAAACAGCAGACTCAGGACTTTTGGAGTCAGCAGAAGTAAGCCCACACATATTCTCAGGCCCATCTCAGTTCCTGGCTCAAACAGTGGCTTGTTTGACTCAAAGGCTGGGTCAGGAGCTAACCTCCTGGTAAAGTCTGTTGAAAAGCTGAAAGCTGAGTCACATAGTTAATTCTAAGGCTTCCAGATCTATGACAATATCTGTGCACAAAAAAGATCCGTCACAGGGACACTCCCTTCTTCTTAGGCAGCTCAAGCCCTCTTTACAGCTACGGGGAAAACTTTAAGCCAACAGTCTTGTTTTTCCTGAGTTACCTTATGCAGATGCCTCAATAGCGTCATTAGCCTTTTGAACTTTTTCTGAAAATTGGGGTCTCCAGGAACAGTGTAGGTGATATTCTATTCTTAGAGCTTGTGACACCCCTTGAGTTTCAGCAGCTTTAAAGAGGGAGCCATTCTTGCTCTGAACTCCAGAGTTTAAGATCCCACTTACATCATGAGAACTCTAGTACAGTAAGATTTTGTCCATTAGTAAACTTACAAGCTTTAGTCATTGGCAAAACAAAAGTAGCAATTACCCTTAAGCAGTGTGTCCATAGCCTTTTTTCAGTAACAAGCAAAATAAACTCTGATCCTGTGGGCAAGCTCAAAGCAGGAGCCTTCAAGAGAGAAGTCTGAAGGGCCTTAAAAGCCTTTTGAGTCTCTGGGGAACCAAACCAGCTTGTTGGTTTGGGCCTGCTGAGTTTCAGTTAAAAGTTTATATAAAGGCCCAGCAAGTTCCCCATAACCCAGAATCCAAATGCAGCAATAGCCTGCAATGCCCAAGAATCCTCTCGATTGTCTTAATGTCATAGCTAGAAGATGATTTAATAGAGCTTTAACTCTAGAAAGCAGCCTTTAAATCAGTGACTGAAATATATTTGGCTCGTTCAGGAACTTCAGAAAATAAGGTATAAGGATCAGGCATTTATTATTTATATATCTTAAATTAGTCTCTGTTTATCATTCGACATTTTTACATCCAAAATAGCAGTGTTGTATGGACTATTACAGAGAATTGATATCCCCTGTTCCTTTAAATTTTCAATGATGGGTTTTAACCCTTCCTTAACCTCAGGCTTTAGTGGACACTGCTTTTGATATGGAAATAGGTGAGGGTCTTTGAGCTTTATAACTATAGGAACAGCATTTTGTGCTAGACCCACAGTTTTTCCATCAGTCCACACTTTAAGATTTACATTTTGTTCCGTTAAAAAGAATAGATTCCATATTTATAAAAACAGACCTTGTTCGGTATATCCCTCCCCAAAATGGGTGAGGGAGACTCCCAGCACAATTAGAAACTCAAGAAAAATAGCACAGAGTCCCAGCTGCAGCTTAAAGGATGACTGACATAATAGCGTTTGGCTCGTCCTGACAGCCCCATTACAGTAGTGGATCAGGAGGAAAGCAGACCAGGGGCTTCCGTGAGCACAGAGAAAGTTGCCCCAGGGTCCAAAGGAAAATCGACTGATTGGTCCCCACAGTTACTAATACCCGGGGTTCCTCAGGTGTAATTAGGAAGGGGGCTTGCTTAGGGACCCCCAGGCACCTTCAGTCCCGATTGTCTTGAGAGTCTGACCTCTGGGGCCTATACTGCAGAGGGCAGTCTCTCCCCTAGTGTGGTCCTTTGCAGACCAGACACAGAGCTGGGGGTGGCTTAGGTGCCTGAGGGCAATCCTGCTTGAGATGCCCCCTCCTTCCCACAGTAATAACAAGTCCATCCCTTTTCACCTGAGTCCCTCTGGGCATTTTTCCTCAGGCTGTTTCAAAGCAGGTCTAACAGCCATTGGTGGGGCTTCAGCCTTTATCATGGTTCTTTTTTCTTCCTATTTTCTTCATCATATTTCCTACTGTAATATACTCTCTGAGCCAGCTGCAAGTTTTTCTAAAGACTGATTTGGTCCAGGAACCTGTTTTTGTAGCTTACAGCAGATATCTAGAGCTGACTGAGTGAGAAATCTATCTTTTAAGATAATTTCTCCCTCTGTACTTTCAAGATCAATATCAGTTTTCATCCCAGTCCCAAAGAAAGGCAATTCTAAAGAGGGTTCAAACTACCACACAATTGCACTCATCTCACACGCAAGCAAAGTAATACTCAAAATTCTCCAAGCCAGGTTTTAAAAATACGTGAACTATGAACTTCCAGATGTTCAAGCTGGTTTTAGAAAAGGCAGAGGAACCAGAAATCAAACTGTCAACATCTTCTGAATCATCAAAAAAGCAAGAGAGTTCCAGAAAAACATCTATTTCTGCTTTATTGACTATGCCAAAGCCTTTGACTGGATCAAGGTAAACTGTGGAAAATTCTGAAAGTGATGGGAATAGCAGACCACCTGACCTGCCTCTTGAGAAACCTGTATGCAGGTCAGGAAGCAACAGTTAGAACTGGACATGGAACAACAGACTGCTCCAAATAGGAAAAGGAGTACGTCAAGGCATATATTGTCACCATGCTTATTTAACTTATATGCAGAGCACATCATGAGAAACGCTGGGCTGGATGAAGCACAAGCTGAAATCAAGATTACTGGGAGAAATATCAATAACCTCAGATATGCAGATGACACCACCCTTATGGCAGAAAGCAAAGAGGAACTAAAGAGTCTCTTAAAGGTGAAAGAGGAGAGTGAAAAAGCTGGCTTAAAACTCAACATTCAAAAATACAAGATCATGGCATTCAGACCGATTACTTCATGGCAAATAGAAGGGGAAACAATGGAAACAGTGACAGACTACTTTCTTGGGCTCCAGAATCATTGCAGATGGTGACTGCAGCCATATAATTAAAAGACACTTGCTTCTTGGAAGAAAATCTATGACTAATCTAGACAGCATATTAAAAAGCAGAGATGTTACTTTGCCGACAAAGGTCTGTCTAGTCAAGGGTATGGTTTTTCCAGTAGTCATGTATGTGAGATTTGGACCATAAAGAAAGCTGAGCACTGAAGAAGTAATGCTTTTGAACTGTGGTGTTGGAGAATACCCTTGAGAGTTCCCTGGACTGCAAGAAGATCCAACCAGTCCATCCTAAAGGAAATCAGTCCTGAATATTCACTGGAAGGACTGATGTTGAAGCTGAAACTCCAGTACTTTGGCCACCTTATGGGAAGAACTGATTCCCTGGAAAAGACCCTGATGCTGGGAAAGATTGAAGGTGGGAGGAGAAGGGGACGGCAGAGGATGAGATGGTTGGATGGAATCACCAATTCAATGGATGAGTTGGTGGTGGACAAGGAAGCCTGGCATGCTGCAGTCCATGGGGTCACAAAGAGTCGGACATGACTGAGTGACTGAGCTGAACTGAACTGATAGAGTTTAATTTTTTTGTTGTGTAATCATCAGTTCCTGGCTTTAAGAAAAAAACATTTTATGTGACTAAGAAATGTAGAGAAAAAAAAAAAAAGACATTTGTCCTTTCCTCCTCCTTGAGAATTCCAAACCCCTCTCTCCTTATCGGGAACCCCAAACCTCTTATCAACCTGCCTAGGAATTGACTGTCTCACAGTTAGCTATTTGATCATGTATATTATTTTTTAGTGGTTAACCCTAAAAATTTTGGACTTTACAAAAAGAGAGATAGAAGATTTTACCATCCTGTGGTATTCTAGATTTTTTTTCCTTTTTGAGGAGTAGTTATGATTAGATGATGGGCCTCATTTGGTATAAAAAAATGAATGGAATACTTGGGTTAAAAATTAATCAGTAATTATTACTTTTTAACTTAAGCACTTTATTAAAGTAAAAATTTAATAGAGGAGATATATATATATATATATATATATATAGCTGATTCACTTTGTTGCACAGCAAAAACTAACATAATATTATAAAGCAACTAGACCCCAATTTAAACGTACTTAAGACAAATACTCTTGTCTGGAAAATCCCATGGACGGAGGAGCCTGGAAGGCTGCAGTCCATGGGGTCGCTAAGAGTCGGACAGGACTGAGCGACTTCACTTTCACTTTTCACTTTCATGCGTTGGAGAAGGAAATGGCAACCCACTCCAGTGTTCTTGCCTGGAGAATCCCAGGGACGGCAGAGCCTGGTGGGCTGCCATCTATGAGGTCGCACAGAATCGGACACAACTGAGGCGACTTAGCAGCAGCAGTGGCGGCAACAAGACAAATACTAACAAGGAAAATTTGTTAGAGTGGTCTCTCTAGGCATGTGATCTGGAAGAGGGAGCAGATTTGACTGAGTTTTGTCCCCATGGGAAGCATACTAACTGAAGAAATAATAATGGTGATAGCTTTGCAGATCTGTGGTAGTCTCTACCATTTTGTATGAATATTGCTTACTTAGTATACAGCTAAAGGCAGATGGAAAAATTTAGGTAGATGAATTTCTTTTTCAAAATATCAATGTCAATTTCTACCTCAGCAAAGCTACCTTAATAAAAAACAAAACAAAACAAAACAAAAAGCTTCACTGAAGGACCCTTTCCTGGTCTTCAGTAATGTGTGAGGGAGGGCCATCTGAAGTTGATGCTCCTCATCCGCAGGGTACCAGGGATGTGCTTTTGTTAATAGACGGTGATCATATGAGTCTCTGAGGTACAGTGACCAACAGAGAGCAGCTTAACAGGAAAAATGTACTTATTGATTACTTTCTCTTCTTCTTAAGTGATATCCTGTGGACACCCCGGCGTCCCTGCCAACGCCATGCTCACAGGAGACCTGTTCACGTATGGGGCCGTGGTCCACTACTCCTGCCGAGGGAGTCGCAGTCTCGTGGGTGACAGCAGCAGAGCCTGCCAGGAGGACAGTCACTGGAGCGGAGCCCTGCCCCACTGCACAGGTGGGCTGGTGCGGGCAGGCATCCGCCGCACAGACAGACGGCGGCGCCCATCTCCAAAGTGGTTACTAACCCATTCCAGCCGAGCACGCCCCTGGGACTCATCGCCGGCGTTTGCGGCTTCTCCTCTGAATGACTGCCTGTCCCAGCACGGTTTCTCCTGCTGGAGCCCCGGGAGTCCCCCACCCCTGACTAGGAAGCCTGCTCGCCTTGACTCAGCTTGCCCTCCCTTTTCTCCCCTTCTGCTTCCTCTCAATTCTTACACGTCTTTCCTATCTCCACCATCAAAAATCACATCAGTCCTGTTTTGAAAAGAAATCATCTTAATTCTTCCATGAATGTTTCATAATAACTCAGTGGATCACAACTCTTATTTGATTTTTTAATTTCCAACACACCTTCCCCCATCTCCTGTGGGCGTCCTCACCAGCATCTCCAGTGAGTAATTCCTGCACTCACTGTCCCCAGCGTTTTGTTTCTTCCAAAAAATATCAATTATTGTCACTACCATATTTTAATAAACTATTTTGATTTTAGTTACATGGAATTAAAATTTTAGTTACAATTTCTTAGAGTCTTCTACTTTTGTGCTGTAATAAAGAAAATCTTTATCACAGGATTTCCAGAATGTTATATGACTGTGACCGTGTTTGATACACATTTACATAAAATTTCGTTCTCTTTAAACATAACAGCCCTGTTTTAAACAGCATCGTTTACTGCCATGTGTTTTGTGTTCTGCAGGAAATAACCCTGGATTTTGCGGTGATCCGGGGACCCCAGCCCATGGGTCTCGGCTTGGAGAGGAGTTTAAGGCCAAGAGCCTCCTGCGCTTCTCCTGTGAAATGGGCTACCAGCTGCGGGGCTCCGCCGAGCGGACGTGTCTGCTCAATGGGTCCTGGTCAGGACTGCAGCCCGTGTGCGAGGGTGAGTGGGTCCCAGCCTGAGAGTCAGAGCTGCAGGTGGAAACCAGGTAGCTCACTCTGAAATGACCAGTGACGGTCTGCAACATCTTACAGGTTATGCTGTCTCTACAATTAACCTGTTTTCCTCCCAAACATAAGAGAATCATCAGGAAGTCTTTTCCTGGTGCCCGTCTCTGTGTGGCGCTCATGGTGTTATGGCTGGTGGGGATGAGAATGCAGGTGAAGGTGCTGTGAAGGTCCTGACGGGGGTTCCCTGTTGCTGGAAGTCATTCCGTTCACACGCTATTTCATCTATTGGTGGTCCTTGTCTTAGTTTCTTGAAAACTTTAACAGTGAAAAAAGTAAGCAGTTTGAGAGTAAGTCATATTTTCCATAGAAATCTCACTCTGTGGCTAGGGTACTACATTATGAGTTCTTTCACAACAAAATATAAGTGAATTCACTTATTCGAATAGGAGAGCTTAACTAAATTTTACTTTATGATGTACTTATCCCAGACTATGCAAANAATCACATCGGTCCTGTTTGGAAAAGAAATCATCTTAATTCTTCCATGAATGTTTCATAGTAAAACTCAGTGGATCACAGCTCTTATTTGATTTTTTTATTCCCAACACACCTTCCCCCATCTCCTGTGGGCATCCTCACCAGCATCTCCAGTGAGCAATTCCTACACTCACTGTCCCCAGTGTTTTGTTTCCTTCAAAGAATATCAATTATTGTCACTACCATTTTAATAAACTATTTTGATTTTAGTTACATGGAAACAATTTCTTAAGAGTCTTCTACTTTTGTGCTATCATAAAGAAAATCTTTCTTACAGGATTTCCGGAATACTATGACTGTGATCATGTTTGATAAACATTTACATAAAGTTTTCTTCTCTTTAAACAACTCTGTTTTAAACAGCATCGTCTATTGCCAAGTGTGGTTGTGTCCTGCAGGAAATAACCCTGGATTTTGAGGTGATCTGGGGACCCCAGCCCATGGATCTCAGCTTGGAGAGGAGTTTAAGGACAAGAGCCTCCTGTGCTTCTCCTGTGAAATGGGCTACCAGCTGCGGGGCTCGGCCGAGTGGACATGTCTGCTCAACGTTAGGACTGCAGCCCGTGTGCGAGGGTGAGTGGGTCTCAGCCTGAGAGTCAGAGCTGCAGGTGGAAACCAGGTAGCTCACTCTGAAATGACCAGTGACGTTCTACAACATCTTACAGGTTATGCTGTTTCTGCAATTAACCTGTTTTCCCCCAAACATAAGAGAATCATCAGGAAGTCTTTTCCTGGTGCCCGTCTCTGTGTGGCACTCAGGGTGTTATGGCTGGTGGGGCTGAGAACGCAGGTGAAGGTGCTGTGAGCAGGGCAGGTCCTGACAGGGGCTCCCTGCTGCTGGAAGACATTTCATTCATATGTTACTTCCAGTCTGTCAGCGCCCTGGTCTTAATTTCTTGGACGTAAAAAAAAATTTATTTGACTGTATGAGGTCTTGGTTCCATCATGTGAGATCTAGTTCCCTGACCAGGGATCAAACCTGGGTCCCTTGCTTTGGGATCATAGAGTCTTAGCCACTAGACCACAAGGGAAGTCCCTCTGGCAAATTTAAACAGTGAAAAAACTAAAGCAGTTGAGAGTAAGTCATGTTTTCCATAAAAATCTCACTTTGTTGCTGGGGTACCACACTATGAATTCTTTCCCAACAAAACATAAATGAATTCATTTGATTAGGAGAGCTTAATTGGATTTCACTTCATGATGTACTTATCCCAGACTATGCGAAGTGCTTTTAAAATAGCATTTAGTTTATCAAAATGGTGTTATCACTGACTCAAAGGACATGAGTTTGAGCAAACTTCAGGACATGGTGAAGGACAAGGAAGTCTGGCATGCTACAGTTCATGGAGTTGCAAGGAGCTGGATGTGACTTAGCGACAAATTCAGAAATTCAGAGGGTTCCTATAAAATCCTTTCAAACTTTTCCCTTAAAATCTGTGTACAAAAAGAAGTTACTAAAATGTTTCAATGCTGAAAACATTTCTCAAATATGCAATGCTCCACAAAATTGGTTATTTCCAATTGCATTGTACCTGGAAGAGGGTATGGCAACCCACTCTAGTATCCTCGCCTGGAGAATCCCCATGGACAGAAGAGCCTGGCGGGCTACAGTCCATGGCACAAAGAGTCAGACACTACTGAGTGACTAAGCACAACTGCATTAATTGCAGTTAACTGCAGTACAGAAATCATGGGAAGTTGTGTGAGTGACAGTTCAGTTACACTCAGAAAAACCATAAATGATGTCTAAGAATGTATGACTAATCCCTTCCCACTCCTCCACACACACTTACAACTCTTAAAACTGTGGAGAATCTATCGCTTTCTGTTTTTTTCTTACTTGCTATCATAGGTCTGTACCTTTGGGGCACACATTATTTTCTGGAGAAAGTGGGGTTATCAGCAACTTTTCATTGCCACAAAGGTTAGCCATGACCTATGTACTCAATCCCTTGACCAAGGTCCTGCTCCTCCTAATGAATTTACCTTCTCTGAATCTCATTAAAAATATATATTAGATCCTGATGGGATATTTCAATAAATCTTAAAAACAGGTTCATGAATTACAAGAAAAATATTTGAAAAATTCTTAAGCATCAAAAACCTTAAACTTCTGATGACTATTTTCATTACTTTAAATCATGTTTTCTTGTTAAGATCTTTGAATCACCGGCTCACTGACTTAGCTTTTCAAATGGCTATATCTTACCAAGTTATGTAAATGTAACTACATCTTTGGGGTAACTCCTAATCCTCTTTCCCAGGAGATTATGATAAGGTTGACCTTTATTCACGTAATGGACACGTGATTAAAGTGATGATAATGAAAAGAAAAATACTAATATGACGATGTCTATACAAGATGGTGGCATTTTGCACTTAGTATGGCTTCCCAGGTGGCTCAGTGGTAAAGAACCCACCTGCCAATGCAGGAGATGCAGGAGACATGGTTTCAATCCCTAGGTTGGGAAGATCTCCTAGGGGAGGAAACAGCAATCCACTCCAGTATTCTTGCCTGAAGAATCCCCACGGACAGAGGGGCCTGGCAGGCTACAGTCCATGAGGTCATGAAGAGTCAGATGTGACTGAGCATGCATGCACATGTGTAACCTTACAACAGGGAGCAATTGTCTTTTTTATCGATTTTATAGTGAAGACACTACATGTTGAGAACTTGATCACTCACATTGATTTAACCTGTATGAGCAGAGATTCAAACCTATGACTAACTCAAGTTTAACAGCAATCATCCTAATACAGCATGCTAACTGAGCAATATTGATACCAGTAAACAATAATGTGTATTTGGAATAGTATGATGCTACCTTATTACAAATTGAGTAAAAGACAATGATCTTTTACATTAACTAAGTGTACTTTTAAAAAGATGTATTTAAAAATAAATTTTAACTTGTAATTTTCAAAATATCTTTTTTTCTAGCATCCTTAAAATGTCATCTCTCATTTTGCCTAAGTGTCAGTCTTTGTATGCCTTGAAACCTCAGGACCTTGATATAAAAACAGATATGCTGACTCTGTTTCTAATCTACACTTTCATAGGCATGATCATCAATGAAAGCATCCCTATCAGAATAAAAAGTTAACCATGAATTTGACTATATCAAATACAATATTAGAGGGGACTTTATAAACATCAGGGTGTCATTATTATGATGGACATTCCTTTACTGACAATACATCTGTCTGTAAATTAAGTTGAATATGTTTCAACAGTCACCTGCTTTATTTCAGCATTAGTCTTTCACAAGTCACTTTTGAAAATTGCTGCATAGATTTTAATATTCCAGATATGACTGGAATAACATATAGTGACACAAGTCTCTTTTGTTACAAGTTGGATCAATGCAATTCTTTGCTGTGTCAGGTTTGCACCCATACTCAAGAACAATAAGTGCATAGGAAGCAGTGGATCAGTGTCTGTGGAATGGAGTAATGTTCTTGAATAGGCTTGGATTTTTGCTAAGTGAAATTTTAATTTATGTCACAGCCGTCAAAAGACTGAGCTTTAGAGGATGTTAGGTATCGTCTACCTCAGGACTGGTAAATATGTCTCATCTCAGATGTCAACCAAGAAACCACTGCATGATCTGGGTCAGAAGGGACTGTTAAGTCCAAACCCAGACTCATCAGGGAAGAAGGTTATAACTGATTAGTTATAGCTGATGTAGAAAAGTGAAAGTGTTAATTGCTCAGTTGTGTCCGACTCTGCGACCCCAGGAACCGTGTAGCCTGCTAGGTTCCTCTGTCCATGGGATTCTCCAGGCAAGAATACTGGAGTAGACTGCCATTTCCTTCTCTAGAGAATTTTCCCAACCCAGGGATCGAAACATTACAAGCGGATCCTTTACTGTCAGAGCTACCAGGGAAGCATAGGCACGGGCATAAAATCACCAACAAGTATACTTTTTGTCAAACAAGATCTAGTCCAATCTGAGAGTTATGTGCATTTTTAAACATTAAATGATAGGGAATTCATAAACTTCCATTATACTGACTTTTATTTTGCAATCTGTTTTCTTCCATGTTTTTAAGAAGAGTGTGTATTTGTTCACAGGCTAAGTTTGAAAGTGGAACAACTAAATAGGCCAGAGTATTTAAAATATTTTGATCATTCTCAGAAAAGGGACTCATGATACATTGTTGGCATTAGAATTCACAATCTTTGTATGTCTGTCTATTGTGTATTATTGTGGGAGGATTAAGGAGGAAAAATAACCATCTTTATGGTAAACAGGTTCAATGAAAAAAGGCAAAAATCTCGTCACAATGATACATACCCAGAAGCTGCTGAGTTTCCCTGTTTGCTAAGGAAAGAACAGACATGGCATACTCAGAGGGCAGACCTGCCTCATTGCCCATCCCAGCTGAAGTCTTCCATTCCTGTGCTTGATGACACTGTGGTCATTTGGAGAGATTTAAGTTGCGGCCATTCCAAAGCCGGTGGCACTAGTGGTAAAGAACTGCCTGCCAATGCAGGAGATGAAAGAGACTCAGGTTATCCTTGGGTGGAGAAGATTCCCCTGGGGCAGGGAATGGCAATGCACTACAGTATTTTTGCCTGGAAAGTCCCTTGGAGAGAGAGAGCCTGGCAGGCTACAGTCCTTGGGGTCACAAAGAGTCAGACGTGACTTTTATAGACAAGAGGAGGGCGCTACCCACAGAAACAGCACAGACAGCTGACAGGCACCTGCAGGTGGGCCATCAGTGGTCTCAGCAGCGCCGTTTGGCTGTCTAAGTACAGCCAGGCTTCAGCTCCAGGGTCGGTTTGCTCCCGTTTCCTGGAGGCCAGTCCCCAGACTCGGGGCAGCCTGTGTCATGGCTCCAGCCTGGGCATAATGCAGTTAGCTTCTCCACCTGGCGGGGGTTTCCGTTTCTACAAAAGAGCTCACAGGACATGGCTCAGTGTTATCTATGGCCCTGGAGGAGGAACTATTAAAGGTCCTTGACTTAATTACTAAACTATTTTTATTTTGTCTTGTTGGATTGCTTTCTTTGGTTCGGCATTTTCTCACTTCTCTGATTAAACTCATTGTTTGGCTTCAATTTTTCTACAGACGAAAGGCAGGCAGAGGATGTAGGAGTGGGAGGAGGACCACAGTGTCCTTCCGATGACTTCTTAAATAAATCAGCAGTCTGTTATGCAGATGGCCCTCGACCTCTCGAGCTTATCACGTGGTAATGGGTCTCCCCTGCTGTTCTGTCTCACCACAGCTGTGTCCTGTGGGAACCCAGAGACACCGACCCATAGAAAGATTGTCAGTAGCGATGGCGTGCTGTTCTCCAGCTTGGTGGTCTATGCCTGCTGGGACGGCTACAGAACCTCAGGGCTGACCACTCGCCACTGCACCGCCAATGGGACCTGGACCGGCACGGCCCCTGACTGCACGCGTGAGTGGCTGCCGTCCTGGCCAAATCCAGGTCCCCACAGCGACTCACACTTGACTGAGAAAAAGGAGTTGATTTTACAGAGGGCTGTACTATTTAATCCCTAGGGAAAAAACAATTATATGTATGTTTGATAATATGACCACTTTCTAAGTACTTTTAGATTTTTCTTCACTTTCTTGTTTATATGGTTAAGAATGCTTTGCCTGGCTGGTTGGGTTGGATATTACAAAACTGAGTTCAGAAAAGGCAAGGTTCCTTCTCTCTGTAGACCAGTTAGTCTGAAGGGAAATGGTGCAGGAGCCTGGTTCTCTGATCTCAGCCTGTGTCTCTGTCCTTGACTTTGTGGGGTGACCCCTCACGACATCTCGTTAAGGACAGAACGCAGATGACCGCTGTCATCCACACAGACAACTATCAGTGGAGTAGAAATAAGTGGTTCCAAACATGCAGCCTCCTGACTGCTGGCCAGCAAAACTGTCCCCCGGAGATAGGCTGGTATCGCTGTGCTCAGCCAAGGCATCTTCGCTCTGAAGAGCAGCTTAAGGAGAGTCAAACAGAAATGAGGAATAAGTCATCTTGTGATGATACTGGGTCTGTCTGTCTGTTCTCTGCTAATCAGTCATCAGCTGTGGAGACCCAGGGACCCTGGCTAACGGCATCCAGTTCAGGACAGATTTCACCTTCAACAAGACTGTCAGCTACCAGTGCGACCCTGGCTACACCATGGAGCCTGCCACGTCCCCCACCATCCGCCGCACCAAGGACAGTGCCTGGAATCACAGGAAACCGATCTGCAAAGGCAAGTGTCGGGGCTTCTCTTGTGTGTCACTCACACGTGGAGAGTCTTTATTGAGTTAACATTTTACATCAGTTTGCAAGCATCCATGTAGACCTTCTATGTGCTCAGCATTCCTGTAAATTCATCCACAAATATTAAATCACTTCCTTTTCTTACTACCTCAATCTTAGTTTAACAGCCCGGAGACTGACTCACAGAGAGCTGCAGTAAATTCTCAAGGTCACAGGTTAAGTCTTGGAGACATCAGGCTTCAGGGACAACTCTGGAGTCTGTGCTATGAACCCAGCTCTGCTGTCTCAGTGTGCATGGCTGCGTTGAGTCTGTGGCCTTCATCACGGGGTTGGAGAGGCGGGTCAGAGCCAGTCATCAGGTAGGGCAGACCAGTGGCAGAGCCTGCCAGTGTCCTGATGCCTGGTGGGCCTTGGTCGCTGACACTAAGGAAGGCCCACCATGAGGAGGGAGTACAGGGAGGTTTCC
>SJYW01001475.1:493885-512348 GCA_006410735.1 Raphicerus campestris
AATCCCTAGGGAAAAAACAATTATATGTATGTTTGATAATATGACCACTTTCTAAGTACTTTTAGATTTTTCTTCACTTTCTTGTTTATATGGTTAAGAATGCTTTGCCTGGCTGGTTGGGTTGGATATTACAAAACTGAGTTCAGAAAAGGCAAGGTTCCTTCTCTCTGTAGACCAGTTAGTCTGAAGGGAAATGGTGCAGGAGCCTGGTTCTCTGATCTCAGCCTGTATCTCTGTCCTTGACTTTGTGGGGTGACCCCTCACGACATCTCGTTAAGGACAGAACGCAGATGACCGCTGTCATCCACACAGACAACTATCAGTGGAGTAGAAATAAGTGGTTCCAAACATGCAGCCTCCTGACTGCTGGCCAGCAAAACTGTCCCCCGGAGATAGGCTGGTATCGCTGTGCTCAGCCAAGGCATCTTCGCTCTGAAGAGCAGCTTAAGGAGAGTCAAACAGAAATGAGGAATAAGTCATCTCGTGATGATACTGGGTCTCTCTGTCTGTTCTCTGCTAATCAGTCATCAGCTGTGGAGACCCAGGGACCCTGGCTAACGGCATCCAGTTCAGGACAGATTTCACCTTCAACAAGACTGTCAGCTACCAGTGCGACCCTGGCTACACCATGGAGCCTGCCACGTCCCCCACCATCCGCCGCACCAAGGACAGTGCCTGGAATCACAGGAAACCGATCTGCAAAGGCAAGTGTCGGGGCTTCTCTTGTGTGTCACTCACACGTGGAGAGTCTTTATTGAGTTAACATTTTACATCAGTTTGCAAGCATCCATGTAGACCTTCTATGTGCTCAGCATTCCTGTAAATTCATCCACAAATATTAAATCACTTCCTTTTCTTACTACCTCAATCTTAGTTTAACAGCCCGGAGACTGACTCACAGAGAGCTGCAGTAAATTCTCAAGGTCACAGGTTAAGTCTTGGAGACATCAGGCTTCAGGGACAACTCTGGAGTCTGTGCTATGAACCCAGCTCTGCTGTCTGTGTGCATGGCTGCGTTGAGTCTGTGGCCTTCATCACAGGGTTGGAGAGGCGGGTCAGAGCCAGTCATCAGGTAGGGCAGACCAGTGGCAGAGCCTGCCAGTGTCCTGATGCCTGGTGGGCCTTGGTCGCTGACACTAAGGAAGGCCCACCATGAGGAGGGAGTACAGGGAGGTTTCCAACTTGGCCGGTGGACTTTCCAGGGAGAGAGCAAGCAGGTGGAAGGGGTCTAGGGGAAGTAGCGGGGCAGGCAGACCGCTGATGTAGGGCTGATCTGCAGGGTGAGCATCTCCACAAGCTCCAGAGGGGGCTGCAGGCCTTCTCGGCTGGGCGGGAGGGGCAGGGGCAGGAGAGGGCGTGGAGGCCAGCAGTGACCACACAGGAGAAAGGGGCACCTTATCGTCGTTAGACGAGGGAGCAGGGAGAGCTGCGAGCTGGAGTAGCAGGAAACCTCAGGAGGAAGGTGCGTACTGTTGAGTCTTGTGAGGTCAGAGGAGCCCCCACCCCGAGGGCCATTTACCCACTTCCGGCCTGGGCGGTTTTGGCGAATCCTGGTTTCCTCCCATCAGAGGGTGAGGAGCCCTGTCTCGTGTCCTTCTTTCCAGCTGCAGTTATTAACGCCGTGCAGCTCTGTAGCAGGTGCTAAGAGGGTGTTTAATGTAGCTCACACTGTCCTGTTGGGAGCATTCTAGTCCAGTGAGTGTGTCCATGGCGCTTATCCCTAGAACGTCTGATCTCTGGACTTTGGATACATTTGTGTAGATCTTGTCCCTCTGTTTAGTGTCTGTTGGACTAACACTTGTTCACAGCCAACCAGGCCTTCACAGAGGAGACCTCTTTCTCCCCCTGCTGGCCACTCTGTCCACTTCTCCCTGGAGCCACGTCACTCATCACTGTTCCCACCTGGGGGCCTTGTCACCTGATGTCAACCTTTCTATAGACTGTTCCCCCAGTCTTCACTTAGGGGTTCTGCAGAAATCTTTGTTGAATAAGTGGATAGATGGAGAGAAGGTAAATGGGAAGAGGAGGGCCCGTTTCCAGCTTCCGGACGTGCACGTGTGGTTGTGTTTGTGTGTCTTTCTCACGTGAGAAAGTGTGAGCACCCGTGAGAAAGTGCAGGTGAGGCAATACAGCTGAGTCTCCTCTCCCGTCGCCTTCTGTGCCCAGACTGTCAGAGGCAAACCTCCTCCAGTGTGAAGTCTCGGAGCTCTTGGGTCTTCAGGGAGCTCTTAGACCAGGCATCTCAGAATAATGGCTGGAGTGGGCCAGGCAGATGCCAGCACCAGTGGGCAAGTCACTCCTGGGAAGAGTGCTCTCCCTCGAAGCCCCTGGATGTGACAGAACCCTGGCAGAGCGGCTTCTTACAGGGTCTTCTCTAACCACGCCAGTGTTAGTGCTCAGTTCTTCAGCAAGTGCATCAGCAGCCTATGTATGTCTTTTGGAAACTATATGCTATCTTTATATAAAGAAAAAAGTACAGATAGAGAAGTTGTTACCATCTGTGTATATAAACTCAAACGTTTGTACTCATGTCATAGGACCACGTTATGACTGGATTTGCCTCTGGTAAAGGGCATGGCAACCCACTCTAGTATTCTTGCCTGGAGAATCCCCATGGACAGAGGAGCCTGGGAGTCCATGGGGTCACAACAAGTCGGACACACATAAAAAGACAAAGACATCAATGGAATAGCATTCTTTCTTTTTTGGTCTTATACATACTGAAACTTGTTTATTCCACTTTCATGGTGTGAAATGTTTTGACTTTGCTTTAGTAGACTTGATCTATATTAATGAGGAAATACTGGAGAAAAGTTTTATTCTTTTGATTTACTCTCTTCCTCAGTAATTTCGCTACTAAAAAATTTGGCCCCTTGTAGATGTCATTTACAATGACACTGGAGCATTGTGTTGTGGTGGAAACTCTAGAATGTTGAATCCTGTTTGTTCTCTGACAGCCGTCACGTGTGGCCAGCTTCCTCCGGTCCAGGACGGGAAGGTGGAAGGAACGGACTTCCACTGGGGTGCCAGCATCAGCTACAGATGCGCCCACGGCTTCCAGCTCTCCCAGCCCGCCATCCTCTTCTGTGAAGGCTGAGGGGTCTGGAAAGGCAAAGTCCGCCAGTGCCTGCGTAAGTCCTCGGGAGCACAGATCACAGCACACAAACCTCGGGCTGCAGTCTGAGGAGGAGAGTCTGCGGGACTTGTAGCCAGGGTGCAATAGGTTAAAGACTCCACGTTTGAGACCCGCTGCCCAAGGGCAGATTCTGTGCTTTTCTTCATCATTGATTCCTAAGAATTTAATGTGCATGTGCTTTGTGACACCCTGGACTATAGACCTCTAGGGTCCTCTGTCCATAGGCTTCTCTAGGCAAGAAGACTGGAGTGGGTTGCCATTTCCTTCTCCAGGGGATATTCCCTACCCCGGGATGGAACCTGCGTCTCCTGCACTGCAGGCTGATTCTTTACCCACAGAGCCTGCCAGGGCTTCATGGGAGGATGTAATGGGAAGCAGTTAGAGAAGCTGAACAGGCTAACCCGGTCCAGGGGCACAGACTGTGCACTGACCTCCTGGTTGTCTTCTCTAGCCGTGTTTTGTAGGGACCCCGGCACCCCTGCCGAGGGGTGCCTCAGCAGCAAGAGCTTCACCTTCAGATCTGAAGTCTTCCAGTGCCTTCCTCCTGGTGGGGTCTTCCCGGAGAGTCTGCCAGGCAGACGGCACCTGGAGTGGCATCCAGCCCACTTGCATCGGTAACAATGGCAAGACAGCCCTGGGGGTAGGGAGGGGGCATTTCCTTCTAAAACTGGAGCGTCTGTGGGCACACAGGTGATGCTCTCCTGGGAGACGCTCTGCGCAGGTGCTGACCAGCCACGCTGATGGCAGCCTCTTTTAAATCCTGCCGCGAAGCCTGGAGTTGACGTGACAAGTCATTTAAAAACAGCTCCTAGACTCTCTTACCCTGGCAGCCCCCTCTCTGCCCATGTCAGTTGACAACCGCGATCTTCAGGGGAAAGACCAGTTTGCTAAAGATCTCACTGTTGCTGTGGCACCAGAAAGGGCCCCCACTTCAGACCCTGACACCCTCTCCCCCAGCCCACCCCCGATCCCCAGTAAACCACCTGCTCTGTCAGCCATGGCTAAAAGGGCTACAGGGTCAGGTGAGCTCTGTTGACCTTCCAACATGAAGTGAACTTACAAGTTAAAAGAGATTCTCTACATGACCTAAATCCTTCATTTTTAGACTACATCTCTCTCTTAGGAAGGGTTCAGGTGGAAATTATACTGCTCAACAGTCACTGCATCAGTGACACAGGAACCAGAACCCTCCCTGCCTCCCTCCTAGCCTCCCTCCACCTCGCCCTGCAGACTGAGTGAGTGATGGCCGGCCGCTCCGCGCACCCTGCTTCCCCGAGTGGGAGAGGGCCTTCTGCACACACGCAGCAAGCAGGGAATGACTTCTATCCCTGGTTGTTTTCTAAGAAAGTAAATATCTACTTAAAAATAGTGTCAACAATAATTTCTTTGAAACACTGCTTTTTCTAATTAAAGTTTACTGCCATTGGGCTAAAACTATTGCTTTGCTTTCAGTTCAGTTCAGTTGCTCAGTCGCATCCGACTCTTTGCGACTGCATGAATTGCAGCACGCCAGGCCTCCCTGTCCATCACCAACTCCCAGAGTTCACCCAAACTCTTGTCCATCGAGTTGGTGATGCCATCCATCCATCTCATCCTGTGTTGTCCGCTTCTCCTCCTGCCCCCAATCCTTCCCAGCATCAGAGTCTTTTCCAATGAGTCAACTCTTCGCATGAGGTGGCCAATACTGGAGTTTCAGTTTTAGCATCAGCCCTTCCGAAGAACACCCAGGACTGATCTCCTTTAGAATGGACTGGTTGGATCTCCTCGCAGTCCATGGGACTCTCAAGAGTCTTCTCCAACACCACAGCTCAAAAGCATCAATTCTTTGGTGCTCAGCTTTCTTCAGTCCAACTTTCACATCCATACATAGCTATTTCTGAAAAACTATTAAAAAAAAAAAAGTTTTTTCTCTTTCCAATAGGTTAGTTTCTCTTGAAAACATACTTTTTTTAAAAGTTATCCATTTTTTTTTCCCATCAGCAGTTGGAGAGCTGCCGTACCAAAGTCACTCATTGACTGCTGAAGTAATACAATTTTTTAGAAAAATATCACTGTTGGTCTACCATATGTTTTTATTTTGAAGCATTAAGTATATTCCCCATTTTTAAATCTTGATCAAAATTAGTTTAAGACATTTAGAATAATGACCAAATGAGATGGCAATTAATTAAATGAAAAAATAAAAGGTCATGATAGGTAATTATTGAAGATTATATATCATTAACCAACCAATACAGTATGTCAGTAGAGAAAAATTAAAACAGAGAATGGAGAAGAATGTGCTTCTTCTGACAAAGAAAATAATATTCACAGCAATTTAGAGTCTGATAAAGCACTAAAGATTAACATCTAAAGAAGTCAGAAAAAAGATGAAAATAGCAATTTAATTTTTTAACTTTCTTGCAAAACATCTTGCCCACTTGTCAAAACACAATTTTCTGAATTCTAAAAGGCCTTTTAGTGAAAATATTAGAATTTCTGTAACAACCATATCTGGTTCTGATTTTTTTTCAAATTGTGAGTTTCAGATCCTGCTCATAACACCTGCCCAGACCCTGGTACTCCACAGTTTGGAATACAGAAGAGCTCAGGAGGATATGAGGTATTCCATTTTTATTTTGCTATGTTTTCTATGTCAAAATATAATTGAACTTAAATATATATGTGTTTATGTAGCATATCTGACTCATGTTACATTTGCCCAAATATAGTCCATTCAGAGAGGATTTCTGCTTATTATTTTAACTGTTAGAACTGAGACAACTGTATCTTATTCACACAAGATTAACTGGTATATGAATTTGTTTGAAAGCATGCATAGTTCTGTCTGCTGAACTGACGCAGCAAATCTCAAATCAGGGTGATTTGCCACTGATTCACATAAGACGACTCCACTTGGTGACCAGAGAGAATAGGTCAATAACATTAAATTCCAGAAACAAAAACGGAAGAAAATGCTTTCAAAGTACGTTAACATGAATATCAGAGAAATACCTGAAAATGGAAATTAAAGAAGCTTGAAATAAAATATTTCAACCATCTTAAGTAACGGAGTGACTTCAGGTTCTCTGATCAGAGGCTTTGAAAGCCAGAGCTAAACACACACACTGCTTTCAAGTCACTGCTCCCGTTCACTGAGAATAACAGTCTCCTCTCTTCAGCCACTGCTCCTTTTTCCTGAAGTGTAAACTGTCCTCATTTGATTGCCCTGATGTCACACTGGCTCCTTCCTGGCAGCCTTGGTTCACTCTGCAAGGACAGCCTCACAGGTCCCCAGGGTTAAATCGAGTGCATTTTATGCAGGGTCTTGTGTGCGCCCTTACAGCCTCAGGTAACATTTTCTGGCATATGCTGAACATATTGCAATACCAGAAAATACAAGATGTGGGTGTTCTCACTAACTCACCATGAGAAACCCTAGTTGTGGTCACCCCTGGTTCCACAAGGCGAGTTGATCCCTAACTCGCCTGCATGTGGCCTGTGGTTAAGTGAACCTTCATGACGACTGCTTTCAGTGACACAGTCCTGTGATCTGCTTCGAGAAGCTAACCGGGAGGGGTGAGCCCACCATTCCCCTTATGACACAGTAGTTAACTATCCTGGAAAACAGGCTGAACCCAAGGCAAGATTTACTAATCATTTTAAAACCCAGATGCCATCTTTTAAAGAG
Organism: Raphicerus campestris; assembly: GCA_006410735.1. Lineage (NCBI taxonomy): Eukaryota > Metazoa > Chordata > Mammalia > Artiodactyla > Bovidae > Raphicerus > Raphicerus campestris. The sequence continues at coordinate 500,692 of SJYW01001475.1, forward strand.
ATGACTGAGACCATCAGAAGAATAGTTCTCGAGGATTCTACATTGGAGTCCTGATCAATCTCCAAGCCAGTTCCCGCAAGCGCTAAAGTAACTTGCTAACAAGCACTGACTGCTTAGAATAGGACTTGTTTAGTCTCAAAGTCATGTCTGACTCTTTTGCAACCCTAGGGACTGTAGCCCGCCAGGCTTCTCTGTCCATGGGGATTCTCCAGGCAAGAATACTGGAGTGGGTTGCCATTTCCTCCTCCAGAGGATCTTCCCAACTCAGGGATCGAACCCAGGTCTCCCGCATTGGCAGGTGGACTCTTCTTTATTGCCAAGCCACCTGGGAAGCCCAGAGTAGGACTAGCAGAGGGGAAAAAAACAGAAAAGGAAAAGAAAATTATCACAAACTAAAGAGAGACAAGGCTAAAACTAAAGAAAAAAGGTAGACTTTTTTACCCAAATAAACTGCTTCTAAATAATCATGAGTCACTGTATCTAAGACCTCACACGATTCATTGAACAACCTGTACTGTGTCTAATACTGAAAAGCAGGAGATGTGGGTTTGATCTCTCAGTTGGAAAAATCCCCTGGAGAAGGAAATGGCAGCTTAATCCAGTATTCTTATTTGAGAAATACCTTGGACAGAGGAGCCTGGCAGGCTGCAGTCCATGGGGTCACAAAACAGTTGGATACAACTGAGCAACTGAACAAGAAGAACAGCTGTGTCTGGCACTGTGACCCGCATTTTACATGCGCACGTTGACTCAGGCCTGACCCCGGAGCTGCTTCCAGCGCGAGTGTGTCCATGGCACCTCTGAGCTTGCTGCTGGCTCTCCCCTCCAGGTTGGAAGCACGGTGTTTTTCCAGTGTTGAAAAGGTTACCACGTCCAAGGCTCTACAACTCGAACTTGCCTAGCGAACCTGACGTGGAGCGGCATCCAGACAGAGTACATCCGTAAGTGTGACTCTGTGCAAGGGCAGGGCCTGTCCGCTCTCCAGCAGCTGGAAGGATTTACCTTCCTGAGAAACAATGAGGGGCTTATTTTTGTTTGTTTGCTTTCCATTCCCTAAACTCTTTTCTCAGAGTCTGATCCCCTAGATCCAGCAGCAGCAGCACCCAGAGTTGGTTGAAGTTCAAATCTTGAGTCCCATCCTGCACATCCCTGCAGTATCTGAGGCTCTGGGGGCCAGAGGCAGGTTGGGTGAAGAGGAGCAGGGGTACCCTAGTCTGTAGTCCCCAGGCACCCCCTCCGTGATACCCAGGGCCCAAAGCCTGAGAAACTGTCCTTAACCAAAGACCAGTGAATAACATGCTGGCTAACACCACTGAGAGAAAACCCGCATGTGCTACTGCTCCCCTAGAAGTTCACCTCAGGCCACCAAAGACCACGCGACTCATCAGAGTATTAATACAGTGTTTAAACTCTTCTTTTTGGAGTCTATATGAATGGATAATTCAAATACTTAGGACCAAGTTTTGTTTTGTGATTTAATCATGAGAATTAGGAGAAATGTAATGATTAGTAATCAGCCTTTCATCCTCTACCAATCTAGGGCAACGCAGTATCTAACTCTTGCGAGGTTAGCTATATACAAAAATCTTCTGAGTATGTAAGTTGTGAATTTTGTGTATTTATGTATCAGTATTTATTTCAAAGCTATCATCTCTATTCTAAATCTCTACATGAATTCTCTATGTGAATATTATACAGAGATATCACACATGCATGCATGTATATGTATGTATATACATAGGTGTGTGTGTTTGTGTGTGGAGCTTGCTAACATTAGGTCTTCATTACCTTGAAAATTTGGAGAAGGAAATGGAAACACCTCCAGTATTCTTGCCTGGGAAATCCCATGGACAGAGGAGGGTGGCAGGCTACGGTCTAGGGGTCACAAGAGTCGACCTAGCAACTGAACCACCACCACCTTCAAAGTCTGTCAAAGTGAAAAATATTACAATACTTAAAAAGACTGCATTAGTGACAATCATATAAGCTTGTTTTGTAATACTTGGCCAAGTCCTATATTTGAGATATAAATGTGCACTCTGTAAGGAATGATAACTTATTTGAGATCAAGCAGGGCTTCCTAGGGGGCGCTAGTGGTAAAGAACCCACCTGCCAGTGCAGGAGACCTAGGTAAGTGACTTGGCTTTGATCCCTGGGTCAGGAAGATCTCTGGGAGGAGGGCATGGCAACCCGCTCCAGTATTCTTGCCTGGAGAATCTCATGAACAGAAGAGTCTGGTGGCTACAGTCTATAGGGTCACAAATAGTTGGACATGACTGAAGCAATTTAGCACAGCACACACACACAGCACAGCATGTTACAACCTTGGGGCTCCCCTGGTGGCTCAGCAGTAAACAATCTGGCTGCTAATGCAGGAGACGAAGGTTCAATTTCAGGGTGGGAAGAACTCCTGTGGAAGCAAATGGCAACCCACTCCAGTATTCTTGCCTGGAAAATCCCATGGACAGAAGAGCCTGGCAGGCTACAGACCATGGGGTCACAAGAGTCAAACACAACTTAGCAATTAAACAACAAAAATAATTACAACCTTATTTATTCCTAAATGATATTTTTAAAGGAAATAAGAATCTACATTCCAATTAACTTTCTAAACACACAGTGGATTTTGACCAAAATTATTTAATTGAGCAGTAAATTTTCTAGTTGCCACTGGACAAAAATCAAAGCATATTTTAAAGTATGCATTAATCTGTCTGTGTTTAAAGGATTGCTCTTTTAAGGAAATTTAACATATTATTTATCTTAGTGTTAGTTGCTCAGTCATGTCCAATTCTTTGCAACCCCATGGACTGTGGCCCGCCAGGCTCCACTGTCTAAGGAATTCTCTAGGCAACAATACTGGAGTAGCCATTCCCTTCTCAAGGGGATTGTCCTGACCCAGTGAACCTGAGTCTCTTGCATTGCAAGCAGACTGTTTATCATCTGAGCCACCAGGGAGGCCCCACTTACCTTAACAGTATGTCAGAAGTGTTTATTTTAAAGCTATGATTCCTAAATTATGTAACATAATTACATACACATGTGTATGCAAAGAAGGAGACTAGATAGATAGATGATAAATAGAAGACAGACAGATAGAGACAGAGGAGAAGGAGAGAGTGAGGGAGGGGTAGGGGGAGAGGAAGAGAGAGACCTGGCAACACCAAGGCTCTGCTGTGCTGTAAGCTGCAGAGACCAGAATGTCTGATCTGTAAAGCTCCCGTATTCTCCATTTTAAATGGTAAACTAACTTTATAGCCATTTCCATCTCTTTCTCTGTATTTCCTTAGACACACATGCTTAGGCTCCAATGGACTTACTAATGGACTAAATCTCATTTCAGCTCACGCCTGCCGCCAGCCTGATACGCCAGCCCATGCAGATGTGAGAGCCACAGACCTCCCCACCTTTGGCTACACCTTGGTCTACACCTGCCATCTGGGGTTCTTCCTAGCAGGTGGATCTGAGCCAAAATTCTAAGAAACAGAATCCAACAACATATTAAAAAGATCACACATCATAACCAAGTGGGTTTTATCCCAGGGATGCAAGGATTCTTCAATATTTGCAAATCAATCAATGTGAATCACCATATTAACAAACAAAGATAAAATCCATACAATTATCTCAACAGATGCAAAGAAAGCTTTTGACAAAATTCAACACCCATTAATGATAAAAACCCTCCAGAAAGTAGGCACAGAAAGAACACACCTCAACACAATAAAAGCCATCTATGATAAATCCACAGCAAAGATTGTCCTCAATAGAAAAACACTGAAAGCATTTCCTCTAAAATCAGGAATAAGACAAGGGTGCCCACTCTCACCATGGAGATGGTCCTGNACACCTCAACACAATAAAAGCCATCTATGATAAATCCACAGCAAAGATTGTCCTCAATAGAAAAACACTGAAAGCATTTCCTCTAAAATCAGGAATAAGACAAGGGTGCCCACTCTCACCATGGGGATGGTCCTGATTCTTGTCTCCTGTACAATGTCACGAACCTCATTCCATAGTTCATCAGGCACTCTATCTATCAGATCTAGGCCCTTATATCTATTTCTCACTCTCACCACTACTATTCAACATAGATTTGGAAATTCTAGCCTCAGCAATCTGAGAAGAAAAAGAAATAAAATGAATCCAGATTGGAGAAGAAAAATTAAAACTCCCCGTTTGCTGATGACATGACCCTCTACACAGAAAAGCTAAAGACACGACCAGAAATTACTAGAGCTAATCAGTGAATATAGTAAAGCTGCGGGATATAAAATTAATCCACAGAAGTCCCTTGGATTCCTATACACTAACAATGAGAAAACAGAAAGAAAAATTAAGGCAACAATCCCATTCACCATTGAAATGAAAACAATAAAATAGTTAGGAATAAATTTACCTAAAGAAACAAAAGACCTATATATAGGAAAACTGTAAAACACTGATGAAAGACATCAAAGATGTCACAAATAGATGGAGAAATATACCATGCTCCTGGATCAGATGAATCAATTTAATGAAAATGAGTATACTACCCAAAGAAATCTATAGATTCAAAGCAATCCCTATCAAGCTACCAACAGTATTTTTCACAGAACTAGAACAAATAATTTCACAATTTGTATGGAAATACAAAAAAAACTCAAATAGCCAAAGCAATCTTGAGAAAGAACANAGAGGGCCTTCTGCACACATGCAGCAAGCAGGGAATGACTTCTATCCCTGGTTGTTTTCTAAGAAAGTAAATATCTACTTAAAAATGCAGTGTCAACAATAATTTCTTTGAAATACTTGCTTTTTCTAATAAAAGTTTACTGCCAGTGGGCTAAAACTATTGCTTTATTTTAGCTATTTCTGAAAAACTAAAAAAAAATTTTTTTCTTCCCTTCAGTATGTTAGTTTCTCTTGAAAACACTTTTTTGAAGTTATCTATTTTGTTTTCTCATCAGCAGCTGGAGAGCTGACATACTGAAGCCACTCATTCATTGCTGAAGTACTACAATTTTTTAGAAAAAAATACCTGTTGGTCTACCATATACTTTTATTTTGAAGCATTAAATATATTCCACATTTTTAAATCTTAGGAAAATTAGTTTAAGATGTTTAGAGTAATATAATAGATGACCAAATTAGATGGTGATTAATTAAATCAACAAAAAATAAAAGATCATAATATGTAATTATGGAAGACTATATATATCATTATCTAACGAATACAGTATGTCAGTAGAGAAAACTTAAACCAGAGAATGGAAAAGAATGTGTTTCTTCTGACATAGAAAATAATATTCAGGGCAATTTAGAGTCTGATAGAGCACTAAAGATTAACATCTAAAAAAGTCAGAAAGAAGATGAAAATAGCAATTCAATTTTTAATTGTCTTGCAAAACATCTTGCCCACTTGTCAAAACACAATTTTCTGAATTTTATAAGGCCTTTTAGTAAAAATATTAGAATTCCTGTAATAATCATATCTGGGTCTCTCTGATTTTTTTTTTATTGTGAATTTCAGATCCTGCTCATAACACCTGTCCAGACCCTGGTACTCCACAGTTTGGAATACAGAATAGCTCAAGAGGATATGAGGTATTCCATTTTTATTTTACTATGGTTTTCTCTATTTTAAAATGTAATTGAACTTAAATATACATATGTTTATGTAGCATATCTGATTCATGTTCCATTTGCCCAAATATACTCCATTCAGAGAGGATTTCTGTTTATTATTTTAACTGTTAGAACTGAGACAACTGTATCTTATTCACACAGGATTGATTGGTATATGAGTTTCTGTTTGAAAGCATGCATAGTTCTTTCTGTCAGCTGAACTGATACAGCAAATCTCAAATCAGGGTGGTTTGCCACTGATTCACATAAGAAGACCCCACTTGGTGACCAGAGAGAATAGGTGAATAACATTAAATTCCAGAGACAAAAACAGAAGAAAATGCCTTCAAAGTATATTAACAAAAATACCAGGGAAATACCTGAAAATGGAAATTAAAGAAGCTTGAAATAAAATATTTCAACCCTCTTAAGTAACGGAGTGACTTCAGGTTCTCTGATCAGAGGCTTTGAAAGCCAGAGCTAAACACACACACTGCTTTCGGGTCACTGCTCCCGTTCACTGAGAATAACAGTCTCCTCTCTTCAGCCACTGCTCCTTTTTCCTGAACTGTAAGCTGTCCTCATTTGATTGCCCTGATGTCACACTGGCTCCTTCCTGGCAGCCTTGGTTCACTCTGCAAGGACAGCCTCACAGGTTCCCAAGGTTAAATCTAGCACATTTTATGCAGGGTCTCGTGTGCGCCCTTACAGCTTCAGGTAACGTTTTCTGGCATATGCTGAACATATTGCAATACCAGAAAATACAAGATGTGGGTGTTCTCACTAACTCACCAGGAGAAACCCGAGTTGTGGTCATTCCTGGTTCCAGTGATCCCTAACTCGCCTGCATGTGGCCTGTGGTAAGTGAACTTTCATGACGACTGCTTTCAGTGATGCAGTCCTGTGATCTGCTTCGAGAAGCTAACCGGGAGGGGTGAGCCCACCATTCCCCTTATGACACAGTAGTTACACTATCCCGGAAGACAGGCTGGACCCAAGGCAAGATTTACTAATCATTTTAAAACCCAGATGCCATCTTTTAAAGAGATGACCGAGACCATCAGAAGAATAGTTCTCGAGGATTCTACATTGGAGTCCTGACCAATCTCCAAGCCAGTTCCTGCAAGCGCTAAAGTAACTTGCTAACAAGCACTAATTGCTTAGAATAGGACTTGTTGTTTAGTCTTAACATCATGTCTGACTCTTGCGACCCTAGGGACTGTAGCCCACCAGGCTTCTCTGTTCATGGGCAAGAATACTGGAGTGGGTTGCCATTTCCTTCTCCAGGGGATTTTCCCAACTCAGGGATCGAACCCAGGTCTCCCGCATTGGCAGGTGGACTCTTTACTGCCAAGCCACCTGGGAAGCCCAGAGTAGGACTAGCAGAGGGAAAAAACAGAAAAGGAAAAGAAAATTATCACAAACTAAAGGCAGACAAGGCTAAAACTAAAGAAAAAAGGTAGACTTTTGTTACCCAAATAAACTGCTTCTAAATAATCATGAGTCACTGTATCTAAGACCTCACACGATCCATTAAACAACCTGTACTGTGTCTAACACTGCCAAGCAGGAGATGTGGGTTTGATCTCTCCGTTGGAAAAATCCCCTGGAGAAGGAAATGGCAGCTTAATCCAGTATTCTTGTCTGAGAAATAACTTGGACAGAGGAGCCAGGCAGGAGGCTGGACAGTCCATGGGGTCACAAAACAGTTGGACACAACTGAGGAACTGAACAAGAAGAACAGCTGTGTCTGGCACTGTGACCTGCATTTTACACGCGCACGTTGACTCAGGCCTGACCCCGGAGCTGCTTCCAGTGCGAGTGTGTCCATGCCACCTCTGAGCTTGCTGCTGGCTCTCTTCTCCAGGTTGGAAGCATGGTGTTTTTCCGGTGCCGAAAAGGTTACCACGTCCAAGGCTCTACAACTCGAACTTGCCTGGCAAACCTGACATGGAGCGGCATCCAGACAGAGTGCATCCGTAAGTGTGACCCTGTGCAAGGTCAGGGCCTGTCCGCCCTCCAGCAGCTGGAAGGATTCACCTTCCTGAAAAACAATGAGGGGCTTATTTTTGTTTGTTTGCTTTCCATTCCCTAAACTCTTTTCTCAGAGTCTGATCTCCTAGAACCAGCAGCAGCAGCACCCAGAGTTGGTTGAAGTTTGAATCTTGAGTCCCATCCTGCACACCCCTGCAGTATCTGAGGCTCTGGGGGCCAGGGGCAGGTCGGGTGAAGAGGAGCAGGGGGACCCTAGTCTGTAGTCCCCAGGCACCCCCAGTGATACCCAGGCCCCAAAGCCTGAGAAACTGTCCTTAACCAAAGACCAGTCAATAACATGCTGGCTAATACCACTGAGAGAAAACCCGCATGTGCTACTGCTTCCCTAGAAGTTCACCTCAGGCCACTAAAGACCACGCGACTCATCAGAGTATTAATACAGTGTTTAAACTCTTCTTTTTGGAGTCTATATGAATGGATAATTCAAATACTTAGGACCAAGTTTTGTTTTGTGATTTAATCATGAGAATTAGGAGAAATGTAATGATTAGTAATCAGCCTTTCATCCTCTACCAATCTAGGGTAATGCAGTATCTAACTCTTACTAGGTTAGCTATATACAAAAATCTTCTGAGTATATAAGTTGTGAATTTTGTGTATTTATGTATCAGTATTTATTTCAAAGCTATCATCTCTATTCTAAATCACTACGTAAATCCCCTGTGAATATTATACAGAGATATCACACATACATGCAGGTATATGTATGTATATACACGTAGTTGTGTGTGTCTGTGTGTGGAACTAGTTAACATTAGGTCTTCATTACCTTGAAAATTTAGAGAAGGAAATGGAAACGCCTCCAGTATTCTTGCCTGGGAAATCCCATGGACAGAGGAGGCTGGCAGGCTACAGTCTAGGGGTCACAAGAGTAGACCTAGCAACTACACCACCACCACCTTGAAAGTCTGTCAAAGTGAAAAATATTACAATACTTTAAAAGATTTGATGCATGATACAGTATGCTTGGGGCTGGTGCACTGGGATGACCCAGAGGGATGGTATGGGGAGGGAGGTGGGAGGTGGGTTCAGGATGGGGAACACATGTATACCCATGGCAGATTCATGCTGATGTATGGCAAAACCAATACAATATTGTAAAGTAATTAGCCTCCAATTAAAATAAATAAATTTATATTAAAAAAAGATTGTTTTGGTGATGTAAATAATATAAGCTTGTTTTATAATACTTGGCCACATCCTTTATTTGAGACATAAATGTGCATTCTATAAAGAATGATAAGCTATTTGAGATCAAGCATGGGGCTTCCCAGGGGTCGCTAGTGGTAAAGAACCCACCTGCCAGTGCAGGAGACCCAAGTAAGTGACTTGGCTTTGATCCCTGGGTCAGGAAGATCCCTGGGAGGAGGGCATGGCAACCCGCTCCAGTATTCTTGCCTGGAGAATCTCATGAACAAGAGAGTCTGGCAGCTACAGTCCATAGGGTCCCAAAGAGTCGGACATGACTGAAGCAATTTAACACAGCACACACACAGCACGGCACATTACAACCTTGGGGCTCCCCTGGTGGCTCGGCAGCAGACAATCTGGCTGTCAATGCAGGAGACACGGGTTTGATCCTGCGGGGTAGGGAAGAACCCATGTGGAAGGAAATGGCACCCCACTCCAGCATTCTTGCCTGGAAAATCCCGTGGACAGAGGAGCCTGGCAGGCTACAGTCCATGGGGTCACAAGAGTCAGACACAACTTAGCCAAGTGAAAAACAAAAACAATTACAACCTTATTTACTCCTAAATGATATTTTAAATGAAATAAGAATCTATATTTCAATTAATTTTCTAGACATACAGTGGATTTTGGCCAAATTAATTATTCACTTAACTGAGCAGTAAATTTGCTAGTTGGCACTGGACAAAAATCAAAGCATATTTTAAAAAATATATTAATCTGTCTGTGTTTAGTTTAAAGAGCTGCTCTTTTAAGAAATTTAACATATCATTTATCTTAGTGTTAGTTGTTCAGTCATGTCCAATTCTGTGACCCCATGGACTGTGGCCGGCCAGGCTCCTCTGTCCATGGAACTCTCCAGGCAAGAATACTGGAGTGAGTAGCCATTCCTTTCTCCAGGGGATCTTCCTGACCCAGAGATGGGACCCAGGTCTCCTGCGTTGCAAACAGTGTTTACTATCTGAGCCACCAGGGAGGCCCCACTTACCTTAACAGTATGTCAGAAGTGTTTATTTTAAAGCTATGATTTCTAAATTTCTATACATAATTACATATACACATGTATGCAAAGGAGACTAGATAGATAGATGATAAACAGAAGACAGACAGATAGGCAGAGAAAGGAGAGGAGGAGAGAGTGAGGGAGGGGTGGAGGGAGAGGAAGAGAGAGACCTGGCAACACCAAGACTCTGCTGTGCTGTAAGCTGAGAGACCAGAATGACAGTTATCTGTAAAGCTCCTGTATTCTCAATTTTAAATGGCAAACTAACTTTATAGCCATTTCCATCTCTTTCTCTGTATTTCCTTAGACACACATGCTTAGTCTCCAGTGAACATACTAATGGACTAAATCCCATTTCAGCTCACGCCTGCCGCCAGCCTGAAACGCCAGCCCATGCAGATGTGCGAGCCATCGACCTCCCCACTTTTGGCTACACCTTGGTGTACACCTGCCATCCAGGGTTCTTCCTCGCAGGTGGATCTGAGCACAGGACGTGTAAAGCAGACATGAAATGGACAGGGAAGTCCCCTGTCTGTAAAAGTAAGTTACTGGTGAGAAGTGAGAGTGGGTCCCTGCAGACCAGGATGAGTGTCAGTTGCCCACCAGGCTCATGTCCAGGTGGAAGACGCCCAAGTAGTAGCCTCTTGGAGGCACTGTCCGTCACTCTCCCCCCAAATCCGTGCATGCTGTGTGTGAGCCGTGTGTGTGAATATGTGTGCAGTCTGTGTTGAACGCAGAGGCAGCACAAGCTAAGGAGAGGGGCAGGTCTCATTATTTGCAAATCTCATTTTAAGTCAAAGAAAAACACACTGAGTTAAAAGGAAAATAAAATACAGTATGTCTTTGGAAAATGTATTTTTTAATGAAAATGGGCAAAGATCACCAACACTGGTGAATATATAGCATAGGTCCATTATTTTTGAGGCCACAGCTATTTAGTGCTAGAATATAAGTTTATGTGTCCTTGACATTGGTTCCGCTTTTGAAACTTACAAAAATAATCAACACCAGAATGATTTACTAATGACTCACAAAGTTGTGTATTTACATATAAAAGTAACACCTAGTCAGAGCTGACAGCAACACACCTTCAGCTTCTTCACCAAACCACACTTGGACATGATGCAAAGCAACAGAAGCAGACATGACACAGTGTGATGCAGCCCATGCCTTTAGGAGGAGCTTCTTGGAGCCTACGTGTAGTCGGCACTTTTCAGTTCTGAAAGAAAGAATTCTCTATGTCAGTCAGGATTCCCCAGGAAACCTCCTTCTGCCCCTCAGGATCCCCTCGAGAAACCCCTTCTGCCCTCAGGAGTCCACCAGAAACCCACTTCTACCCTCAGAATTCCACCAGAAACCCATTTCTGCCCTCAGGGTTTCAGCCCAGAACCCTCTTCAGTACTCAGGATTCACAGAACCCCCTTCTGCCCTCAGGATTCCACCAGAAACCCCTCAGCCCTCAGGATTCCATCAGAAACCACCTTCTGCCCTCAGAATTCCACCAGAAACTCAATTCTGCCCTCAGGATTCCAGCCCAGAACACCATTCAGCCCTCAAGATTCCACCAGAATCCCCTTCTACCCTCAGGATTCCACCAGAAATCCCCCTCTGCTCTCAGGATGGTCCTGGAAACCCCATACTACCCCTCAGGATTCCCCTGGAAACCATATTCTGCCCTCAGGATTCTACCACCAGAATCCCCTTCTGCCCACAGGATTCCACCAGAAACCCTTTGTGCCCTCAGGATTCCCTGGAACCCCTTACTGCCCCTCAGGATTCCACCAGAAACCCCCTTCTGCCC
>SJYW01001475.1:512434-523888 GCA_006410735.1 Raphicerus campestris
GTTGGACACAACTGAGGAACTGAACAAGAAGAACAGCTGTGTCTGGCACTGTGACCTGCATTTTACACGCGCACGTTGACTCAGGCCTGACCCCGGAGCTGCTTCCAGTGCGAGTGTGTCCATGCCACCTCTGAGCTTGCTGCTGGCTCTCTTCTCCAGGTTGGAAGCATGGTGTTTTTCCGGTGCCGAAAAGGTTACCACGTCCAAGGCTCTACAACTCGAACTTGCCTGGCAAACCTGACATGGAGCGGCATCCAGACAGAGTGCATCCGTAAGTGTGACCCTGTGCAAGGTCAGGGCCTGTCCGCCCTCCAGCAGCTGGAAGGATTCACCTTCCTGAAAAACAATGAGGGGCTTATTTTTGTTTGTTTGCTTTCCATTCCCTAAACTCTTTTCTCAGAGTCTGATCCCCTAGAACCAGCAGCAGCAGCACCCAGAGTTGGTTGAAGTTTGAATCTTGAGTCCCATCCTGCACACCCCTGCAGTATCTGAGGCTCTGGGGGCCAGGGGCAGGTCGGGTGAAGAGGAGCAGGGGGACCCTAGTCTGTAGTCCCCAGGCACCCCCAGTGATACCCAGGCCCCAAAGCCTGAGAAACTGTCCTTAACCAAAGACCAGTGAATAACATGCTGGCTAACACCACTGAGAGAAAACCTGCATGTGCTACTGCTCCCCTAGAAGTTCACCTCAGGCCACTAAAGACCACGCGACTCTGATCAGAGTATTAATACAGTGTTTAAACTCTTCTTTTTGGAGTCTATATGAATGGATAATTCAAATACTTAGGACCAAGTTTTGTTTTGTGATTTAATCATGAGAATTAGGAGAAATGTAATGATTAGTAATCAGCCTTTCATCCTCTACCAATCTAGGGTAATGCAGTATCTAACTCTTACTAGGTTAGCTATATACAAAAATCTTCTGAGTATGTAAGTTGTGAATTTTGTGTATTTATGTATCAGTATTTATTTCAAAGCTATCATCTCTATTCTAAATCACTACGTAAATCCCCTGTGAATATTATACAGAGATATCACACATACATGCAGGTATATGTATGTATATACACGTAGTTGTGTGTGTCTGTGTGTGGAACTAGTTAACATTAGGTCTTCATTACCTTGAAAATTTAGAGAAGGAAATGGAAACGCCTCCAGTATTCTTGCCTGGGAAATTCCATGGCCAGAGGAGGCTGGCAGGCTACAGTCTAGGGGTCACAAGAGTAGACCTAGCAACTACACCACCACCACCTTGAAAGTCTGTCAAAGTGAAAAATATTACAATACTTTAAAAGATTTGATGCATGATACAGTATGCTTGGGGCTGGTGCACTGGGATGACCCAGAGGGATGGTATGGGGAGGGAGGTGGGAGGTGGGTTCAGGATGGGGAACACATGTATACCCATGGCAGATTCATGCTGATGTATGGCAAAACCAATACAATATTGTAAAGTAATTAGCCTCCAATTAAAATAAATAAATTTATATTAAAAAAAGATTGTTTTGGTGATGTAAATAATATAAGCTTGTTTTATAATACTTGGCCACATCCTTTATTTGAGACATAAATGTGCATTCTATAAAGAATGATAAGCTATTTGAGATCAAGCATGGGGCTTCCCAGGGGTCGCTAGTGGTAAAGAACCCACCTGCCAGTGCAGGAGACCCAAGTAAGTGACTTGGCTTTGATCCCTGGGTCAGGAAGATCCCTGGGAGGAGGGCATGGCAACCCGCTCCAGTATTCTTGCCTGGAGAATCTCATGAACAAGAGAGTCTGGCAGCTACAGTCCATAGGGTCCCAAAGAGTCGGACATGACTGAAGCAATTTAACACAGCACACACACAGCACGGCACATTACAACCTTGGGGCTCCCCTGGTGGCTCGGCAGCAGACAATCTGGCTGTCAATGCAGGAGACACGGGTTTGATCCTGCGGGGTAGGGAAGAACCCATGTGGAAGGAAATGGCACCCCACTCCAGCATTCTTGCCTGGAAAATCCCGTGGACAGAGGAGCCTGGCAGGCTACAGTCCATGGGGTCACAAGAGTCAGACACAACTTAGCCAAGTGAAAAACAAAAACAATTACAACCTTATTTACTCCTAAATGATATTTTAAATGAAATAAGAATCTATATTTCAATTAATTTTCTAGACATACAGTGGATTTTGGCCAAATTAATTATTCACTTAACTGAGCAGTAAATTTGCTAGTTGGCACTGGACAAAAATCAAAGCATATTTTAAAAAATATATTAATCTGTCTGTGTTTAGTTTAAAGAGCTGCTCTTTTAAGAAATTTAACATATCATTTATCTTAGTGTTAGTTGTTCAGTCATGTCCAATTCTGTGACCCCATGGACTGTGGCCGGCCAGGCTCCTCTGTCCATGGAACTCTCCAGGCAAGAATACTGGAGTGAGTAGCCATTCCTTTCTCCAGGGGATCTTCCTGACCCAGAGATGGGACCCAGGTCTCCTGCGTTGCAAACAGTGTTTACTATCTGAGCCACCAGGGAGGCCCCACTTACCTTAACAGTATGTCAGAAGTGTTTATTTTAAAGCTATGATTTCTAAATTTCTATACATAATTACATATACACATGTATGCAAAGGAGACTAGATAGATAGATGATAAACAGAAGACAGACAGATAGGCAGAGAAAGGAGAGGAGGAGAGAGTGAGGGAGGGGTGGAGGGAGAGGAAGAGAGAGACCTGGCAACACCAAGACTCTGCTGTGCTGTAAGCTGAGAGACCAGAATGACAGTTATCTGTAAAGCTCCTGTATTCTCAATTTTAAATGGCAAACTAACTTTATAGCCATTTCCATCTCTTTCTCTGTATTTCCTTAGACACACATGCTTAGTCTCCAGTGAACATACTAATGGACTAAATCCCATTTCAGCTCACGCCTGCCGCCAGCCTGAAACGCCAGCCCATGCAGATGTGCGAGCCATCGACCTCCCCACTTTTGGCTACACCTTGGTGTACACCTGCCATCCAGGGTTCTTCCTCGCAGGTGGATCTGAGCACAGGACGTGTAAAGCAGACATGAAATGGACAGGGAAGTCCCCTGTCTGTAAAAGTAAGTTACTGGTGAGAAGTGAGAGTGGGTCCCTGCAGACCAGGATGAGTGTCAGTTGCCCACCAGGCTCATGTCCAGGTGGAAGACGCCCAAGTAGTAGCCTCTTGGAGGCACTGTCCGTCACTCTCCCCCCAAATCCGTGCATGCTGTGTGTGAGCCGTGTGTGTGAATATGTGTGCAGTCTGTGTTGAACGCAGAGGCAGCACAAGCTAAGGAGAGGGGCAGGTCTCATTATTTGCAAATCTCATTTTAAGTCAAAGAAAAACACACTGAGTTAAAAGGAAAATAAAATACAGTATGTCTTTGGAAAATGTATTTTTTAATGAAAATGGGCAAAGATCACCAACACTGGTGAATATATAGCATAGGTCCATTATTTTTGAGGCCACAGCTATTTAGTGCTAGAATATAAGTTTATGTGTCCTTGACATTGGTTCCGCTTTTGAAACTTACAAAAATAATCAACACCAGAATGATTTACTAATGACTCACAAAGTTGTGTATTTACATATAAAAGTAACACCTAGTCAGAGCTGACAGCAACACACCTTCAGCTTCTTCACCAAACCACACTTGGACATGATGCAAAGCAACAGAAGCAGACATGACACAGTGTGATGCAGCCCATGCCTTTAGGAGGAGCTTCTTGGAGCCTACGTGTAGTCGGCACTTTTCAGTTCTGAAAGAAAGAATTCTCTATGTCAGTCAGGATTCCCCAGGAAACCTCCTTCTGCCCCTCAGGATCCCCTCGAGAAACCCCTTCTGCCCTCAGGAGTCCACCAGAAACCCACTTCTACCCTCAGAATTCCACCAGAAACCCATTTCTGCCCTCAGGGTTTCAGCCCAGAACCCTCTGCAGTACTCAGGATTCACAGAACCCCCTTCTGCCCTCAGGATTCCACCAGAACCCCCTCAGCCCTCAGGATTCCATCAGAAACCACCTTCTGTCCTCAGAATTCCACCAGAAACTCAATTCTGCCCTCAGGATTCCAGCCCAGAACACCATTCAGCCCTCAAGATTCCACCAGAATCCCCTTCTACCCTCAGGATTCCACCAGAAATCCCCCTCTGCTCTCAGGATGGTCCTGGAAACCCCATACTACCCCTCAGGATTCCCCTGGAAACCATATTCTGCCCTCAGGATTCTACCACCAGAATCCCCTTCTGCCCACAGGATTCCACCAGAAACCCTTTGTGCCCTCAGGATTCCCTGGAACCCCTTACTGCCCCTCAGGATTCCACCAGAAACCCCCTTCTGCCCTCAGAATTCCCCTAGAAACCCCTTCTTCCCTCAGGATTCCACCCCAGAACCCCCTTCAGCCCTTAGGATTCCACTAAAACACCCTTCTTCCCTCAGAATTCCCCTAGAAACACCTTCTGCCCTTAGGATTCCCCAAGAAACCCCCTTCTGCCCTCAGGATTCAACCCCCTTCTGCCTTCAGGATCCCACAAGAAATCCTCTTCGGCCCTCAGGATTCACCTGGAAACACCCTTCTGCCCTCAGGATTGTCCCAAAAAGAAACCCCCCTTATGCCCTCAGGATTCCAACAGAATCCCCTTCAGCCCTCAGAATTCCACCAGAAACCCCTTCTGCCTTCAGGATTCCACCCCAGAACCCCCTTCAGCCCTCAGAATTCCACCAGAAACCCCTTCTGCCCTCAGGATTTCCCCAGAAACCTCCTTCTGCCATCAGAATTCCCCTAGAAACCACATCTTCCCTCAGGATTCCACCGCAGAACCCCCTACAACCCTTAGGATTCCACTAGAAACCCCTTCTTCCCACAGGATTCCCCTGGATGCCACATTCTGCCCTCAAGGTTCCACCAGAAACCCCTATCTGCCCTCAGTTCAGTTCAGTTCAGTCGCTTAGTCATGACCGACTCTTCGCGACCCCATAAATTGCAGCATGCCAGGCCTCCCTGTCCATCACCATCTCCCAGAGTTCACTCAGACTCACGTTCATTGAGTCAATGATGCCATCCAGCCATCTCAGCCTCTGTCGTCCCCTTCTCCTCCTGCTCCCAGTCCTTCCCAGCATCAGAGTCTTTTCCAATGAGTCAACTCTTCACATGAGGTGGCCAAAGTACTGGAGTTTCAGCTTTAGCATCATTCCTTCCAAAGAAATCCCAGGGTTGATCTCCTTTAGAATGGACTGGTTGGATCTTCTTGCAGTCCAAGGGACTCTCAAGAGTCTTCTCCAACACCACAGTTCAAAAGCATCAATTCTTCGGTGCTCAGCCTTCTTCACAGTCCAACTCTCACACCCATACATGACCACAGGAAAAACCATAGCCTTGACTAGACGGACCTTCATCGCCAAAGTGATGTCTCTGCTTTTGAATATACTATCTAGGTTGGTCATAACTTTTCTTCCAAGGAGTAAGTGTCTTCCAATTTCATGGCTGCAGTCACCATCTGCAGTGATTTTGGAGCCCCCCAAAATAAAGTCTGACACTGTTTCCACTGTTTCTCCATCTATTGCCCATGAAGTGATGGGATCGGATGCCATGATCTTTGTTTTCTGAATGTTGAGCTTTAAACCAACTTTTTCGCTTTCCTCTTTCACTTTCATCAAGAGGCTCTTTAGTTCTTCTTCACTTTCTGCCTTACGGGTGGTGTCATCTGCATATCTGAGGTTATTGATATTTCTCCTGGAAATCTTGATTCCAGCTTGTGTTTCTTCTAGTCCAGGATTTCTCATGATGTACTCTGCATATAAGTTAAATAAACAGGGTGACAGTATATAGCCTTGACGTACTCCTTTTCCTATTTGGAACCAGTCTGTTGTTCCATGTCCCCCAGTTCTAACTGTTGCTTCCTGACCTGCATACAGATTTCTCAAAAGGCAGGTTAGGTGGTCTGGTATTCCCATCTCTTTCAGAATTTTCCANCTTCCTCTTCATTGCCTTATTACAGGTGAGGTTTATGTAAAATTCATAGCTTTAATTGCATGCAAAATAAGCTCTTGCTGAAAGGCCACTTAACTGAGAAAGTGTTGTCATACTTGATGAAGTTTGCTTCCTGCATCCAGTCACTGTTTGCATGAATGCAATATTTGCACAAAGGTAGAGTTCTTTAGGTGTTTGCTTAAGGGAATTGCAGTTGTGAAAAGAGGCATTGAAACATGATTGTGGGGTTCCACTTTAACCCTGTTATTGTTCCAAACACAGAGATGTTGGGTAAAATTTTAAAGACATGTAACAGACTTAGCTAGTTTTTAAAATAAGGAAATCACTTTGTAACAGAAATGGAATAGAACTACAGAAGAGTGAGGAGTGAGTACTGTATTTTCTTTTTCACGGAGAGGATTTTAATGTGCCCAGTCCCTACTTTTGGTCTCTTTATCTTACAGCAAATTCCAGATGTATCTCCAACAGGAAGATACACCACCCTGGTGCCATTGATCATTATTTTAACAATCGCAGGCATCAAAGAGATTGTAGAAGATTTTGTAAGTTTTTGCTTTTGGATAATAACAACATTGTATTGACTGTAACTTACAATTTACGTGTTGCTTTGGAGTCTTTAAGATAGAAAAATTGGTCTGTAAGCTAACCAGCCTCTCAAGGCTTGGGGAAGAAAATGTGCACACACAATGTCAGAAATACCCCTACAGTGAGACAGAAGTAGTTCAGTCTGTGTTAACTGATGTCAGGTTGTCTGGAGTAGCAGCACTGAGGCTATTTTTACAAGACTCTTCTCCCTCTCATCCTTGTCTCAGTGTCTCCAGGTTCATTGGCTCATACTCGCCTCTGTTTTCTGTCTTCTTTTCAGGTTCTCTCTTCTCCCCTTCCTCTCTTGTCTGTCTCCTCCTCTCTCTCATACGTGCACACACATTTTTCTGGAAATAGATAAATGAATAAGTGCAATGTCAATCAAAGCCAAGATACTTTATTCATAAGTTCTTTATCAATAAAATGAACTCAGTTGTTTGTTGGTAATCATGTAGAATAATTCTTTTTGTTCAATCTACGACAATCTAGGAGTAAAAGTTTTATACTTCAAAGTGCTTGTTCCTTGCGATAGCCAAAATGTAAACATTTAAATCTCATCTATTGTTACTGTGTTAGCCTCTGAATTTAGTGACTGACCTTGACCATAGAACTAAATTTTAGAACATTAGTGTTCCTGCCAGTTGCCTTCTTTGTCCTGTTTTTGCCCAGTCTTATTGTTCGCTGTTTCAGTTACTCACTTGGAAGTTTTGAAACTAATATCTTTTTTTCTGTCTGTAACAGAAGCGACATAAGGCAGACAATGCAGTTAACAAAAAGAAAACCATAGGTAAGATTCCAGGCTGACTCACTTTTTCTGCTAGAAAACTTAAGAACAAGACTTGTATTTAAGGAATTTTAAATTGGTAGTTAATGGTATTGAGAGAAATTGAGGGAAGTAATCTATAAAATACATTAAAAATAAGAAAATGACAGATAAGTCCAACAGAAGGTGAGTCCTGGTAGATAAGATTTGAACAGGATTTGTAGAATTTAAGAAAAGATGGTAGTTTTCAGAAGCGAGACATACTTTATGTCCATAAAAAGTCAAAGCATTCATACTCTGGCTTTGCAATTGCTCCCTACCTCTGAAAACTTACTCTAGCATTTCTAGAACAGTAGCTCTGTGTTATTAGGGGGTACATATGTGTTTGGTAAAATCTTGTAGCAGCACAGTGATGTCCTTTACTTCATATGGGCTAAATATGCATAGATGTAACTTCCTTGCATACACATGTATTTATGTGCGTGCATTGCTGTATATATGGTATGTAAGTATCTTGATGGGGCTCTGTTTTGGGGAGTGGTGGTGTTACACCTTTATATCATGGTGTACTGGAATTAATCAGTGGAATTTTAAAAGGAGCCTTTTGGAGTTTGGAAAGCTGGTCTTATTCTGATTATCATCAGTATTAACCAATACATTGTTTTGTTTTTCTTTGTCAGTGTTAAGGAACGGTATGTGGCAAACCATTGTGTGGAAAGAGGTAAAGACTGATTTTATTTTTTAAATTTGTGTATATTTTAATTGGAGGATAGTTACAATATTGTGATGGCAAATATGCCAGAAAGTACTGCCTTGGAGACTTGTAATTAACTGCTACCGTAGATTTTGGAATCCAGTTTGTGATAAGACACAAGCCATGTCCATTTCAGGTAAGTGTGGCAGCGTGGGTTTCCCCTGAGACTTCCCTAGAACGGGTGTGTGTATCCTTTGTTCCTGGATCCTCTAGGTGTTCTCTCATGTCGGCTCAGAGCTGGGGAATTCATTGCTCTTGATGGATGTTTCTGAAATGCACAGCATTTTCTTGTTCCTAAACCCAGTTCAAGAAACATTTTCCTCTGGTCTTCTGTTGCTATCTTAGTGTCAGTTCAAATTTAAAAAAAAATTTTTTTTTTTTAACTTTTGATATTCTCACTTCTGACATTTTTGGTGGAAAGGGTTTGGGTCTGATTAGCACTAAATCTGAAGTGATGGAGTTGGGGTTTGGAATCATCTTGTGTTGGTTCTGAGGCTGAGAGTTGTTGATGCTTTTAGCTTTACAAGAGCAAGAAGGCTTCGCATCCACATGCCTGGAGGTTGGGGTTGGCAGGGCTTGAGAACGGCCTGGTGATTCGGTTGTTGCTAGTGATAAACTGAAGACTGAGAAAGGATCTGCTGTGCCATCTGGGTGTTTCATGTCTACTAAAGTTGGCTTTTTCAGGGAGTGTCTGTTGTGACTGGAGCTTAACGGTCACAAGATGTTCTTGGAGTGTGACTCATGATTCCAAGATGCAAAGCTGACTATCTTCATTTCAGAAGAAGACTGTGCTTTAGAAGGGTGACTTATAATAGTTTCTCTTGCTAAGCATTTAATAAGCAATGTTTCAAAATGTCTCTATAACCTTGTGAATCTTCAGGATGCCCGAGATGTGGTAATGCAGCCTTCATTGTAGTTCTTTTCTTTTAACTCTGTTACTGGCTTACATTAAGCCCCTAGTAATGGCACCCCACTCCAGTACTCTTGCCTGGAAAATCCCATGGATGGAGGAGCCTGGTGGGCTGCAGTCCATGGGGTCGCTAAGAGTTGGACACGACTGAGTGACTTGATTTTCACTTTTCACTTTCATGCATTGGAGAAGGGAATGGCAACCCACTCCAGTGTTCTTGCCTGGAGAATCCCAGGGACGGGGAAGCCTGGTGAGCTGCTGTCTGTGGGGTCGCACAGAGTTGGGACACGACTGAAGCGACTTAGCAGCAGCAGCAGCAGCAACAGAATTATATGATAGTACCTTAACCTGATAGACACCCAGAGGTCCTATATTGTAAATACTGACTGATCTCACTTGGATCTCATTTGGAAGTGGGATGGCCCTCGGTCAAGTGGTTAGAAATTCTTGCCTCTGCAGAGGGTGGCAATGCTCCCAGTACTAGAGAAACTCGAAAACCTCCCAGACACTGAGGAATGGCTTTTCTCTCCCTAAAGTCCCTGCTGCCACTCCCCGCCCCCTCCCCAGAAAGGCAGTCATCATGGCCAGAGTGGAGAATTATTTGAATTTGGGATCTCCTGACACTACTTGAAATTGGAGTGATGAGCTCAGAATTTTGGATCTAGGAGCAGATTGATTCAGATTCCTAAATCTCGTTACTGTTTCCCACACACGTTTGCTGAGAGAGGAGAAACAAAGCAAAACAAAACAAATACCTGTTATATGCTTTGCCACATGCATTTTTATTTCAGTTAAAAATGCATTGTGCTTATTTAATTGGGTCTCTTAGCATGGACCAGACTTCCCAGGTGGTGCTGGTGGTAAAGAACCTGCCTGCCAATGCAGGTTAGACATAACAGACTGGGTTTGATTCCTGGTTAGGGAAGATCCCCTGGAGGAGGGCATGGCAGCCCACTCCAGTATTCTTACCTGGAGAATCCCATGGACGGAGAAGCCTGGCAGGCTACAGTCCATGGGGTTGCACAGAGTTAGATATGACTGAAGCAACTCAGCATGAAGCATGAAGAGCATGGACCAGAGGCAGTCTTAGGAGCTGAAATGCAGATAAGAATTAAGCCTGGCACCTGCCCTTGGAGGGGTTTTAAGTGGTTAGGCTTCAGCTGCCACTCCAGTTACCTGGCGGGCTGGTTCAGTGATGTGCTGAACTCCTCTCTCAGACCCTTTGATCCAGCAACTCCAGGCTGGGGCCTCAGAATTTGCATTTTTAAGAGTTCCTCGGTGAGGTTGATGCTGTTGGTCCAGGAATCCCACTCCAGAACCACAGGTGTAGTGGATGTGATGAGCAGGTTAACAGGATGCTGTATGGACAATGAACCCTGGGGCGGGGCCTGCTTCAGATGCCCGGGGCCGTCAGGGAGGGATACCTGGTCTGGACCCACTGGTTCAGGTCAGGAAAGGCTTGCTTCACAGATGTTGCAGTGAAGAGCTGCTGCTGCTGCTAAGTCACTTCAGCCGTGTCCGACTCTGTGTGGCCCCATAGACGGCAGCCCCCCAGGTCCCCCGTCCCTGGGATTCTCCAGGCAAGAACACTGGAGTGGGTTGCCATTTCCTTCTCCAATGCATGAAAGAGAGAAGTGAAAGTGAAGTCACTCAGTCGTCCGACTCTTAGCGACCCCATGGACTGCAGCCCACCAGACTCCTCGGTCCATGGGATTTTCCAGGCGAGAGTACTGGAGTGGGGTGCCATTGCCTTCTCCGCCAGTGAAGAGCTAACTGGGCGAAATTAGAGGTGGATGGAGAGCCAGTGCCTCTGCAGAGCTGCTCAGTGAGGCTGAGAAGGTGTGAGAGGACAGGTGACNGTGGGGTGCCATTGCCTTCTCTGCCAGTGAAGAGCTAACTGGGCGAAATTAGAGGTGGATGGAGAGCCAGTGCCTCTGCAGAGCTGCTCAGTGAGGCTGAGAAGGTGTGAGAGGACAGGTGACGAGAGGTTGGGGTGATGTTCGAGGGGGTCAGGCCTGGGGAGCTGGCTGCCTCTCAGGTCCGCAAACACCGTGACTCGAGCCTGAGACTTGGAAGCTGGAGTCGGCTGTCTTGGTTCTTCAGCTGCAGCAGCAGCTTCAGGGGGGTCTCCATGACCCTGGCTCTTTTTTCCTCTGCTCTTATTCGGAACTATGAGCAGCCCTGTGAGGCAAGAGGGGATTCAGGGACCATTGGGGGGCTCTTCCCCTCCTTTAGAAACCTTCCTCTAGGTAGCCTTACACACATAAGGGACAACCGCACGTAAGAACACAAGACAGAAAACTATTTTAAAATGAAATTCCAAGTAGTTTCTCATATATAAGAAACTTTTTAGTATTTTTTTAAAATCTAAGAAGCATTTCTACCCCATTAACAAAGACAAAGGAAAGCCATAATTTCCCTGTCCTCCCACTTTGAACTAAAAAAAAAAAAAA
>SJYW01001475.1:544836-557251 GCA_006410735.1 Raphicerus campestris
ATTCCCTGGAACCCCTTACTGCCCCTCAGGATTCCACCAGAAACCCCCTTCTGCCCTCAGAATTCCCCTAGAAACCCCTTCTTCCCTCAGGATTCCACCCCAGAACCCCCTTCAGCCCTTAGGATTCCACTAAAACACCCTTCTTCCCTCAGAATTCCCCTAGAAACACCTTCTGCCCTTAGGATTCCCCAAGAAACCCCCTTCTGCCCTCAGGATACAGCCCCCTTCTGCCTTCAGGATCCCACAAGAACACCTTTCTGCCCTCAGAACTCCACCAGAAATCCACTTCTGCCCTCAGGATTGCCCTGGAAACCCCCTACTACCCCTCAGGATTCCCCTGGACACCACATTCTGCCCTCAGGATTCCACCCCAGAATCCCAGTGAGCCCTCAGCACTCCACCAAAAAACCCCTTCTGCCCTTAGGATTCCCCTAGACACCTCTTTGGCCCTCAGGATTCCAACAGGACCCCCTTCAGCCCTCAGGATTCCACTAGAAATGACTTCTGCCCTCAGAATTCCCCTAGAAACCCCTTCTGCCCTCAAGATTCCACCAGAACCCCCTTCTGCCCTCAGGATTTCACCAAAACCCAATTCTGCCCTCAAGATTTCCACTGGAAACAACCTTCTGCCCTCAGGATTCCACCTGAACCCCCTTTTGCCCTCAGGATTCCCTTAGAAACACCCTTCTGCCCTCAGGATTCCAACAGAATCCCCTTCTCCCCTCAAGATTCCCCTGAAAACCCCTTCTGCCCTCAGGATTCCACCAGAAACTACCTTCTGCTGTGAAGAATCCACCAGAAACCTTTTTTGCCCTCAGATTTCACCAGAAACCACCTTTTACCCTCAGGATTCCACCAGAAATGCCCTTCTGCCCTCAGGATTCCCCTGGAAACCACCT
This sequence comes from Raphicerus campestris, assembly GCA_006410735.1. NCBI lineage: Eukaryota > Metazoa > Chordata > Mammalia > Artiodactyla > Bovidae > Raphicerus > Raphicerus campestris. The sequence goes on from SJYW01001475.1 coordinate 545,736, forward strand.
CTGTCAGTGAGGAATCCCCCCAAACCACCTTCGGCTGGTGGTGAATTCCCCGGAAACCACTTTCTGCCCTCAGGATTCCCCTGGATACTTACTACCTTCTGCCCTCAGGATTCCCTGGAAACCCACTTCTGTCCTCGGGAAATACCCCAGACACCACCTTCCACTGCTGGGAAATCCCCTGGAAACCATCTGCCTGTGGGGAATCCCCCTGAAAACTCCCTTCTATTGGCAGGCAATCCCTGGAAACCATCCTCTGCTGGTGGGGAATTCCCCAGGAAACCACCTTCTGTTGGTGGGGAATCCCCAGAAAACTCCCTTCTGCCCTCAGGATTCCTCCAGAAACTCTCTTCTGCCCCTCAGATTTCCCCCCCCCCAAAACCCTCCTCTTTCGGTGGGGAATCCCCCAGATACCACCATCTGCTGATGGGGAATCCCCCAGAAACCCCTTTCTGGCCCTCAGGAATCCCCTGGAAACCCCTTCTGCCCCTTGGCAATCCCTGGAAACTAGCTTCTGCCCTTCAGGATTTGGGATTTCCTTGGAATCTCTCTTTTTTCTGTCAAAATTCTCCAGAAACAACTTTCTGTAAAAATCCTCCCGTAAATCTTCAGTCAAATTCACCTTAGGAATTAAGTCACGTATGTCTCCCTTTCCTCTCTCTCACTGAAACAGACAAATACATACTGTTAAAAAGTAGTAATTTATAGTTTGATACAAAACTATGAAATCAAAGAGATTATGAGTTAAATCTAAGTTGATAGACCAAATTAAACATTTTGCAGGGGAAGTATTTTGATGTTCACTGCTAACTTGTGAGTTCACTGATCAGGGTGGGGACTTGGAAAATTGAGATGGATTGTAACTCTTTACAAAGTAATTTCATAAATTATCTTTCCCTTGGGGGCAGGAGATCCCAAAGAGGAGTGAGAAAGGATATAAACACCCTCCTTTACAAGGCTCTCTGTTGTAGCACACTGAATGCACAAGTCAGATCCAAATTTCCACTAAGAAACTCAGTTTTCCCACAAAAGCAAAGGACATTATGCTGTGAATATATGGGTTTAAAGTGGAGATGTATAAGATATTACTATTTTGTGCATTCAAGAAATCTGGAGAAACAAACATTGCTTCGGTTTGACATTTTTTCAAACTTATTCAAAAATAAATGTTTTTTGAAAGTGATAATTTGTCTTTTTACTTGTAGGTAAAGGAGTGAGAGACGTTAATGAAACAGTTACTAAAACTCCAGGTTTGTATACCAGAACAGTTACAGATTTAAATCAAATAAGATTATCTGTTCTCTACTATACTCTGTGCAGCCAAAGAAGCAAATTTCTGATTCCTTTAGTCTATAAAAAAATTAAAGTTTCAGTTATTTAAAACACCAAGCCCACACAGGTTCCTGTTTCTCTCATAACCATGGTTTGTTAATGGAATAACAATACTTTACTTAAAAGGAAAACCTCTGTCATTGTCTCACACTGTTTTACGAAAAGGTACCTTGGGCATTTTGTAGGCGGAAGTGGACATCAAATGTTGAGCCAGAATGTGGTATAACGGAGAGCCTTATAAAGAGGGTTGTGCATCTTTCCTCCACACGAGGATGCTACAGTAAACAACACATCATGACAGCTGTGCATTCCAGCAGTTCAATTGTGGGGTACATCCTTCCCCAAGTATCTCCGTCCTCTACCTCTGATACATTAATTCTCGCTTTCTATTGTGTGTGATACCTTGCTTAATGCATGCTGTAGCAAACGGGAAAGGTGCAGCTTTATTTCTTAATGAAGATGTTCATTACTCCAAATCACCTGGGCTATTATAAATTTAGAGAATATTTAAACAATATCATGTGTCCCCAAGTTATAATGTAAGTCAAACACAACAAAAAAATACAACAGAAAACACTTAGGTAAGTTGCATTTTTTGGTGTTTTCTGTATTCAGGTTTTCACACTGGTTTCTTAGCCATAAACTCTGTTCCAGGATCAAATGTGGAGAGAGCATGTGAAATGCTGTAAGTTCAGTCACAGTTTCTGGGTTTTGCATTTAATTCTTAAATTAGGCAAAAAGTTCCAACATGGTTAAAGGAATTCATGCATTGTACACCATGAAGTATGAGACCTACCTTAAAATGTTTTTCTGTACTATTCTATGTAAATGTTATTTGAAAATCAAACACAGAAATCAGTACTCTATCCAGGCAACAGTGGAAGAAAGCACAGTGGGTGGTGGTGGTGTTTGTTCTGCTTTGTTTGCTGGTTTTGTTGTGGGCAGTGAAAAGTCTGGAAGCTCTTTTTAAATTTTATTTACTTTTAATTGAAGGATAATTGCTTTACAATATTGCACTGGTTTCCACCAAACATCAGTATGGATCAGCTCTACCTCAGTGTGCCCTATCCTCTCTGAAGGGAAGCACTGAAGAAACGGGCCGCTTTGTATAGGCACACAGTCCAGCACCTCCACTGTGGTGGTTACATTACACTGCAAACCGCCAGCAGCAGGTCAGAGGACAAGGACCCAAAAGGATCCTCCACATCCCCAGTGGTCACAGCTGAGCACACTCGGAGCTGCCCCGCTGACCTGCTCCTGCTGCCCAGCCCGGCTGGCCCACCCGACCTGCCAAAGAGAGGACCTAGGCACATTCACAGCTTCCATTGGGTGTGTTCCTTCCGAGTAGGGAAAGCAGTCTGGATACTGTTGAAAAGGCTATTTATTTTAGAAAAGGAAGATGAGGCATCTTGGGCTTGCTGATGAAAAGTTCTCCTCGGTGATACTGCTGACAACGGGCCTGCTCAGTGTCCTGATCAATCAGCAGCTGTGTCAGAGGCCTGTGTCAAGCCTCTGCTTCAAACTTGAGTTTTAAAACTATTACTATTAGGAAGTTGGGTCCATCAAAGCCCTAGCAAGTGCTGACATTGTTTTGTTGGGAGACGTCTTTAGGGTCAGCCTGTCTGGGAAAACAGGCAAACGTCCAGTGGAGCTGGAAAGAAAAGCACAACCAGGGACTCCGTGCTTTGACCTCACCGCACTGTGGCCATAAGCGCGTTTGCTAAAAACACATTTAGGAAGACAAGCATCTTTCTTTATACCTAGGAAGTCCAAAAGTACCTTCTGACCAGTCCCACTGTGGATATCATCCAACTAAACATTTTACACATATGAGTCAGAGCAGAGAGAAATTTAGTGGATTCACTGATGCATATTTACATCAATTCCCCTGTAAAATATTACAGCAATATTGTAAAAATAGCAGGATTTTATACTTATTTGTTAGCAGAAATGTGAAAAGTTTTCATTTGTTTGTAACCAGTGAAAAGAGAGAATAGCTCAATAATCTTTGTAAAAATTCCTGTCCCAGATGAACTGTAATATTTTAAGAAGACAGTTTGCCTTTGGTTTTTGACATCATTTAGTCTAGCTTTCTTACCAAATCTGGACTAGTTCTCATCAGGGGGCTTATAGTAGAGCAGAAGAGCTAGATGAGAGATTGGCTTTACTTACAAAATGAAGATCTTGGGAAATTAAGCATCTTTGTTTCCATAAGCCGGGTCTGAGCAGTGAGAGTGGTGCTGTGAAATGCAGGCTTTCTGAGGGCAGAAGGGCCCTGGCAGAGGTCAGTTCCTCTGAGCCTACTAAGTCTTCCCATAGCAGGTGGACTTGAATAGTCAGTGACACAGCAGTAGCGATTTGCAGGTCAGCCTGACTGATGAGACCTTACCTAGTGTCCGCAGTCCCAGTTCACCACACACGCTGGCCCTGGCGGATCTGGTAACACAGGTGCGCTGGCATCCACCCCAGTGACAGATGACTGTCTACACGTCACAGTAACCTGCCTGCTCCCGGCCCGGCTCACCTGACTCTCAGAAACCTGCTGTGAAGGGACACAGGGACAGGTCTTTTTTGTCATCACCATCATCACTGTCGTGCTGTCTTAATGAGCAATGCTATGCCTTCTGTGTATTAAAACGTCTAATGTGATTGTTCTGTGTGTGCTAACATTCGTCTGTTTTTTCCCTCCACAGTTCCTTCAGATGTGTTTTTCATCCATTCGGTGTGGAAGGGATATTACGAGTATTTAGGGAAAAGACAGCCTGCGACCCTAACTGTCGACTGGTTCAACGCAACTAGCAGCAAAGTGAATGCAACATTCACTGACTCCCAGGGGGAGCTGAAGTTGACAGGTAGGCACCCAGGGGTCTCCCTCACCAGACCCTCCATCAGTCTTCTGGCAAAGGGGGCACCAACATGGGCCAAGTGCTGGCTGATGTCACTTGGGCTTTGCACCTGCTGCCTCTCACTAGGTCATGTCAGTGACTGGGGCAGGATGGTTCTGTTTCCTCATTTAAAAGGTTACAAAACCAGTACAGAAAAGCAAATTAATCTCCTGCAGATTACACACAGATCATGTTACATCAAAGATGTGACTATGTCCAGATAGTCACATCTTCAAAATTCACAGTTTTGATATCCCCTTGCTGTCATTCTTAAAACTTGTTTGCTCCTGGTGAGCTTTTATTGATGTGTCTCAGTTTAAAAAAAAAAAAAACAATTAAAAAGAAAAGAACCAACTCTGGTTTATTTTTAAGCAAGAGACACTTTTAAGTGCTTTATATATATATTGTTCATTTCCTTCTAGCATCAGTCTTGTGATTTAAGTATTATTATTAAACACTTCTTTTTTCTTTTTTTACTGGTTAAAAAAAAAGAGATACCCAGGAAAACTAAGTGGCCTTCCTAAGTGACAGGGCAGGAGTAGGATTTGAGCTCTGCGGTCAGGATCTCAGTGATTAGAATCTCCAGCCCATGTGGAGATTCTACTGCCTTTTTTTTTTTTTTTAATAATTATCTCACTTATAACAATGTATCCTTTTTTATAGACCAACTTCCAAAGGATTCAGACTAAGTTATCCACAAGTCCCAGCCCGGGTTCTGAACATAAAGGCCTCCACAAAGTATGAAGGCCACTCAGGACTCCTCCTGCCTCTCGTGTCTCACTTTCCTGCTTCCCCAGCTGTTGCTGTGTTATGATTAGTCACTGAGTTGTGTCCGACTCTGTGACCCCATGGACCTTGGCCCGCCAGGCTCCTCTGTCCATGGGGATTCTTCAGGCAAGAATACTGGAGTGGGTTGCCATGCCCTCCTCCAGGGGATCTTCCCAACCCAGGGATCAAACCTAGGTCTCCTGCATTGCAGGCAGATTCTTTACCATCTGAGCCACCAGAGAAGCCCTGGGAAAACACCTAAAAGCAGTGCACACACTCTGGATTTAGGAAAAGAAAAATAATCCATGCCCAAAGATTTTTAACAGGTACTTATTTATGAATTCATGATCTAGGGTTCCCAAAATTGCTTTGCACCTTGACCCTGTGAATGTATAAATAGATAGACTAGGATCTCAAATCTAGTTCTGGATCAGAATAACAGACTTTGTAAAATATTCAGATTTTTTAGGCTCACCCAGGTCCTTTGGATAATATTTTTCTTCATGGAGTTTGGACTTTTTTCCCAAAGGAAATGTTCTCCAGTGACTTTGATGCAGTTAGGTTTGGATCTGGAGAAAAGTTTGTATCAAGAGTTGTTCAGACTGAGTCCCAGTGGCAAGACAGAAGTCTACCCACTGTGTACAGTCTGATTGCGAAGAAGCATACAGAAGGAAGGATAAGTCATGCCCCTGGAAAGCCAGCCAGGACCTGGTGTCCTATGGGGTGCTGTAATTTAATCACCATAAAAATCCCCTGAATATATGTATCTTATCTCTACTAAGAGTTTGTGGAAGTGGGACTCAGAGCTTTAGAGGTTAAACTGTACGCCAAGAACACAGAGATGCTGATGGTGGTGATGGACAGCAGCCCAGAGTCATCTCATTAGGCGGTCCTCCCCATCTATGGGTCTTTCTTGCCCATGAGTTCCATTCCTCTTATGTGACTGGCCAGTGGACAGTCTTCCTGCAGTGTTTTTAGAGGTCTGTTTCTCTAATGGGAGAAAGTGGGAATTAACTGCTGGAGTTCCTAAAACCGTGTGACCTTCCCTTGAACCTGTCTCTCTGCACAGAAGGGTTTGGGTTCATTATTATTATTACTTAATATCTGTTTGTTTCTTTGTTTACTTATTCATTTGGTTCCTCCTCTGGGTAGGGAACTAGCCATAGCTGCAGGCACATCCCCAATACACACCCGGATGCCCTGGACGAAACCATTCAGCAGTCATTCAGAGGACCTTTGTCCACCAAGCCGTTCATTTCATTTTAATAAGTACAGTTCATCTATATAAGTAGCTATATTGGGGGCTATTTTTATGGTCTCTCTTTTTTTAAATTGATTTAGAAATATTTACATTTTCCACACTGAAATTTTGTAAAAATTGTGTACAAACTCTCACTGAAATTTTGTAAAAATTGTGTACAAACTCTCCACGTGTCCATTCAGCATAGCTGTTTTTATCAAGACATCATTTTTTTAGTGATTCAATATTTTTATAGATTATTCTCCATTTAAAATTATTGTAAAATATCTGGTATATTACCTGCACTATACAATATATCTTTCTAGCTTGTTATTTCATACACAGTAGTTTAATCCCCTAGGTCTTGTATCTTATTTTTTTCTAGAATACATACCCCTGTCCTCAGAAGTGAGTACAAACAGAATAAAAATGATGAATTTAAAAAACTTAATATGAGTGTATATTACTTTTTTTCCTCCTGTGGGATAAAGATGTTGAATTGTGTGAAGTAGACAATACTTACTCGACACAGACAATGACTTCAATAAGAGGTGATTTTAGGAAAAAAGGAAGACTACAGCTAAACTTTCAAAATAAAAATACTAATCGCTGTTATTGAAAACACTATCCTCTCTATATCATATTCCACATAAATGGGCCAAGTGCCTACCTTCCTGACCATAAGCATTTCTGCAATGTAAGAATAATCCATGATCCTTTCCTAGGTGTTTACAAGAAGGAGGAGGCCCACTTACTTTTGAAAGCTTTTCAGATAAAAGGTCCCGTGGATATTTTCGTCAGCAACTTTGAGAATGACAACTGGGGACTGGATGGTTATGTGAGTACTTCGTGATGATTAGAAGTACTAATCATCACGTCTGCACAGAGTTGGGGGCACCAGCGGGGATTCCTTCCAAGATGACCTGGGTCCTGTCTGCACTATGAAAACTCAGGGCCCTCGCCCTGGCCTTGGAGCAGTGGCACCCCTTCATCATCTGATGGGAGAAAGCTGCCTCTGAGACCAAAAAGAAACTGGCCCGGAGCGACAGGCTGTTCCTGCCAGACACACAAGAGCCTAGATGCAGACCACACCCCACTGTAACAGTGGAGCCAGACTTTCCCCAAAGCCACAATAACCACCCTGCACGTGCTGAGAGAGACCCCGATGCCCCTTCATGGTCTCTTTTGCAAGTTAATCCAATGCTTCTGCACTAATTCATCATCAAACTTGAGTAAAGGGCCTCACATGATACACAGGAGACAGTAGCCGTGACACAGTGAGTTTTACATAATGCAGGCTCTGAGGCAATTCATATGTGTGTCCCCCTTCACAAAGGATACTCAATATATAAATAAGGTGTAAATTTTACTACTGTTTTGGAGATCAAAATGAGACAGAGTTTGTTAGTTGAAAGTTCATATCCATATTTCTCAATTTTAACTATAAATGGGAATCTCAAAGGAATGACAAATGTTTAAAATAATTAACTGTTAATGTTTAAATAGGAGAAATAATATTTATATTATGATAGAAGAGGTTATGGTTAATTGTTTTCTTCCTTTTCATGTATATCAGGTATCATCTGGACTTGAAAGAGGAGGGTTTACTTTTCAAGGTGACATACACGGAAAAGACTTTGGGAAATTCAAACTGGAAAGGCAAGGTATGCTGCACTTAAATGATTTTTCAAATCAAATATCAGGTTGGTCTGCAGGTGACTGAGCTGAATGCAATAGAAAATGTGACTGGAAAGAAACAGAAACAAACATAACAGGAGAGACACGTATTTTACAACTGGATGAAAAAAATCTCCATCGGCAAGCAAAACAGGAAATACCAGCTGGCAAAAATATGCCAGACACAGAATATCTTTAATATACAAAGAAATACGTGGAAATATGGGAAAAAAGCAAAGTGAAAATTCAAAGAATAAACACACTATATTACCCTAAGAATATCATTAAGAAAGAGTAATTTTAAATGGCCAATAAACTACAAAAAGATATTTTTAATATAAATTTATTTATTTTAATTGGAGGTTAATTACTTTACAATATTGTATTGGTTTTGCCATACATCAACATGAATCCACCACAGGTATACACGTGTTCCCCATCCTGAACCCCCCCTTCCTCCTCCCTCTCCGCACCATCCCTCTGGGTCGTCCCAGTGCACCAGCCCCAAGCATCCAGTATCATACATTGAACCTAGACTGGTGATTCTTTCATATATGACATTACACATGTTATTAACTTGAAAAATATGTATTATGGTAACAAAGATAGATCATGTTCAGCTACAAGAATGTCAGATTTGGTGTGGACTAGAAAAAGGCACTTGGGTGTTCATTTTTGGTGAATGTGTGAGTAGATGTGTATAATTTGACAATAATCTTTTATAAAAAATTCTGTCTCTAAGATTTTTAATCAGACAAATGTGACTAATTTTTTGCATATCCAGGTATGTGTACAGCCGGACTATTCTTAATAGTTGAAATTAGAAATAACCTGAATATTTCACACATATATCATAAATGAATTGCTTCTTATATCAGTCTTATGCAATGTGTTATATTAAATATGACAGTTTAATTCAATATATTTCATTAGAGAACAAAGATTACATATTGATGTGGAACAGTGTTCATGACTTATATATATGAGAAANAGAAGAGGTTATGGTTAATTGTTTTCTTCCTTTTCATGTATATCAGGTATCATCTGGACTTGAAAGAGGAGGGTTTACTTTTCAAGGTGACATACATGGAAAAGACTTTGGGAAATTCAAACTGGAAAGGCAAGGTATGCTGCACTTAAATGATTTTTCAAATCAAATATCAGGTTGGTCTGCAGGTGACTGAGCTGAATGCAATAGAAAATGTGACTGGAAAGAAACAGAAACAAACATAACAGGAGAGACACGTATTTTACAACTGGATGAAAAAAATCTCCATCGGCAAGCAAAACAGGAAATACCAGCTGGCAAAAATATGCCAGACACAGAATATCTTTAATATACAAAGAAATACGTGGAAATATGGGAAAAAAGCAAAGTGAAAATTCAAAGAATAAACACACTATATTACCCTAAGAATATCATTAAGAAAGAGTAATTTTAAATGGCCAATAAACTATGAAAAGATATTTTTAATATAAATTTATTTATTTTAATTGGAGGTTAATTACTTTACAATATTGTATTGGTTTTGCCATACATCAACATGAATCCACCACAGGTATACACGTGTTCCCCATCCTGAACCCCCCTTCCTCCTCCCTCTCCGCACCATCCCTCTGGGTCGTCCCAGTGCACCAGCCCCAAGCATCCAGTATCATACATTGAACCTAGACTGGTGATTCTTTCATATATGACATTACACATGTTATTAACTTGAAAAATATGTATTATGGTAACAAAGATAGATCATGTTCAGCTACAAGAATGTCAGATTTGGTGTGGACTAGAAAAAGGCACTTGGGTGTTCATTTCTGGTGAATGTGTGAGTAGATGTGTATAATTTGACAATAATCTTTTATAAAAAATTCTGTCTCTAAGATTTTTAATCAGACAAATGTGACTAATTTTTTGCATATCCAGGTATGTGTACAGCCGGACTATTCTTAATAGTTGAAATTAGAAATAACCTGAATATTTCACACATATATCATAAATGAATTGCTTCTTACATCAGTCTTATGCAATGTGTTATATTAAATATGACAGTTTAATTCAATATATTTCATTAGAGAACAAAGATTACGTATTGATGTGGAACAGTGTTCATGACTTATATATATGAGAAGTTTGCTCTAGATAGAAGGGACAAATATGCCTGCCTGCCTTCTTTATGTCTTTCTCAAGTACTTGATATATATCTTAGTAATTAGACAAGAAAAATGTATGAGAAAAAACTACTAAATGTGAAGCTTACCTCATCTAATTGCTAGTTCTGTGATCCAGGAGGAATTACAACACTCTGGAGCCTATTTCATCATCTGAAATCTCAGTAGAGAGTCAGTTCCCGGTTGCTGGGAAGATTGAGAGTCAATATGAGGGTTTGCTTTGTGCTAAAGCTCTTCTCACACACGTCTTTACTCATGTTGCTGCTAACACAGATGAGAAGGTGCAATTTGAATAATGAGATGAGTGCCATGTTACTATCAGCTACTTTCTACTTTATTTACAGAATGCTCCTAACGTATTAGTTGTACATAGAGGAGTACCGCTGTGTAGGATTTGATGCCAGGCAGTCTTTCAGAGGAACATGAGTGTAATATTTGGTGATGGTTGTCACTGATATACTCATTTCATAAAGCTTTTATCAATATCCTGAGAGATTCTAAAGGAAATATATATCAGACTGTATAATATCATGCTTGGGGGGGAAAAAAACTTGACCAAAAGGGATCATACAATTAATTATACAATAGTCTAAACCCACCTTTCCAAATTAAGAACTTTTATATAGAAGAGCTTTAAATTACAGTGTCAGCCATGGCTGGGATGATGTTTTCAATGGGGTCACATTATTTTGAGATAATGAAAATAGGCCGGCACTAATGATGGTGAAGTTTTATCTTGCTCTGAGCCAAACCCTGTGGTTATCTGCCCTCCTTTCTCCAAGGCACATGCTCTAGTAATTCCATCTAAGGACACCCCAGCGAGCCATGCACAATACTCTCTGGATGGCAGAGTTTACTGATCTAGTCAGCCTGACCAAAATCATCACTTTGCTGTTGAGAATTTCTTTGCACTGCCCCATTTCTTTTTAATCTAACAAAAGAACAGCTTGCTTTAACAAATGATCTTCTCATGTGATGGTGAGCTTATTGTCAGGAAAAACAATTTGGCTCACAAAATAATTTGAATCACAAGCAAGTCTCCTATTCAACTAATGAGGAAAAGTCTATGTGTAAGTAATGTTTCAACAATAGCCATTCATTTCAGAGTTATGGCTACACTCTATTTTTATGGATAAAAATAAGCAACCTCTTAATTGTCTCCAGTCAGTAGATAAGTTGAAAAAAAAAGTGATTATCTTGACATGGATACTAAAGCAAGTTAGTTTGAAAGGCATCTCTAATGCAAAAATTGTGTAAGAAGCAAAAATAAATTGGTTTCCCCATTAAAACTGAAGCCCCAAGGACCTCCCTAGTGGTCCAGTGGCTAAGATTCCATTCTCCAGTGGGGGCCCAGGTTTGATCCCTGTTCAGGGAACTAGATACTGCATGCCTCAACTAAGATGTGGAACAGTCAACCAAATGAAAATAAATATTAAGAAAATCTAAGCCCC
>SJYW01001475.1:558032-582917 GCA_006410735.1 Raphicerus campestris
ACCCCCCCCACCCCAGCCCCCGCCAATCAGAATGGGAGAAAGTACAAGCCATGTATCTACTCAGGAACATGTATCCAGAATATATAAACCCTATGGCTAAATAGTACACATTTCAATTCAGTTTGGTTGCTTAGTCATGTCTGACTCTTTGAGACCCCATGGACTGCAGCATGTCAAGCTTCCCTGTCCATCACCAGCTCCCAGAGTTTACTCAAACTCACGTCCATTGAGTCAGTGACGCCACCCAACCAACTCATCCTCTGTCATTCCCTTCTCCTCCCACCTTCAATCTTTCCCAGTATCAGGGTCTTTTCAGATGACTCAATTATTCACATCAGGTGGCCAAAGTATTGGAGTTTCAGTTTCAGCATCAGTCCTTCCAATGAATATTCAGGACTGATTTCCTTTAGGATGGACTGGTTGAATCTCCTTGCAGTCCAAGGGACTCTCAAGAGTCTTTTCCAACACCACAGTTCAAAAGCATCAGTTCTTCAGTGCTCAGCTTTCTTTATGATCTAACTCTCACATCCATACACGACTACCGGAAAAGCCATAGCTTTGACTAGATGGACCTTTGTTGGTGAAGTAATGTCTCTGCTTTATAATATGCTGTCTAGGTTGGTCATAGCTTTTCTTCCAAGGAGCAAACATCTTTGAATTTCATGGCTGCAGTCACCATCTGCAGTGATTTTGGAGGCCCCCAAGAATAAAGTCTCTCACTGTTTCCATTGTTTTCCCATCTACTTGCCATCATGGGACCAGATGCCATGATCTTACTTTTCTGAATGTTGGGTTTTAAGCCAACTTTTTCACACTCCTCTTTTACTTTCATCAAGAGGCTCTTTAGTTCTTTGCTTTCTGCCATAAAGGTGGTGTCATTTGCATATCTGAGGTTATTGATGTTTATCTCAGCAGTCTTGATTCTAGCTTGTGCTTCATCCAGCCTGGCATTTTGCATGATGTACTCTGCATATAAGTTAAATAAGCAGGGTGACAAAATATAGCCTTGATGTACTCCTTTTCCTATTTGAAACCAGTCTGTTGTTCCATGTCCAGTTCTAAATATTGATCCTTGACCTGCATACAGATTTCTCAGGAGACAGGTCAGGTGGTCTGGTATTCATTTTCCACATTTTTTTTTTTTGTGATCTACATAGTAAAAGGCTTTGGCATAGTCAATAAAGCAGAAGTAGATGTTTTTCTGGAACTCTCTTGCTTTTTTGATGATCTAATGGATGTTGGCAATTTGATCTCTGGTTCCTCTGCCTTTTCTAAATCCAGCTTCAACATCTGGAAATTCACGGTTTCCATACTATTGAAGCCTGACTTGGAGAATTTTGAGCATTACTTTGCTAGCAAGTGAGATGAATGCAATTGTGCAGTAGTTTGAACATTCTTTGGCATTGCCTTTCTTTTGGATTGGAATGAAAACTGATCTTTTCCAGTCCTGTGGCTACTGCTGAGTTTTCCAAATTTGCCAGCATATCGAGTGCGGCACTTTCACAGCATCATCTTTTAGGATTTGAAATAGCTCCACTGGAATTCCATCACCTCCACTAGCTTTGTTCATGGTGATATTCCCTAAGGCTGACTTGACTTATCATTCTAGGATGTCTGGATCCAGGTGAGTGATCATATCATCATGGTTATCTGGGTCATAGAGATCTTTTGGGGGGCTTCCCTTGTAGCTCAGTCGGTAAAGAATCTTCCTGCAGTGCAGGAGACCCGGGTTCGATCCCTGGGTTGGGAAGATCCTCTGGAGAAGGAAATGGTAACCCACTCCAGTATCCTTGCCTGGAAAATCTCGTGGACAGAGGAAGCTGGTGGATTGTAGTCCATGGGGTCCCAGAGAGTCGGGCACGACTGAGCGACTAACACACACACACAGAGATCTTTTTTGTATAGTTCTTCTATGTATTCTTGCCAGCTCTTCTTAATATCTTCTGCTTCTGTTAGGTCCATACCATTTCTGTCCTTTATTGAGCCCATCTTTGCATGAAGTATTCCCTTTGGTATCTCTAATTTTTTTGAAGAGATCTCAAGCCTTTCCCATTCTATTGTTTTCCTCTATTTCTTTGCATTGTTCACTTAGGAAGGCTTTCTCATCTCTCCACGCTATTCTTCGGAACTCTGTATTCAAATAGGTATATTTTTCCTTTTCTCCTTTGCCTTTAGCTTCTCTTCTTTTTTTCAGCTATTCATAAGATCTCCTCAAGTACATGTTTAGCAGGCAAAAAACCTAATTAAAACACTGGCAACCAATATGAATACACATTTCTCCAAAGAAATAAAAATGACCAACAAGTAAATGAAAAGATGCTCAACATCATTAATCATTAGGGAAACACCAAACAAAACCACCTCATACCCACTTGGATGTCTGAGACCATAATGACAAGAAACAAGTGGAGGCAAAGATGTGCAGGAATTAGGAGGCTCATACCATGCTGATGTGAAAATGATGATGGTGTGGTTGCTGTGGAAAACTGCCTGGCGGTCATTCACCAGGTAATTGAAACATGAGGCTACCGCAAGGTTCAGCATTTCCACTCCAACACATATGGCAAGAGAACTAGGAAACATATGTTCACACGTAAATCTATACATGAATGTTTATACCAGCGTTATTCCCAATTGTCCAAATGTGGAAACAACCCAAGTGTCCATCAGCAGTGAACAGATCAACAGCCTATGGTGCATGCATCCAGTGGATATTATCTTGAAAACGTCATGCTAAATATGAGAAGCTACTTACCGAAAAACACATACTGAGTTCTTGTATTTATATGCTGTCTCCAGAGCAGCCAAATCTATACAGACTGAGAGTAGAGCAGTGATTGCCTAAGGCTGGAGTCTGGCGTAAGGAGGAGTGACTGCTGAGGGCCCCTGTTCAATTTTAGGGGTGACGGCAGCGTTCTCACATAGGTTGTGGTGATCACCGCAGCATCAAACCCCCACATTTTTAATAGTAAAAAGAAAACTCTTGAATTAAAAGGGTGAATTATTGCACCCTTGCATTAAAAGGGTGAATTTTATAGTATGTGCATTTCTTTCAGTAGTGCTCCAGTCTATAACGTGAAAAGACACTCACCTTCATTCTTAAGAAGCACAACTGAGAAAATAGCTGCACACTGCATCTGATTTCCTGGGGCAGCAGCAGTGGTAATAGTGTGCAGAAGGCTGGCAGCAAGAGGAAAGGATGGAGGTGGGGGGTGTGGGTGGGCGGAGATTGGACACAGTGTCCAGGTCTCTCCTGAGATGTGTTGGGAGGAAATCTGGATGCCACTTCAGAGAGCAATTAAGTAAGACTGAGAACTGTGGTGTTGGAGAAGACTCTTGAGAGTCCCTTGGACTGCAAGGATATCCAACCTGTCCATCCTAAAGGAGATCAGTCTTGGGTGTTCACTAGAAGGACTCATACTGAAGCTGAAACTCCAATACTTTGGCCACCTGATGGGAAGACCTGACTCGTTGGAAAAGACCCTGATGCTGGGAGGGATTGGGGACAGGAGGAGAAGGGGATGACAGAGGATGAGATGGCTGGATGGCATCACTGACGTGAGTTTGGTTGAACTCTGGGAGTTGGTGATGGACAGGGAGGCCTGCTGCTGCTGCTGCTAAATTGCGTCAGTCGTGTCCAACTCTGTGCAACCCATAGACAGCAGCCCAACAAGGATCCTCTGTCCCTGGGATTCTCCAGGCAAGAATACTGGAGTGGGTTGCCATTTCCTTCTCCAATGCATGAAAGTGAAAAGTGACCTGGTGTGCTGCTATTCATGGGGTTGCGAAGACTTGGACACGACTGAGTGACTGAACTGAACTGAACTGAGCAACGCTACAAGGTACACATTCTGTTAGGCAGTGCTTCTCCTTAGAATCTATCCTGTATATTCAGCCTCCTGCTGATGCATCACTGTAGAAAGGGGATTTCATGATGGCATCGCAGAGAAAGACTAGAAATGAACCAAATGTTCTTCAGCAGCAATTTGGCTAAATAAATTCTGGTTTAGCCAATTAATAGAATGCTCCACACCTGAAAACAATCACATGCACATGTGCAGATGGAAGAACTTCACAAATATATGGTTAAGTTTAAAAAGGCAAAATTTTAAAAATGTAAATAGTATCCCCATATTTTAGGAAAGTAAGAACAGAAAGGTCCGTCTAGTCAAGGCTATGGTTTTTCCTGTGATCATGTATGGATGTGAGAGTTGGACTGTGAAGAAGGCTGAGCGCCGACAAACTGATGCTTTTGAACTGTGGTGTTGGAGAAGACTCTTGAGAGTCCCTTGGACTGCAAGGAGATCCAACCAGTCCATTCTGAAGGAGATCAGTCCTGGGATTTCTTTGGAAGGAATGATGCTAAAGCTGAAACTCCAGTACTTTGGCCACCTCATGTGAAGAGTTGACTCATTGGAAAAGACTTTGATGCTGGGAGGGATTGGGGGCAGGAGGAGAAGGGGACGACAGAGGATGAGATGGCTGGACGGCATCATGGACTCAATGGACGTGAGTCTGAGTGAACTCTGGGAGTTGGTGATGGACAGGGAGGCCCGGCGTGCTGCGATTCATGGGGTCGCAAAGAGTTGGATACGACTGAGCGACTGAACTGAACTGAAGAACAGAAAAACAGTCACGTATATTAATAGTACACTGGGGACTTTCTTGGTGGCCCAGCAGCTAAGACACCACACACCCAATGCTGGGGGCCCTGGTTCCATTCCTCATCAGGGAACTAGATCCTGCATTCCGCAACTAAGACCCTGTGCAGCCAAATAAACAAATGTATTCACACACACTACACTAGTACATTATGTGAAGGACACTAAAGCACAAACAAAAGCAAAACTGAAGATCTTGTTAATCATAAAGAGGAAAATTAGTGCAAAAGGCAAGGCATGACCCTTTATTCCATCATCTTCATATTTATTTTTATATCTGCTATGCCACTTTAATTAATATCATGTGCATGTATTACCCTTTAAATTATTAAAACATGAGTAAATAACTGAAATTAACTAGGAGCTCCAGATGGCATAATAATTTCAGAGTCAAGTCAGGAGTTCAGTTCAAAAAGACCTTTCATGTTGCCCTGTGTCATGATGTGAGGTCTCCTGTGGCAGGTCCATTATCCAGGATTTTATTAATTGGAAGTCTGAGATCTATTATGGCCAAAAATATATAGTCTTGCTTACAGATAACAGAAAGTGGCTTTGGTTAATTTAAGCAGACTACAAATTTATCAGGCTGAGCAGAGATGCACAGAATTATAAACACCTGGAGAATGAGCCATGGTAACTTAATGGAAACCAGCAGACACTGAACCACTACAAAGACAGCACTATTTTTTCATTTCTCAAGTATATACTGAGCAACTGTTATGTTCCAGGTTCTACTGTAGGAACTGGAGATTTAAGAGGAAAGCTGGCCAGACAACTATCCAGGCATCATGCAACCAATTTTCTAGTAAATGTGGGTCCTGGGGAAACTGTGCGGCTATGGTTCTAAGTAGCTGAGATGTCCTGACATTTCATTCTCACAATAAATCTCTGAAGCTGGGCCCTTTGAGTGGCACTGGGTTCTCCTGGCTGGACAGCGCCGCCCCTGGTGGCTGGGGTTACTGCTGCACCCGGCCCCCAGACTGGACAGGCCTGCCCCACTGCGGCTGGAACCACCACCACCCCCAGGAAGCTCTTGATGCTGCCCCCAGGGCTCCAGCCCCATCACAGCCCGAGTCTCTGCATCACTCACACTAACCCTGTGAGGGAGTGCCCAGGGAGGGAGCACCCCACTGGCTCTGCTCACAAGCCCATCTCCTGGGTGCTGATATTTAGAACAAGTATCTGACATCCCCCGTGCATGGCAGCTGGTGAATGCACCTGAAAATGAAAAATTAAATTTGAATCATACATGCTGATACAGGAGGATCACAAAAAGGTACGGTTGATTTACAAGGTGCCAACATCCAGGATAAAATGTTTACATAAGAACTGGAGGTGGTAGTGAGTAGCATAATCCTGCATCTTCTGAAGGTATGTGTGAATGTTCAGCTGCTCAGTCATATCCAACTCTTTGTAACCCCATGGACTGTAGCCCACCAGGCTCCTCTGTCCATGAGATTCTCCAGGCAAGAACACTGGAGTGGGTTGCCATGCCTGCTTCCAGGGGATCTTCCCAACCCAGGGATAGAACCTGCATCTCCTACACTAGCAGGAGGATTCTTTACCACTAGTGTCACCTTGGGAAGCCCTTCTACTGAAGGAGATGACAATTAATATTACTTTTAAGGTTTTATGAAAATATCTTTAATTATCTTAAATATTTGATTACTTCTTTGTATTTGTGTTTTGTAAAAAAAAAAAAAAAAATGAGACAGGAAACATCCCATAAATTCTGGAAATATACCTTGAAACAAGGTCAGCTTCATTTTACAGTTCCGGTATATTCAGATGACCCCAGTCATAACTAACAACACACATGCCTTGAGTGGTTCCATGCAATTAAGCCAAATACATTTCAAAATTGTGTTTTATAAGTAAATTCTTTAAACTTATTTGGCAATAATCCCTTGATAAATGTTCTCTGATCTGAAATTTTAGTGTTTGCTTCTTCCTCAGTGCTATGCAGAACTCTCCACTGTGAAGATACACAAGTTAATGATCATATCACCTGCCTGGTGTCACCTTGCCTTCCCTTCTAATGGACAGAACTCATTTTATAGAAACTTGCTTTATAACATTGATGTGCATTCTTTGATGATTTCTAAACTCATAATGAATTTTGGAATCTATGCCAATAAAGGTAGATTGCACCAAGATATTTACATGCCTCAACGGTGGCTCAGCTGGGTAAAGAATCTACCTGCAGTGAGAGAGACCTGGGTTCAATCTCTGATTTGGGAAGCTTCCCTGGAGAAGGGAATGGCTGCCCACTCTAGTATTCTGGTCTGTAGAATTCCATGGATAGAGGAGCCTGGTGGGCTACAGTCCATGAGGTCACAAAAAGACATGAATGTGATTCCACTACTATAGAGAGCTGGACTTCTTGTAGCTGGACTTCTTGTGTAATGTCAGTGATTTGTCCTGGGGCTGGAGCAAACAGCACATGCTACCCACATCTATAGACAGATACAGCCCTGTATATGCTTCAGTTAGACTTTAAACAAATGTGAGTATTTACAGCCATAAGCAAAAGTCAATATAACCATAAGCGAAAGTCAATATAACCACAGCCCCCTTTGCTGTTCTCATGCTGGAAACACCACACTGTCACAGTGTTGAAGTAAAATGAGCAATCACCAGTTTTTTTGTGTCTTACTCCTTAAGATGGATGTTAAAATCTTTCAAAAAAAGTGTCAGCTGCTTCCCAATAGAATGGGAACACTTTCTGCTTCTTGTAGAGTCTACCTTTATTTATAAACTGACTGTCGCTCTGTCTCTGGGTTAGCGGGGGGACCCTGGCGGCAGGTTAAAGCTCCCTTTCTTTTCCAGACCCCATGAGCTCCGACCAGGACTCCTCGGGTCACTACCAAGGCACCAGCAGCGGCTCCGTGGCGGCCGCCATCCTGGTTCCGTTCTTCGCTCTCATCTTATCAGGGTTTGCATTTTACCTCTACAAACACAGGTACCGTAGCCTCCATGTTTGCAGACGCCGCGTCGCTCCCCAAGCCCTGGCCCTGCGGTCCTGACGGCCTGTCCCCCTTCTTGTCTCCCGCTCCTAGGACGAGACCCAAGGTCCAGTACAACGGCTACGCCGGCCACGAGAACAGCAACGGGCAGGCCTCCTTTGAGAACCCCATGTACGACACGAACTTAAAGCCCACTGAGGCCAAGGCCGTGCGCTTTGACACAACTCTGAACACGGTGTGCACCGTGGTGTAGCCCGCGGGCGGCCGCCTCATAGCCATACCTCCGACGACGGACAGCAGGGACCACAGGTGCCACAAACCCTCCCCTCCGGCCCGGGCCCTCCCGGCCACGTGGGGGATGCAGGCCGCAGACAGACCCTCGTCCCGGAGCGGGCCCGCCGCCGCCCTACTGCGGCCCGGCGCGCGGAGGAGGGCGCGGCCCCGGGACGCGCGGCCTTGCCCAGCAGCCCTGCCCGCCTGGTGTGGCCCAGCTGCCTCTCAGCGCAGCCTCCCCGGCCGGCCTCTGGGCCACACGTGGTAGCACCGCAGTATGGGTTCATTGTTTTGTTTTGTTTTTAATCCCCATGAATATTCTGGAAAAATAAGAAGAAGAAAAAAAGCCCTCCTGAAGAAGATACCTTTCCTTTCCGGCAGCCGCACACACATGCAGACGCTTTGCGCCGTCCTCCCCGAGACCGGCAAGCTTCGAGGGCCCCACAGCTCACCTGGAGCCGCCCCAGGGCCATCTGCAAACTTCCCAGTCAGCTGTTCTCTCGCAGAATTTTTGATGCACAATTTTTTGCACTAGTGTGTTATGAATGACTAAGATTCTGATAAAAAATAAACTATTTACACGGGGTTTCTACACACTATCCATTGTATATAAGCATCCTGCCATACTGTCAAGCTAAGCATTCCAGCTGCAGTTTAGTTAGCGTGTGAGAAAAAAAAAAAAAGAGAAAAAAAATCCCCAGATATGGCACAGGTTTTAAAAGGAAAAGTAATATCGAAGAGATGTATTTTATTACTGCTTTCTGTTAGCTTCACAGCTGTGTTGAATTCATGGAGAAAGAACAGAGGCCTTTTCTTTCCCGCATCCTTTCTTTAGTCTTGTCCCCATCCCATGGCCGGCGATATTCCACTACTTCATAGCAGGAGGTCTGCGGCACTTTCTGTGCCATGTACAGATGTGAATAGTAATTTATTTTAGGGCACTCATGACCTGCCTGTGGGTTTGGGCTCGCCACACAGTCTTCCTGTCCATCCTCTGCTGTGATTTCTCCCTTTTGCTGCCATCCCTCTCATTTTCTGTTAAAGGACTGTGTGTTCCTGGGACGCAGTGGAAAAGTTTCAGGATGATCAATCATGTAACTATTCCTTTAGAGGCAAGGAAAAGTCACACCCACTCTTCTTTCCTGATGACACAGTTTAGACATTACTATTATAGATTTCTTCTGTTTCATGCTATATAATCCAAGATGGAAAGAAAACTTTGGTGATTTTTTTGAGCTCAAAATTCTTCACAGGTAAATTATGAATCACAGTATAAATAAAGTAGGTGTGACTCCCCAGGCGGTAATAGCCCAGACAGGAAGCAGAAGATGCAGCCGTGAGGATGTTTACATAATAAACTCAGAGATCATGTTTATTTTTACTTACAGCTGTTTGATTAAAAAAAAATTTTTTTTTAAAGGAAAAGCGTATGTTATTATCTGAGTTTTAAGAATGCATTCCACTTACTGAGAAGGTCCCCTTTGTCCATCCTTGGTAGCATCAGTAGAAACTTGGCTTTTGAGGACATGTTCACACGTAGCTTTAAGACTGATGTTTGTTGCATGCTTCGATGCAGGGCTTGGAAAGTGAAAAAGGAAAAACACAAATGTCAGGATAATAGCTCATTCTTTCAAAAGTTTCAATTTGAACATTTCAGCTGCTCTTACCCATGGGGCACTCATTGTTGTGTTGCCTGTTTGAAGGGCACAGCTGTCGGGAGGTGTGGCCATGCTCCATGGTCCCGGCCTCTCCCACCCACCTGCAGCGTGGAGCTCCAGAGTTCGCCCTGGCCAACCTGGCAGTGGGACTGAGAGGGCTTTGCAGCCTGGAGTCCTTACAGCTTCTCCTTAGGCCAGATGCGGTCAGCTAGAGGTAGGCACCTCGCACACCCAGGGAGCTGAAGTAAAGAGAAGACAGGAGGAAGGTGTCATGTCTTTGTGTGCAGAGGAGAACAGGGTTACTATACATAAGAGGTGTATATATATACATACATATAGATAAATATAATAGCGTGTACATATGCGGTTTGAGTCATTCAAACTAGGTGCAAAATGCTGACTTCAGAGTCTAAATCAGTGTCTCTCTCCACATCCCTGACCTGCTTGCTGGTCAATGATGTTACAAAACCCTGACACGACAGGACATACCTACATACAAGAAACCACATATCAGATCAGACATGATTCTCCTTTGTGTGCAAAGTCAGAGTGTCCTCGGTTGCCAGTTTGAGCATGTGGTTTTTAAAAAAAAAAGTGTCCCATGAAATTCTTGTGCGAGAATTCTGCCCAGTTTCTTCCCAGGGTGTGTGCAGTGTTGATCAGATTCCCACGAGGTGCTGGAGGTTCGGTCCAAGCCATCCGCAAGTATGCCCTCCTGTTGGCTGCAGGATTGTTTCCGGGAGCAGCTAGAGCCCGTGGAGGGCGGGAGCCCCGGACAGGTTCTGTGCTTCAAAGCTGTTCAAACTGCTGCTTGTCCCACACATCTTGCCTTTCTTCAGGCTAGCTGCAATAATTTTTTTCTTCTGTAAAATATTTTGTAAACAACCACAAAAAAAAAACACACAAAAAGCTATTATAAAAAAGGGGAAAGAACGCTGGCATTATGATCAGGAAACCATCGCCATCAGCCACCCGTCTCGCCACCTCGCCACATGCTGCTGACATGAAGTAGGTGCAAACGACCTTTNGAGTCTCCAAGGTTTGCCATTTCACATGTTCTGTGATGTTTCTTGACTCCTGTTGTTCACCAGAGACTCATCTAAGGAAAAGGTGTTTCTCTCAACGTGCTTGCCCTTGACCTCATGATGCAAGACTGGCTGTCACTGTTCCCAGCCATCACAGCCATGTTAGGAAGGAGATCCAAATGCCTGAGGTAAGGAAGAGATGACACCAGCCACATCGCTCTTTCTTGGGTTTTGTATCAAGAAAGCCAACAATTTCACAAAGCTCCCCATCTCCCCCCATCACTTTCAACAAACTTCCATGTCCATCTCATGGCCCAGAATCTGGCCACAAGCCACCCAGGGATGCAAAGGAAAGTGCAAAAATAGACAATGGAAACTTCAGTAACATTAGGACTCATCACCTTGGGGATGGGTCAGGAAGTCCCCAGTGACAGTGTGGGTTCTGACAGTAACAAAAATAAATTGCTTTAAGACATTTTCATCCTTTGAAAATAAATAAAAGATCCCATGTGTTTACCCTCTAAATAGAAATCAGACTCTAAGACTCCACCATGAGGATCCATGCTCACTCACTCAGCAATCCTGATCACTGTAGACCTCATTATACATGCTGCTTCCTTCTAGCCCCACCCCCCACTGGCTCTCTGTTCTTGTTAATTCGAGGCTTTAAAACAAAAAGACAAAGACAAAAATAAGTTTATGAATACATGTACATACTAATTGAGAGAAATTTCTTTATGGGTAGGGTAGCACTGGTTCAGTAGCATTCTCCCACTAGATAGGATATACATAAATAAGATTTTAGTAGGAAAATGAAATCTTTTCTTTTTGTTCTGGGGAAATGCATGCATGTGTGTGTGTGTGTGTGTGTGTGTGTGTGTATTTAAAAGACTCAAGCAGATGTTTTCATAAAGAAGAGTGGCACATTTAATTGTGTATGCCTCTCTGAACAGTTAGCTATGATGGCATGTGGTTTTTATTACGTAGAAAGCAACTTAACGACGTATGGAAAAGTCAGACATATGTTGTTCTAGCTGTCATATCAGCTTAAGAAGTAGTTATCATAGCTTTCTACATATTTGTTTTGAGTTACAGGTAGAAAAATGAATTTTCTTTCTCTTACTGCTGTGTTTGAGTCATAGATTCTAGTGGCAAGTCTGAAATAAGATATAAAGAAAACCTGTGCTTTAGAGTTTTGTATCAATTTTAGTTAGATGCCTACTGAAACTTTTCAAAAAATTAATCAAATATACATTTATGCTTTTAGGCATTATTTACATCCAAGCAACATTTAGCTGGTAATGTCTGTAAAATTACAACTAGCCAAATAAGAAAGTCATCGAGTGTTTGTGAAATGCTTATGCATTAACTACTAACCAGGGAAATGAAGAAAACCTTATTGTTTTAAAAACACTGTGATTGAAAATAACTGCAAGTTAACACAGTGAAGGGCTGTTACAAACCAGTTCAGTGAGGAAGAACTGCCAGCCTGCTTCACAAAGCTGATGAGGCTACAGTAAACCCAACACCTTTCTGGGTCTGCAATAGTGGAGTGTGTTGCAGTTGGACAGTATGGATCAATAATCTTCATGGGGTTGATATATCTGACGTGTTACTATTATGAACGAAACCAAATCCTAAAAAAAATAAATCTGTAAGAAAACAAACGACAAGCCTCTACATTAGATAGATGTCAATATAATAGATGGCTACACGTATATATCTGTAAATGACTAAATGGCAAAAATAAATGAAACAAATATTTGAGAGCAGAAAAAGTCACAAAACTGAAAGTAAAATTGCATAAATACTATTCAGCCATTAAAAATGTTTACTGTGCTGTGCTTAATCACTCAGTCATGTGCAACTGTGTGCGATCCCATGAAGTGTAGCCCGCCAGGATCCTCTGTCCATGGGGATTCTACAGGTAAGAATACTGGAGTGAGTTGCCATGTCCTCCTTTAGGGGATCTTCCCAACACAGGGATCAAACCCAGGTCTCCTGCATTGCAGGAGACTCTTAACTGTCTGAACCACCAGGGAAGCCCATGAATACTGGAGTGAGCGGCCTATCCCTTCTCCAGGGGATTTTCCCAACCTAGGAATCAAATTTGGATCTCCTGCATTACAGGTGGGTTCTTTACCAGCTGAGCCACAAGGGAAGCCCAAAAAGGTTTACTATAAAATCCCATAGCAACATAACATAGATAAGGGCACTGTGAAATCTAAAACTGAGTTATGTGACAACTGTAACTAAAAAGCCACCAAATGACAAAAAAAGGCAGGAACTAGAGTCCTGTGTGTCTTATTAGAGGGCTGTAATGTTTTAAGAATAAAAATGGGAAAATAAAATGTAGAAGATCAATGAACAAGAGTGAAATAATCTCTTCCAATCACTAAATTTACTTATAACAACTGAAAATCTGGTTTACTGGAAACAGCTAACCACAGAAGATCTACCTACGTACACCTCAGAGTCATGGATGAGGAAGCTACAGATTCTCAGAGAGACATAGAGGCAATTTATAATTACTTACTTTCTGATAGTTCAACTGCACAAAGCTTTAAAAAAAAAGAATTGTTAATTTTTCAGTTCTAAACAATTTTTGTATCATGATATGAACTCCCAATTCATTTAATATTTATATTTAGTCAGTACTTCACATTTTGTGAAAGAACTTAAGTTTTTGAGTACTATCATAGTTTACAATAGTCTTACCAACTCTGATCTTTTCCAACTCCAATACACACCAGATGATGTAACTCGTTTTGTCATTTTCCTATAGACATATGAGTGAGCATGTGCACATTCAGGTACACACAAACATAACACACATGTCCGTGTCACTCAGAGCCATCTCTGTATTCTCGTCCTTGTTCTGGGTGTCCTCTATGACTTGATCTCATTATTGTCTTTACATCATATTTCCCCATATTCTTTAAAATGTGTCCTATTTTCGCTATAGAAATGGTATTTATAATCAGAAGATTTTGGATTTAAATCCCAGCTGTGCCACATGATAGATTCATGATTTGGGGAATATACCAAAAATATTCTCAAGTATAAAACGGGGAATAATGATGCATTCCATTCATGGTTGTAATGAGAAGTTAATGAGCAATAGAAACTACTCAGATTTCAGAAACATTATTTTGGGGCATGAAAATTCAATCTTTTTAGGAGTGATTTGATAGTATCCTTTTTTTTTAATACTTTATTCTACTTTACAATACTGTATTGGTTTTGCCATACATTGAAATGAATCAGCCACAGGTATACACGATCTCCCAATGCCAAAGCCCCCTCCCACCTCCCGCCCCACACTATCTCCCCGGATCATCCCATACGCCAGCCCCAAGCATCCTGTATCATGCATTGAACATAGATTGGTGCTTCATTTCTTATACGATTGTATACATGTTTCAGTGCCATTCTCCCAAATCATCCCACCCTCTCCCTCTCCCCCAGAGGCCAAAAGTCTGTTCTTAAAAAAAAAAAAAAAAAAANGAGTCATAGATTCTAGTGGCAAGTCTGAAATAAGATATAAAGAAAACCTGTGCTTTAGAGTTTTGTATCAATTTTAGCTAGATGCCTACTGAAACTTTTCAAAAAATTAATCAAATATACATTTATGCTTTTAGGCATTATTTACATCCAAGCAACATTTAGCTGGTAATGTCTGTAAAATTACAACTAGCCAAATAAGAAAGTCATCGAGTGTTTGTGAAATGCTTCTGCATTAACTACTAACCAGGGAAATGAAGAAAACCTTATTGTTTTAAAAACACTGTGATTGAAAATAACTGCAAGTTAACACAGTGAAGGGCTGTTACAAACCAGTTCAGTGAGGAAGAACTGCCAGCCTGCTTCACAAAGCTGATGAGGCTACAGTAAACCCAACACCTTTCTGGGTCTGCAATAGTGGAATGTGTTGCAGTTGGACAGTATGGATCAATAATCTTCATGGGGTTGATATATCTGACGTGTTACTATTATGAACGAAACCAAATCCTAAAAAAAATAAATCTGTAAGAAAACAAACGACAAGCCTCTAGATAGATGTCAATATAATAGATGGCTACACGTATATATCTGTAAATGACTAAATGGCAAAAATAAATGAAACAAATATTTGAGAGCAGAAAAAGTCACAAAACTGAAAGTAAAATTGCATAAATACTATTCAGCCATTAAAAATGTTTACTGTGCTGTGCTTAATCACTCAGTCATGTGCAACTGTGTGCGATCCCATGAAGTGTAGCCCGCCAGGATCCTCTGTCCATGGGGATTCTACAGGTAAGAATACTGGAGTGAGTTGCCATGTCCTCCTTTAGGGGATCTTCCCAACACAGGGATCAAACCCAGGTCTCCTGCATTGCAGGAGACTCTTAACTGTCTGAACCACCAGGGAAGCCCATGAATACTGGAGTGAGCGGCCTATCCCTTCTCCAGGGGATTTTCCCAACCTAGGAATCAAATTTGGATCTCCTGCATTACAGGTGGGTTCTTTACCAGCTGAGCCACAAGGGAAGCCCAAAAAGGTTTACTATAAAATCCCATAGCAACATAACATAGATAAGGGCACTATGAAATCTAAAACTGAGTTATGTGACAACTGTAACTAAAAAGCCACCAAATGACAAAAAAAGGCAGGAACTAGAGTCCTGTGTGTCTTATTAGAGGGCTGTAATGTTTTAAGAATAAAAATGGGAAAATAAAATGTAGAAGATCAATGAACAAGAGTGAAATAATCTCTTCCAATCACTAAATTTACTTATAACAACTGAAAATCTGGTTTACTGGAAACAGCTAACCACAGAAGATCTACCTACGTACACCTCAGAGTCATGGATGAGGAAGCTACAGATTCTCAGAGAGACATAGAGGCAATTTATAATTACTTACTTTCTGATAGTTCAACTGCACAAAGCTTTAAAAAAAAAGAATTGTTAATTTTTCAGTTCTAAACAATTTTTGTATCATGATATGAACTCCCAATTCATTTAATATTTATATTTAGTCAGTACTTCACATTTTGTGAAAGAACTTAAGTTTTTGAGTACTATCATAGTTTACAATAGTCTTACCAACTCTGATCTTTTCCAACTCCAATACACACCAGATGATGTAACTCGTTTTGTCATTTTCCTATAGACATATGAGTGAGCATGTGCACATTCAGGTACACACAAACATAACACACATGTCCGTGTCACTCAGAGCCATCTCTGTATTCTCGTCCTTGTTCTNCCCGCCAGGATCCTCTGTCCATGGGGATTCTACAGGTAAGAATACTGGAGTGAGTTGCCATGTCCTCCTTTAGGGGATCTTCCCAACACAGGGATCAAACCCAGGTCTCCTGCATTGCAGGAGACTCTTAACTGTCTGAACCACCAGGGAAGCCCATGAATACTGGAGTGAGCGGCCTATCCCTTCTCCAGGGGATTTTCCCAACCTAGGAATCAAATTTGGATCTCCTGCATTACAGGTGGGTTCTTTACCAGCTGAGCCACAAGGGAAGCCCAAAAAGGTTTACTATAAAATCCCATAGCAACATAACATAGATAAGGGCACTGTGAAATCTAAAACTGAGTTATGTGACAACTGTAACTAAAAAGCCACCAAATGACAAAAAAAGGCAGGAACTAGAGTCCTGTGTGTCTTATTAGAGGGCTGTAATGTTTTAAGAATAAAAATGGGAAAATAAAATGTAGAAGATCAATGAACAAGAGTGAAATAATCTCTTCCAATCACTAAATTTACTTATAACAACTGAAAATCTGGTTTACTGGAAACAGCTAACCACAGAAGATCTACCTACGTACACCTCAGAGTCATGGATGAGGAAGCTACAGATTCTCAGAGAGACATAGAGGCAATTTATAATTACTTACTTTCTGATAGTTCAACTGCACAAAGCTTTAAAAAAAAAGAATTGTTAATTTTTCAGTTCTAAACAATTTTTGTATCATGATATGAACTCCCAATTCATTTAATATTTATATTTAGTCAGTACTTCACATTTTGTGAAAGAACTTAAGTTTTTGAGTACTATCATAGTTTACAATAGTCTTACCAACTCTGATCTTTTCCAACTCCAATACACACCAGATGATGTAACTCGTTTTGTCATTTTCCTATAGACATATGAGTGAGCATGTGCACATTCAGGTACACACAAACATAACACACATGTCCGTGTCACTCAGAGCCATCTCTGTATTCTCGTCCTTGTTCTGGGTGTCCTCTATGACTTGATCTCATTATTGTCTTTACATCATATTTCCCCATATTCTTTAAAATGTGTCCTATTTTCGCTATAGAAATGGTATTTATAATCAGAAGATTTTGGATTTAAATCCCAGCTGTGCCACATGATAGATTCATGATTTGGGGAATATACCAAAAATATTCTCAAGTATAAAACGGGGAATAATGATGCATTCCATTCATGGTTGTAATGAGAAGTTAATGAGCAATAGAAACTACTCAGATTTCAGAAACATTATTTTGGAGCATGAAAATTCAATCTTTTTAGGAGTGATTTGATAGTATCCTTTTTTTTTAATACTTTATTCTACTTTACAATACTGTATTGGTTTTGCCATACATTGAAATGAATCAGCCACAGGTATACACGATCTCCCAATGCCAAAGCCCCCTCCCACCTCCCGCCCCACACTATCTCCCCGGATCATCCCATACGCCAGCCCCAAGCATCCTGTATCATGCATTGAACATAGATTGGTGCTTCATTTCTTATACGATTGTATACATGTTTCAGTGCCATTCTCCCAAATCATCCCACCCTCTCCCTCTCCCCCAGAGGCCAAAAGTCTGTTCTTAAAAAAAAAAAAAAAAAAAGGCACATTGATTAGTTAGACCAAGCTGGAGTAACAAATAGTATCCAAATGCTAAGCAGTAAAACAGAAGTGCATTTCATACTCTCCAAAGTTTGGAGCAAGTGTTCAGATGAGAAGTACCGTCCAGGTTACACTCTGGGCCCCAGGAGATGCAGGCTCAGCCACTTAAGGAGAGGAAACTGCCTAATGAACATGTAGGAACTGCTCACCTGAACTGGTAGCTTGACAGTCTGATGAGACACCTTAACATCACCTGCCTAATGCAGGTGCAGGAGGTCGAGGGCTGTGATGGTCAGTGTTTAGGGGCATCGGGGGGTCGGCCTCTGTCCACTCCTGGAGGCAAGGCACCTGGTAAAAAGGCACAGAGCTGCTCAAATCATCGAGTACCATGTCAGGGCTTTGAGGTCCTGGGCAGTACTGGGCAAACATAGACACTCGTATTTCAGAAGCACAGTCTGTGAAGGTGGCAGGAAATATTGGATCCTAAGTGCCAGAAAGCAAAGCCAGGGCAATGGACGAGGCCAGCGTGGTGGGCTGCAGGGCACGCTGAAATCAGCAGGGCCCCTGGTGAGGTTGCCCACAGCCTGACACCCAAGCTGAGGCTCCCAGGGGGCCAGGCCTGCGGATAGCAAGACTTGAGCTGGGCCAGGCTTCCATGGGCGGGGCTGGGGGGTGAGGCAGGCATGGCAGGAAGGGGCCAAGGCCCCAGTAGGTTGTGAAGCCTTAAAATTTGCACAGAAGTGCAGTGACTTCCCTACCCAGACCAGCCCCACCCGGCCAGCCAAAGGGCTCCCGCTGTACCCGGCCACTGGGAGGAGCATCAGGACCCAGAGCTTCGCCCACCAGCTCCAGACATGCTGCCAGAGCCACGACGGTGGTTGCATGCCAAGGGCAGCTTCTTAGAAAGTAACATCTAACAGTGGGATTGCAGATGCCCCGTGGATAGGGAGGCTTCTGCATCCACGGATTCTGAGCTTTCCACGCGGGTCTGTCAGCCCCTCCCCTCCTCTATCTGACGCTGCCAGAGCTCTTCTAACAATAGGAGCCTTACTTTACAACAGTGGGCAGCACTCAGTGTTCAAATCAGACAAGACATCCTCAAACGGGGGGAAAGAGTCACTCATCCAGTGATACTCAGGCCCCAGTGATCTCAGGGGCCTTCGTGGGCTTTTCCACAGAAAATGTGAGCACTGTCTTTGCTATTCAAAAAGGACTAGCTCTGCCTGCCCTTGAACATAAGGTGAGTTATCAGCATCCAAATGGATCAACTAAAAACAGAATATAATGCATGGTACTTGTGAAAAACAAGAATTGCCACACAACCAACAAAAAGAAAGGAAGGCAAAGAAGCATAGGTAGCTTCGTGTTAGCAAAGGTGTATGTTTGAAAGAATGCTGTCACCCTGCACTTTCTCAGGGCATTTAAAACACTTTCAGTGAAGAACCACAGCGTCTTCTTGTCCCGCCCCAAAGGTCTCTCCTCCCAGAACACTATTTCCTTGGCAGTGCAGCTTGTGCCCTGAGAGTAAAATCATGGTAGAAAATAGTGCTATAATCAGAACACTCATGGGTTCTGAGTTTTAAGTTAAAGACTAACTTATACAATAACCTGGAAAGCTGCATGATAGCAGTCTGGCCAGACAGACTTAAATTCATATTTGGGATGTTAAAACAAAACAGCTCCATTACACAAACATTCCTTTTCCCCATCATAAGGGATACCGAGACACAAAAAAATTTCCAGTTGCAAGCTTACAGAAGTTAGTTATGGAAAAGCTGTAGTTATGACAGGTGGCGAACTTCCTATAGCTAACTTCCTTAAGCATGATTTCTAGTGTTTACTTTTAGCAAAGCAAGTGGAAATGCATATATTATCTCCCCGAAACATGTCTGCCTTTCCCCATGAATTAGCTTTTCCTAGCTCCTCACATATGTATTCACTTATTTTTTGAAAATCTTTCTCTAAAACCAGACAGCCTTTTCACAGCTTCTAACACTAGAACCAAGACATTGTTCTGCATGTATACAATGGAATACTACTCAGCTACAGAAAAGAAAGACTTTATAAAGCCATTTGCAGCAACATAGATGGACTTAGAGATGATCCTACTAAGTGAAGTAAGTCAGAAAGAGAAATCACATATCATACGCTGTTGTTGCTTAGCCTCTAAAGTCATGTCCAACTCCTTTCTGACCCCAGGGACTGTAGCCCGCCAGGCTCCTCTGTCCATGGGATTCTCCAGGCAAGAATACTGGAGTGGGTTCAAAATACCTTATAATATATCCACATATAGTGGAATCTAAAATAATGGCACAAAGGAACTTATCTACAAATCAGAAACAGACTCAGACAGAGAGAACAGACTTGTGGTTTCTGAGGGGGGAGGACGGTGGTGAAGACAAGGACTGAGAGTCTGGGATTAGTAGATGGAACTATTATATACAGGATGGATAAACAACAGATCTCACTGTAAAGCACAGGGAACCATATTCAATATCCTGTGACAAGCCATAATGGAAAGAATATGAAAAGAAATGTTTCAGTGAATCACTTTGCTGTGCAGCAGAAATTAAAAGATTGTAAACCAACTAGACTCCAATCAAGTAAATTTTAAAAGAACACTCTTCGATGTGAAGAGTGGGCACCTTACCCGCAGTGAGGGTCCATGCTGCCTTCCTGGGAGATGGCCAGACCCCAGAAGCAGTTGAGCTTTGGCACACAGCAGACCCGCACTCCCTGTGATGGTTGTTCTCACTGGTGATGAAAGTTTAATTAACGAGAGGGAGCATATGAAAACCAGCTGGGCCTTGAGAGGGGTGTGATTTGTTAGAAAAAAGAAACCAATGATGCAGACAAAGGTATAGCAACAAGGGACCCCAGGATAAAAGCCTAAGTCCTTCTGCAACTTTGAGAAGGGTGCAGACTGTAGTAAGAAGTTGGTGAAACGTTCCTAGCTTTTTAAATCATTTTAGTCAACTTGATTACAAATCCTGATCCTTTCAGACCCAGTTAGCATTCACCCATCAGATCCTAGAGAAAGTCTTTGCTGGGACCCTGACTGCATAAAACCCCCTCCTCTCTGCAAACACAGCAGCCCTGACGTTTCTTTGTAATATCCATGCAAGCTGAAGCTTCCTTCAATTAATTAAAGTTGGAAAGGTCTAGATTTCTTAATAAAGTCAGCTACCTGTGAAAATGACCAAAGGAACATTTCTGAACGTGAATTAGGGAAGGCCTGAGCAGACTATTATTGAAAACCATGCAGAACTAGAAGAAAGCTTATCACTGAAAATAAAAATGAAATTTCTGGGGACTTCTCTGGTGGTCCAGGGTTAAAGACTCCATGTTGCCAATGTAGACGCGTGGGTTCAATCCCCGGTCAGGGAACTAATATCCCAAATGCCACATGCCATAGCCAAAAAGAGAGAGAGACAGAGAGAAAGAGAGAGGGATTTTAAAATAATTAATAAAAATAAAAGGTCAGGGGCTTGTGTTGTGAAAGCTCTTCTGCAGAATCCTCACTGTCTTCATCTTTATCACCAAGGCTACTATATTATTTACTGGGTGCCTGGTGTGAGGTTGACCCAGGTATCACAGACTGTCGATTGCTTTGAAAACAAAGATTAAATTAGAGGACAATTTGAGACAACAGAAAAAGTCACATTTTCTAACATGTTATAGTAAGTATTTTAAAAGTCTCTGTTCCCTGGTAGGTGACAGACTCCTTGAGGATCAAGAGGGGGAAAAAACAAAACAAAGCCACACACACCAGTTTGGCCCTGTTAGTGCTGATATTTGTTATGTAAGTGAAAGAGTGTTTATTAATGACACTTTGTGGTGAATGGTTGTGATTTGGGTTCCCCACTGCCCTTCTTTCCTTCCTTCATTAGAAGCAACAAGCAGAAGGGATGTCTGGGGCCACCCATCAAGGCCCGCTCCCCCTGCCCTTCGGGGGGTCTGATGCACCTCTGTGTCTTCAACAGCAGCTTGTGACCTGGGTCTAAATTATCACAGGAACCCTGTATCCTTGGACACAGCCACTGCCTCCAGGGTAGGCAGGCAATTAAAATGAATACAGAGCAAATTTCAAACCTCTTATTTAAATTTGGGTGAAAGAACATTTTCTTCCCTCTGCCCAGGCA
The DNA here is from genome assembly GCA_006410735.1 of Raphicerus campestris. Lineage (NCBI taxonomy): Eukaryota > Metazoa > Chordata > Mammalia > Artiodactyla > Bovidae > Raphicerus > Raphicerus campestris. The sequence continues at coordinate 579,621 of SJYW01001475.1, forward strand.
ACCTCAGGCTGGCCCAGGCAAACGGGCAGTTCCCTGGTGACCACGGCCAGAGAGACGCTCCGTTAGGTAGTCATCAGCCCCAGGAAGCATTTCTGGGTCAAACATCACTCCTTTCCAGAGCCAGCACTGTCGCACGAATTGCCAAGGTGGCGTGGGTTGCTTTTTATTATTATTACTTGAAATGAAAAGATTCCTGATTGATACCAATGGCAAATGATTCAAAACTTCCCCTGACTGATGCAGTCGTCACATAGAGCTTTCTCATCACTGTATAGGTTTTAAAAATGTTTCAGAAAACATAAAAATTAAGTGGGAGCACAGAGAAAAATGTCTGGGAAACAGGTATTTGACAAGAAGGGAATTAATCTGGGGGCTCCAGATGAGTCCTTCGTCCCAGAGGACTTCAGTGGCTGGAGTCCCCTGGCCTTGATATGAAAGGATGAATGTTCCCATTGGAAATGTCACTAAACACTTGAGTGTCAGCCACTACTTATAACGGTCTTAGGAGATTTCAGCAAATGTTCGATGGGCACTTAAATTTCACCTCTGCTGAGAGCAGCACAGAACGACCCACTGCTGGTTTTGCAGAAGTTGAGGGGGGCCTGGCTGTGCTGCAGAAGATGGACCCCTGAACCCGCTTCTCCCAGGTCATAAACCTCTGCTGAAGTCACACAGTGACCACAACAGGCACTGGTCATGAGAAACAGGGGGCCCTCCAGACAGCTTGTATCCCCTTGAAATGAAAAGCTGGGGACATGGGCTGTGGCAACAGGAACAAAACATGACCAAGTGCTTTCAGGACCCAGGCTTCTGAGCAAATGGGCTGTACCGAGCCCCTCAGTAAGTCTCTCACTGAAGAAAGGGTTCTTGTTTGGGCAGTGAAATAAAACACCGCCGTACATTATCGAGTTGCCTCCTAGATCTGTCAGTGATGACAGCATTATTTCCCCTCTGCCTTAACATGAGTGATGAGTGAAGTGCCTACAACACACACACTCGCTGTGCACAGGTGATGCTCTCTTTCTGGTCAGCCTGGACACCAGGAGTCCCCAGCGATGGTGGGTATCTGTGAATGACCGCCAGGAACTTGTATAACAGAGGCCGTTTCCCTGCACCTGATCCTCTGGGATGAAAAGGTCTGAGTGAGAGTGAGAGGAGATTCTATCTACTAAGGCGCAGTTTTTGCCCTGGGAGTCGGTGCCCATCATGTGACAGTGGGGCTCCTGCAGTGGCTATGGCACCTAGACTGTCACCACCTCCGAGGTTCCCCAGAGAGAGGGCATGTGTGTGCGTGTGTGTGTGCACACGTGTGTGCCCAGGGACTGACCAGGCAGAGACAAGGCTCTGCAGAGTCTGCTAACCTCCCATTTCTCTATCAGAGGCTGAGTGGGCTGAGAACGCAGGCCCTCATCAAGCTGTAAACCTACAGCATTAACTTTTCTCTGTGCAGACTATACTCAATGAAACATTTACAACACAGGGGCAGGCTTTCATGACAAAGAAAGATATAAAAACGCTGGACCTGCTCCTAACTAGAGAAACACAGATTAGAGGAACAGAGAGTGAAGGGAGAAAAGGAGATGCCAGGCAAGCACAGGCCTGAGAGTGAACACAGGCTTCACCTCCACACTCGGCTGAGATGGTGAGCTGGTGCAGCTTGCGTGGGAAACCTCTTAGTATTAGGAATGCTTTCACCATATTTTTTACTTACAGCTCTAATTGTGTTTGTGCAAATGTCCTATTTAAAATATATCTTTGGGGGCGAATGGTTATATGTACATGTATGGCTGAGTCTCTTGCTGTCCACCTGAAACTCTCACAACATTGTTAATTGGCTCTACCTCAATACAAAATGTTTTTGGTGTTTAAAAGAAATAAAACATATTTATTGACTCTGCTGTGTTTAACAGCAAAGCCTTAAAAGTGGCTGCATGGTCCTCCGTGGGGGACCGTCAGGGAACCAGGGGTGTCCACCAAACCAGCACCAAAATGCTCAGCCTGAAAAGGCAAAACTGACCTCGTGGAGGGAAAACAGCAAGATGTGGCAACTGCACGTGGAATCCTAACGCTGCTGTAAAACAGGAGATGCAGTTTTACAGTGGATACAGGAAACCACACCAAAGGGTGCATGATGAACATGACCACGAGCCTGGGGGAACCAGAGTGATACTGGTGGAACCCCTGGTCCAGTGAACACCAGCTGAAAGATGTGCCACCAAGAAGGAGCCCTAGGAAAGAAGAGCGTGAAGCACAGCATTGTGTGTCTGTGGTTGTCAGACACATCCCCACGTCCAACCTCAGACATGGTAGAGTGAAAAAAAAAAAAAAAGAAAAAAAAACAAAGAACATTGTAGAATCTACGAAATGCTATACAACTCATTTGATACCCTGGGGCCTTTGAATTTGATATTACTGATTCAAACTAATATACTAAGCTCAGTTAAGTTCTTCCAGTTAACAGTTGTGTTTGATGAGTGGAAAGGAACCTCAACACAAGGAATGGTCAGAGGGACACAGTGCCGTCAGATGACAGACACTCTCACAGAGCCAAGACTGGACAGGAGAAAGGGCCAGTGTGTCTGTCACTTGGGTCACGGGACTGGCATGGCCGTGGATGGGCACCAAAAGAGGACACTAAAGCATTCTCAAATGTGAGGCAGACAGGGAGCCTCTTTATTTCAAGAACCTCATTCTGATTAAAAAAAAATTCCAGAAATAAAGAACAATCAGATCAGTTCAGTTCAGTTCAGTCACTCAGTCATGTCCAGCTCTTTGCAACCCCCATGAACCACAGCATGCCAGGCCTCCCTGTCCATCACCAACTCCAGGAGTCCACCCAAACCCATGCCCATTGAGTCAGTGATGTCATCCAACCATCTCATCCTGTTATCCCCTCCTCCTTCTGCCTTCAATCTTTCCCAGCTTCACGGTCTTTTCAAATGAGTCAGCTATTCACATCAAGTGGCCAAAGTACTGGAGCTTCAACTTCAACATCAGTCCTTCCAATGAACACTCAGTACTGATCTCCTTTACAATGGACCGGTTGGGTCTTCTTGCAGCCCAAGGGACTCTCAAGAGTCTTCTCCAACAACACAGTTCAAAAGCATCAGTTCTTCGGTGCTCAGCTTTCTTTTTTTTTTTTTAATTTTTTTTAATTTAATACTTTATTCTATTTTACAGTACTGTATTGGTTTTGCCATACATTGACATGAATCAGCCACAGGTGTACACAATCTCCCAATGCCGAAGCCCCCTCCCACCTCCCTTCCCACCCCATCTCCCCGACTCATCCCGTAC
>SJYW01001475.1:586508-605703 GCA_006410735.1 Raphicerus campestris
GAAGAGTCAATATAGTGAAAATGAGTATACTACCCAAAGCAATCTACAGATTCAATGCAATCCCCATCAAGCTACCAACAGTATTTTTCACAGAACTAGAACAAATAATCTCAAGATTTGTATGGAAATACAAAAAACCGCGAATAGCAAAAGCAATCTTGAGAAAGAAGAATGGAACTGGAGGAATCAACTTGCCTGACTTCAGGCTTTACTACAAAGCCACAGTCATTAAGACAGTATGGTACTGGCACAAAGACAGAAATATAGATCAATGGAACAAAATAGAAAGCCCTGAGATAAACCCTCAGCTTTCTTTATAGTTCACTCTCACATCCATATGTGACTACTAGGAAAACCATAGCCTTGACTAGACGGACCTTTGTTGACAAAGTAACGTCTCTGCTTTTTAATATGCTGTCTAGGTTGGTCGTAACTTTCCTTCCAAGGAGTAAGTGTCTTTTAATTTCACGGCTGCAATTACCATCTGCAGTGATTTTGGAGCCCCAAAAGTAAAGGTAGCCCCTGTTTCCCCATCTGTTTGCCATGAAGTGATGGGATCATATGCCATGATCTTTGTTTCCTTAAAATGTATGCAAAAACACAGAAAAGAAAGGCTTCTAACTATTGCGTGTGACTCCACAGAACACGGAATTTATTTGTAAACCTGCTGCAAAGTAAGTAGATGCACCCCTTTCAGTTTGGAATAATGATTATTAGTAGATAATACTTATGGGCATTTATGAAATATCATGAAGTATTTAAGCTGCTCACAATTATTAATCAATGATTGAAGATTCTTGGTATGTAAATAAATCACTTCTCTGTTCACATTCTCAACAAGCTACAATTTATTAGTAGTCAGCTAATTAAAAATAAATGAAAATTTCTAGACATGAAATGGAAATCTGACTCATGATCCTAGCTTGGTGGTTTAAATGATATTGTAGAGAAGTTACTCCCTTCACAACCACGTTTTGCTATTCAAGTGGAGGATTTCCATTATTCATTAGCTGACCTTTTTATTTCATTGTGCACTAATTGGCTGTGTGATTTAATTATGCATAAAACTCTAATTGATGATATTAAGGGTGCTTGAATGGCTCTATCTATCAGAAGGAACAAATTGTGATTATTATGTGGTTTTGTTATGTTGTAGCCACATAAAGAAGTACATTTCACAAACTGTGTGCATTTTATTCCTAAAGATAATCAGGGTCTCAGAATCATCAAGTGAATTATAAGCTAACATTCAGACCTATGCTACTCACCCATCTCATTAACCTAGTAATTAAGCATATATTTCTCTGTATAATCCAAGGGTTTGTGTCTTCTGATGACCTCACTGTATTTTAGAAAAAAAATTTTTAAAAACCTTGGGAGACTGTTTTTTGCCTCTGATCCATACCCACAGCTCACTCTCATTTTCCAGTGGATGTGAACTGAGCTTAAGGAAATATTTCAACTCTCTAAGGCCATTAGCATATCACTGCTTTATTTCTTTATTGTTTTATTTTAATTCAGCTTCTATTCTCAGTAGAATTACACGTGCCCACAATTCAGAGTCACCAACTTTAAAAGGCATAGCAGTCCATACCCTCTTCGACAGGCAACCACATTCAATTCTTTTAATAAATGTTTTGGTATTTACCTCTAAAGTGTAACTGGAAAAGTAAACGGCAACCCACTCCAGGAGTCTTGCCTGGAGAATTTCATGTACAGAGGAGCCTAGCAGATTATAGTCCACAGGGTCACAGAGAGCTGGACATGACTGAGTGACTAACACTTTCACTTTTTCTAAAGTGTAAACATTATCCTTCAGCTGCTGATTGTTGACACCCTCATCTTGTGACAGCACACAGGCATTCTGAGGACAGAAGGTGGGGCCCAGCTCACCATTAGCCCTCCCTACCCCTCAGTGCTTTCCATTTCTTTTCCCTTTTCCATCATAATTTGCTTAAACCAACACTACCTCTTATGTTGCTGTGACAACACAGATGCTATTCACAGCTGAGCCACATACATTACAAACTCCTTTCATTTCCTGAAATGCTACTGCTTTTAAGATCTGTACAAAATTAATAAACAGAAACATCAGTTAAGTGGAGTTGGGGGACCAGAAGGGGAACTCTTTGCTCTGACGGTAGCAGAGCCCAACAGGACAAGACAGACACTTCTTCCCTGGCAAGGATTTAGCAATGAAAAGCCCTGGGCACTCTGTTCACTGCAGCCCCCACCTGCCTTGACCACATTAGAGGGTCCCTCCTCCCTTGAGGGGCACAGACTTTCACATGTCTGGCCTCAGGGGCAGACCCCAGACAGCAAAGTCTGCAGATCCCAAATAAACCATCTTCGCTGGAGAATCATCTGGCGTCCATTTGTGTCAGGTCAACAGACTCTATTGTGTCTTCCCTCCCCACCTATATGTACCTAGTGGTCTGTTCACGTCACATCACATATTCCCCTTCCACTGGTGATCTGTCCACCTGCTTTTGTACAGCAGACTCTGCCCAGAGATTCTGGCCTGTGGCGGTTGGAGATGGGCTCCCCCAAGGTCTGTTTCACAGATGCCTCCTGGATTTCTTCACCACCACACTGCTGGCCACCTCTTCATTTTTCTTTATTGGAGTCGCAGCTCCCCTCAGTTCACAGCATCTTCCATTTTGACATGGAAGATGTCAAAATGCTTCCTGTTTGGTAGCATTGACCCCCTGTAATGCTCCAAACATAAGCATTGAAGAGTTACATTTTCTGAGAACTTGTTAGCCCCAACTGTCTTTAATATATCAGCATACTCATTAATTCTGCAAATGCTAGAGCTTCTCATTCTCTTACCAGTCTCACAACTTCAAGGTGCCGGGAACCCGAGGTTAGTGATTGATACTCGATTCTGTAGCCTGAGGCACCGCCGCCCGTGTTCTGGCTCCCCACCAGTCCACGCTGCCAGCCTTGAGGAGACAGCCCTCGCTGCCCACATGCCCGTGTAGCCCACTACCCGCACAGCCCCTGCCATCACAGCGCCATCCACACTGGCTGGTGTCTCCAACCCGCATCCACACCTCGGTCCTTACCCAAGGTCCTTCCTGACTGCTTCCTTCCATGTCAGTTTTCCAACTCATAAAAGCATCTGGGTTAAAATAATTAAAGAGACTCAGATGTCATATTTGGAAAATCATTTACTATTTCAATAGGTGTTAACTCATTGGTAGTGGTAACAGAGGTCACGTTAGAGTAACAGCCCTTTAAGAACCTTGACTGGCCTATGGATAACAACAGACAGTTGTCAAACTTCCACCCTGTTTGGTGAAAATGGTGGCATTCCTCTGCATTTTCCTCAATATGAAGTAAGTATCTTTAAATATTTACCATCCCCCTGCCAAAAGGCAGAAGATCCTGTCTTCTGCATAAACTACTGAAGCTATAAACATTATAGTGATATGAAGGCTAATTTTATTAATTCTGTTTGGTAAAATGACTTATTAAATTTTCCGTTTTACTTGGAAAAAGTAACAATCCAGATTCTGTCATGTGCAAGTTTGCGGGGTTTTTTTGTCTAGGAGTTCTAACAGTTACAGAGAGGGAGGTGTTTAAGTCCTCACCTGTAACTGTGAATTTGCCCATTTCCTTTCAGCTCCATCAGCTTTTGCTTATGTGCTTTGAGGCTCTACTGTTTGGGGCAAAGGCACTTAGGATGACTGTGTATTCTGGGCAGATGACCCTTTCATCATTATGTAATATCCTTATGTGCTTCTAGTCATTTTTTGTTGTTGCTGTTCTGAGATCTATTTTATCTGATATTATGAGAGCTACTTGCTTTTTAAAACTTCAAAGGGGTAAATATCAAATAAAAAGATAAAAAACTTACAATAGACTAATGCAGAAAAATTAACCAGTGCAAATAAATAGTTAATGTTAGTCAGCTGTCCCTGATAGCTCAGCCAGTAAAGAATCCACCTGCAATGCAGGAGACCCAGGTTGGATCCTTGGGCTGGGAAAATCTCCTAGAGAAGGGAATGGCAAACTACTCCAGTATTCTTGCCTGGAGAATAATGCATAAAAAGTAACCAATGCAAATAAATAGTTAAAGAAATGTCTAATTAAGCAAATGCATAGAATATGAACCTATTAATAGTTCAGAACATGCTTAATTATCTATTTCAGTCTAAGACCAATTAGCTATGGATAATTTAACAATAGTTGTTTCTGTATGTAAAATTTCAAATTATATGTAAAAGATACACTATCATTCCACTTTGTGATTTTTCTTGATTTAATACAGTGTACAATAACTAATACAGATCAATTTTCTGAATAAAGTTTTGACATTTTCTGATTTCAATCAATTGTTTAAGTTTACTTGTTAATGCATGCTAAATGCAATGGAAATCTTTCTATAGTAAATTTCAAGGCACGTGACACTGTTATCAATTAGATATGTAGTCATTTGACATCTTCCCAATGAATCTTTAAAAGTATATAAACTCCATATTATATGCTTTTTGCAGAGTAATTCACTTATATATTCAAATTACTTCTGTTCCATTCTATAACCACAAGGGAAACAAGGAGATGAAATATAAGTACATTTAACTGTAACTAAACTGTAATTGATCAGCATCTATGGTCTTTCTCATGTGATGGATCTTTTATAACAGGCTAAAATATTATCAATTTAATGAGAATCTAGAATTATCATTTGACAAAAAATATACCTAAAAGAGAAAAGATGCCATCTAACCCAGTAAGAGTTAAATATTGATAGTAGTGGACATTTTCAAGCAAAGGTAAATCTTACAAACATAATAGGAGAAACTGACAATCACCCTATGCATGTGAATTCACTCACTGTGCTTTTATCAGGTGGAGATTTTAAACCATTTTTGTGTTTCCCTGATCAACAATGACAGCAGTGTTGATTACCACACCACAGTGTTGAAACACCACAAAAAGTGTTTGTGTGTGTAAATGTGAAGGGGTTTAAGATACTGACTTACTCTTGACTGAGAAGGAATGAATACAACTTCTTTAAGACAGTATGAAAGTACTTAGGCTAAAGTGCAGTGTAAAGCTGCTGGTTTATGGGGAATACCATTCTTCAAAATGTATTCTGTTGACTGTGACAAAACAAAGTGTCAGGAGTGTTACTGTTACTTAACTGATGGGCAGGCTTGTTCGGCATCTGTTAACTTCTACAGCACACTCTGTCCCTTCTATCCTCCCCGTTTCCTTAGAAAATGCACACTTTCCGGCTGCTTGTGTTTCTTAATGGTCCCAGGCTCAGCATCCATCCTACTCACAGAGACAGGCTGTAACCTAAACCAGAACCGACCAGGACTCATCTGTTGCCGATTTTATAGCAGTAAAGTATGGAAAAAAGACAGATGGGAGTGAGACCCCCTGTAGATCTCAGGTTCTGGGCTGTGAGGTTAGCCCTGGTCCTTGAAAAAGTCAGAGAACATTGATGTAAGTGCACAGCAGAGAGAAAAACATAAAAACATGAAGACAGAGTCCAGACTGCAGGGTAAAAATCAGTTCTTAGTCCCTGTCCTTAGAATGACGTATATTTTTTCTATACTTGCTACATTCCTCTCTCTCTCTTTTTTAAGCTCAAGGTTATTTGAGTTGGGCTTCTGTAACTGGCATCGAAGAATCCTGACACAGGTACTCAGGACAGATCTGCATAATCAGCTAAATAAACTCACATTACTTTTCAGGAAGCCGTTCAGTGAGCTATCCCACCGTGGAATCCTGCAGAACGACATTGTAACTCCAAGAGAGCCTTGACCAGATTCCGAGAAATTAACCTTCTTATCTGCGTCTCATTCCAGTTTAGACACTATGTTTTTCTGGAAACAGCAGCATCTTATTTATTTCCATACTTGGTGACTGTCACTGGGTGAAAGTGAAAGTGAAAGTTGCTCAGTCATGTCCGACTCTTTGTGACCCTATAGACTATACAGTCCATGGAATTCTCCAGGCCAGAATACTTGAGTGGGTAGCCTTTCCCTTTTCCAGGGGATCTTCCTAACCCAGGGATTAAGCCCAAGTCTCCCACATTGCAGGCGGATCCTTTACCAGCTGAGCCACAAGGGAAGCCCGTCACTGGGTACTTACTGTATATTCAAAACCTAGCTCATTTCTCAAAAGGGAAAAGCCATACACATGCACACACACACACACATAATTAAACAATATATATGCATTCAATGCATGTGTGCATATATGTCTAATTATATTTTATAAAAATAAATTTTATTAATTTTTATGTGATTGTTACATGTTACAATGAAGACCTCTTTAGAGGCCTACAAGCTGAGATTTGAAGAGGCATCAAAGACATTGGTTAACACCATTCAGTTACTGAGCACAACAAATACATACTAATATCTGCTCTGTTCTTACAACAAAGGACAGAAACAGTAGGGACCTAACAGAAGCAGAAGATATTAAGAGGAGGTAGAAAGAATACATGGAAAAACTGTACAAAAAAGGTCTTAACCACAATGCTGTGGTCACTCACCTAGAGCCAGACACAATGTGAAGTCAAGTGGGCCTCAGGAAGCATCACTATGAACAAAGCTAGTGGAGGTAATGAAATTCCAGCTGAGCTATTTCAAATCCTAAAAGTTGATGCTATTAAAGTGCTGCACTCAATATGCCAACAAACTAGGAAAACTCAGCAGTGGTCACATGACTGGAAAAGGTCAGTTTTCATCCCAATCCCAAAGAAGGGCAATGTTAAAGAATGTTCAAATTACCGCAAAATTGCACTCATTTTACATGCTAGCAAAGTAATGCTCAAAATCCTTCAAGCTAGGCTTCAGTAATATGTGAACTGAGAAATTCCAGCTGTACAAGCTGGATTTAGAAAAGACAGAGGAAGCAGAGATCAAATTGTTAACATACGTCAGATCACAGAAAAAGCAAGGGAATTCCAGAAGAATATCTACTTCTGCTTCATTGACTACATGAAAGCCTTTGACTGTGTGGATCACAATAAACTGTGGAAAATTCTTAAAGAGCTGGGAATACACAGAACACTTTACCTGCCTCCTGAGAAACTCATATGCAGGACAAGAAGCAACAGTTAGAACCTTAGAATCAGATACAGAACAACTGGTTCAAAAATGGGAAAGGAGTATGTCACAGCTGTATATTGTCACCTTGCTTATGTAACTTATACACATAATAAAATACATCGTGAGAAATGCCAGACTGGATGAATCACAAGCTGGACTCAAGATTGCTGGGAGAAACAGTGACCTCAGATAAACATATGACACCACCCTAATGGCAGAAAGTGAAGAGGAACTAAACAGCCTCTAGATGAAGGTGAAAGAGGAGAGTGAAAAAGCTAGCTTAAAACTCAACACTCAAAGAACTAAGATCATGGCATCTGTCCTAATACTTCACAGCAAGTAGATGTGGAAAAAATGGAAACAGTGACAGATTTATTTTCTTGGGCTCTAAAATCACTGCAGACAGTGACCACAGCCACGAAATTAAAAGATGCTTCCTCCTTGAAATAACGCTATGACACACCTAGACAGCATAATAAAAAACAGAGACATCACTTTGCCAACAAAGGTCCATCTAGTCAAAACTATGGTTCTTCCAGTAGTCATGTATAGATGTGAGAATTGGACCATAAAGAAGGTTGAGCACTGAAGAACTGATGCTCTCAAATTGTAGTGCTAGAGGACTCTTGAGAGTCCCTTGGACTGCAAGGACATCAAATCAGTCAATCCCAAAGGAAAGCCATCCTGAATATTCACTGAAAGAACTGGTGCTGTAGGCGAACCCCCAATACTTTGGCCACTTGATGCAAAGAGCCAATTCACTGGAAGACCCGGAGGCTGGGAAAGACTGAGGGCAGGAGAAGGGGGCGACAGAGGATGAGATGGTTGAGCAAACTCCAGTAGATAGTGAAGGACTGGGAAGCCTGGCACACTGTAGCCCATGGGGTAGCACAGAGTCGGATATGACTGAGTCACTGAACAATAACACCACTGGGAAGATACTTAATAAAAACACTAATGAGGCCCAACACTGGGGTTTGGGAGCCAGGGGTCAAGAGCCCAGGAAAGCAAAGTGAGGGGATCCCTTCCTGACCCACAAAGCCTGCCCTACCACCACCCCTGTCCTGGCCTGACTTTTGGGGGAAGCTGAATTTCCACTGGAAAAGAAGAATTTCCTTTCCCTCCCAGAAATCCTTCTAGGAGGATTTTTCAGGACAGAGATGCTACAGGCTCCACCTCTTGAGAATCCCAGGTGGCTCAGTGGTAAAGAATCTGCCTGTCAATATGGAAGACTAAGATGCGGGTTCAACCCCTGGGTTGGGAAGATCCCCTGGAGAAGGGCACGGGAACCCACACCAGTATCCTTGCCTGGGAAATCCCATGGACAGTGGGGCCTGGTGGGCTACAGTCCAGAGGGTCACAGAGAGTCAGACACAGCTGAGCACACAGGTAAGCCAGCTCCTNTGAGAAATGCCAGACTGGATGAATCACAAGCTGGACTCAAGATTGCTGGGAGAAATAGTGACCTCAGATAAACATATGACACCACCCTAATGGCAGAAAGTGAAGAGGAACTAAACAGCCTCTAGATGAAGGTGAAAGAGGAGAGTGAAAAAGCTAGCTTAAAACTCAACACTCAAAGAACTAAGATCATGGCATCTGTCCTAATACTTCACAGCAAGTAGATGTGGAAAAAATGGAAACAGTGACAGATTTATTTTCTTGGGCTCTAAAATCACTGCAGACAGTGACCACAGCCACGAAATTAAAAGATGCTTCCTCCTTGAAATAACGCTATGACACACCTAGACAGCATAATAAAAAACAGAGACATCACTTTGCCAACAAAGGTCCATCTAGTCAAAACTATGGTTCTTCCAGTAGTCATGTATAGATGTGAGAATTGGACCATAAAGAAGGTTGAGCACTGAAGAACTGATGCTCTCAAATTGTAGTGCTAGAGGACTCTTGAGAGTCCCTTGGACTGCAAGGACATCAAATCAGTCAATCCCAAAGGAAAGCCATCCTGAATATTCACTGAAAGAACTGGTGCTGTAGGCGAACCCCCAATACTTTGGCCACTTGATGCAAAGAGCCAATTCACTGGAAGACCCGGAGGCTGGGAAAGACTGAGGGCAGGAGAAGGGGGCGACAGAGGATGAGATGGTTGAGCAAACTCCAGTAGATAGTGAAGGACTGGGAAGCCTGGCACACTGTAGCCCATGGGGTAGCACAGAGTCGGATATGACTGAGTCACTGAACAATAACACCACTGGGAAGATACTTAATAAAAACACTAATGAGGCCCAACACTGGGGTTTGGGAGCCAGGGGTCAAGAGCCCAGGAAAGCAAAGTGAGGGGATCCCTTCCTGACCCACAAAGCCTGCCCTACCACCACCCCTGTCCTGGCCTGACTTTTGGGGGAAGCTGAATTTCCACTGGAAAAGAAGAATTTCCTTTCCCTCCCAGAAATCCTTCTAGGAGGATTTTTCAGGACAGAGATGCTACAGGCTCCACCTCTTGAGAATCCCAGGTGGCTCAGTGGTAAAGAATCTGCCTGTCAATATGGAAGACTAAGATGCGGGTTCAACCCCTGGGTTGGGAAGATCCCCTGGAGAAGGGCACGGGAACCCACACCAGTATCCTTGCCTGGGAAATCCCATGGACAGTGGGGCCTGGTGGGCTACAGTCCAGAGGGTCACAGAGAGTCAGACACAGCTGAGCACACAGGTAAGCCAGCTCCTCTCACTACCCCAAGGTCCTGGGGCTGTGGTAAGTTCAGAGGGAAAGATGGACAGCGGGTGGTTTGGCCCATGACAATGGCTGCTTCTCTGAGCCTGTGAGACACACTTGTTCTCGTGAAGAATGCATTAGTAGAGGACTGGGTGCTGTTCTTTTCCTTCACAACTTACTTAAGATGTCAGGATGGATTTTCTGAAGGGCAAATCTTAGTCTCCCTACTATGGCTCAGCCTCTCTCTGTTACGTTTTTGAGAATAAAAACATGATCTAAAAACCTCAGTTATCTGAGCTGGTTACTGGTTTATGTAGTAACCAGCAAATGTTTATGCAGCTCGTGCCCAGGGGTGATGGAGCTCCTGCCTCAGATCCAGGGCCAGGGGCCCCACAGGTTTCTTCCAAAGCCCCAGCTTCCATGACCCCAGCTTGTCACCATAAGTGCCATCGCTCATTAGTGCTCTAAGCTAGTCAGTCCAAGCTCAGGTGAATACTTCACAATTGGAGAGGCACACATCAGCCTTTATTTTATCTTCTAGCTATTAATAATTCCGAGTAAGAATAATATTTTAAGAGAATAGTATGTACACACCGAAAGAGGGGAAACAATTTCTTCTCAAGTATTTTAGCATAAGCATCATCTATATTTTGCCTGGTCCTAGTGGACCTTCCGAAACTTCTCTGAAAAGAGCTGCTGGCCCTGCTTCTATTAACAGACAGGGCAGTGTCTCTATTCCCAGGGCTCTCCCTTTTCAATTTCAACTCCAAACTCACCTAAAAACAATCACTGAAGTTATGCAAGAAAAATGTAGCAGTGCTTTCCATTTGCAGAAAGTTAATTCTGAAAACAGGGTGAAATGTGGACATGCTTCCCTCAGCAAACAACACAAAGGATCAGTTCTGGTGTTTAGAATCTGAAGCCTTGACCGGACTAATCACAGTCCCCACAAGATGCAAGTAAATTGATAAAGTAAAATGAGTGCAGACAAACTGAAGTTCAGAAAGTATAAAGGACAACCCCAGGGTTTCCTTAGTCTCCAAGCTGTCATTAACATCCATGGATATTTTCAGAGTTTCATATGTGCAAGCCTTTTCAGTCAGAGTTGAAGAAGCTGCCTGGCTTCTGTCCAGCAAGGAAAACAAGAGCTAAACACCAGTAACAGACAGCAAGCCCTATGCCGAGTGTCCCTCCCCATCAGTAATCTGGTTTTCTCTTCCTTTGCTGGGACAGGACCTCCTCTTTTCACCAGGCCTTTACAACATCAAGAAAATACGCTGCAAATCACTGCTTCTGTGACCTTTAGTCCTCAGCGTATTCCCTCTTCAGTGGTTCAGAACAGGCCTTCCTAACCACGCAAGAGTGAAGAATTCGCAGCTCACTGGTTAAGGTCAAATAAATACAAAATGTTTGTGTACCCACTGACAGGCTGTGTGGTGAGATTGATGTCATCTGTCCCGAGACATAAATCGTGGCACCAGACCATCAATTACCTAAGAAAACGCAGCGTGAGGAACTCTGTCACGTACACGTGACCGTGTCTGTGGCGAGAGCCCTGTTTCCTAACACACAAAACGGCGTGTTTGCATAACCACAGCCAAACTTGTCCGTCTTCAGAGAGTTCTGACATCCTCATTCATTTTTAAATATTATATAGACTATTTCATAAAGGAAACACACATATCAAATCAGTGATACTATCTCACCTACAATCCCAGTCATGAAAGGGTATTTTGTTCCTTTGTTTATGAAACATGTTACAAGGCCTCCCGGATTCACCCAGAACAATACACACAGGATGCCGGCCAAGAGGTCACAAGACAAATTCTAAAGGAAGGAAAAAAAAATTCAAAGTCTGATCTCAATGCAGTATATCCCTACAGTAAGGAAAAACACCCTCACTATGGTAGCAAAAGACACATCACTAGGATGTATTTTGGATTTCAGAAGTAAACTCAAGCAAATTTAAAACTTTAGCAGGTCACAGAGGCAGTCCTTGAAAGCAGATGTGAAATCTGGCTTATTTCAAAATGTGGAGTTATTACCCAGTCAGGAAAGTAAGACTGGGTCAAAATACCCCTAATATTACATATTTGGGTGTGTGTATATATATATAAAACAAGCACAAAAAATGAAGAGCATATCCATTAATGCATTTATAAGCAACTCTGCATTATGGTCTGCCCAAAGGCTAGGTTCTCACACATTTTCTCTTCGCTTGTTGATCTACCCTTAGTCACTAAGTATTTTCATCAAATTGCATAGCTTAGAAATCCCAGTTAACTGGGAGACTCCTGAATCTCTACATACAGAGCTCATGAACCCCTGAACTCTCCCCACCGGATGCTCCCTCCTGCCTGGACGCCTCCTGGTGAGCTCACCCAGGGCTGCGCCCCTCCGCTTCCCTCTGGACCTGCCGATGTCCCTCTCGGACAGAGAGCGGGGCACCCAGGCCCATGCCTCCATGCGGACAGCAGCATCTCCCCAGCCCCTTGTCCCATGACCACTTTGTGGTCAGGAGGCCAGAGTGTCTAAACCGAGGTCAGGAGCAGCCTGTTTGTTAGGAGTGTGTATTCTTTTATTTTCATCAGCACACGTTCTATTTAATGTGTCTTCCCGAAGTGCATCTTTCCCTCTTTCTAAACCGAGTTAGTGACTCTCCGTTTCCCAAGTTGCCCAGGCCCACACCTACCGCATCCCTGGCTCTGCACCTGCTCCTCCCTCCAGCAAACCAAATTCTTTCATCTAAATGAAGGCAACCGCCTCCCATGCGTCCCCCGCGACCACCCCACCCTGCAGGCTGGTCCCTGTAGGAGCCGGGGTAAAACTTTACAAGTGTAAGTCTCACCCATCACTCCCTGCTCTAAACTTTCAGGCCCCTCCTTCAGGGTTAAAGTAGCATCTGTGATTCCATCACGACTCACAGGGCTTCACATGCCCTGGTCCTGACCCCTCTCCAAACTCGACCGCATCCATCCTTCACTCTGAGCAGCCTCTGGCCTCATCAATCTTCCTCAGAACTACAGAGGACAACCCCATCTCCCACTGTCTCACTCACCTTGAAATAGCTTCCCCGTGTTAGTCACCCACCTTACCCACTCAAGGCTTTGCTCACAGTCNCCCTCACTATGGTAGCAAAAGACACATCACTAGGATGTATTTTGGATTTCAGAAGTAAACTCAAGCAAATTTAAAACTTTAGCAGGTCACAGAGGCAGTCCTTGAAAGCAGATGTGAAATCTGGCTTATTTCAAAATGTGGAGTTATTACCCAGTCAGGAAAGTAAGACTGGGTCAAAATACCCCTAATATTACATATTTGGGTGTGTGTATATATATATAAAACAAGCACAAAAAATGAAGAGCATATCCATTAATGCATTTATAAGCAACTCTGCATTATGGTCTGCCCAAAGGCTAGGTTCTCACACATTTTCTCTTCGCTTGTTGATCTACCCTTAGTCACTAAGTATTTTCATCAAATTGCATAGCTTAGAAATCCCAGTTAACTGGGAGACTCCTGAATCTCTACATACAGAGCTCATGAACCCCTGAACTCTCCCCACCGGATGCTCCCTCCTGCCTGGACGCCTCCTGGTGAGCTCACCCAGGGCTGCGCCCCTCCGCTTCCCTCTGGACCTGCCGATGTCCCTCTCGGACAGAGAGCGGGGCACCCAGGCCCATGCCTCCATGCGGACAGCAGCATCTCCCCAGCCCCTTGTCCCATGACCACTTTGTGGTCAGGAGGCCAGAGTGTCTAAACCGAGGTCAGGAGCAGCCTGTTTGTTAGGAGTGTGTATTCTTTTATTTTCATCAGCACACGTTCTATTTAATGTGTCTTCCCGAAGTGCATCTTTCCCTCTTTCTAAACCGAGTTAGTGACTCTCCATTTCCCAAGTTGCCCAGGCCCACACCTACCGCATCCCTGGCTCTGCACCTGCTCCTCCCTCCAGCAAACCAAATTCTTTCATCTAAATGAAGGCAACCGCCTCCCATGCGTCCCCCGCGACCACCCCACCCTGCAGGCTGGTCCCTGTAGGAGCCGGGGTAAAACTTTACAAGTGTAAGTCTCACCCATCACTCCCTGCTCTAAACTTTCAGGCCCCTCCTTCAGGGTTAAAGTAGCATCTGTGATTCCATCACGACTCACAGGGCTTCACATGCCCTGGTCCTGACCCCTCTCCAAACTCGACCGCATCCATCCTTCACTCTGAGCAGCCTCTGGCCTCATCAATCTTCCTCAGAACTACAGAGGACAACCCCATCTCCCACTGTCTCACTCACCTTGAAATAGCTTCCCCGTGTTAGTCACCCACCTTACCCACTCAAGGCTTTGCTCACAGTCCTGCCACCAAAGAGCCCCTCATCATGGCCACGGCCTGAGATGGCCTTTCAACTTGTGTTAATAAAGTGAAACTGCAAATCATTAATCAATTTTACCCACTCCATACAGACTTCTGGTTTGAGCAGCTAGAAGTAACTCTTAACTGACAACTGACGAGCAGAGTTCTCATTAAAAACAAGGCTTTTGTATTCTTTTCCTGATTTCACAGTTTTAGAGGCAATTGAAGATATAAGCCAAAGTAATATTGGCTCTGAGATTTGTGGAAGTAAGTATGCAGTTCAGGGAAACGTCTCAACCCTAATAACAAGAGATGCGAGGACATCATGTCCCTCACCCCTCTGGCAGCTGCAGAACCCTTTCGTGATGCCAGGACCTGGTGCAGGCACGTTTCACCAGTCGGGCCATCTCATAGGCACGAGAGCAGGAGGGTGGAGACGCTGAAGGTGGNCTCATTAAAAACAAGGCTTTTGTATTCTTTTCCTGATTTCACAGTTTTAGAGGCAATTGAAGATATAAGCCAAAGTAATACTGGCTCTGAGATTTGTGGAAGTAAGTATGCAGTTCAGGGAAAAGTCTCAACCCTAATAACAAGAGATGCGAGGACATCCATGTCCCTCACCCCTCTGGCAGCTGCAGAATCCTTTCGTGATGCCAGGACCTGGTGCAGGCACGTTTCACCAGTCGGGCCATCTCATAGGCACGAGAGCAGGCGGGTAGAGACGCTGAAGGTTGNGACATCATGTCCCTCACCCCTCTGGCAGCTGCAGAACCCTTTCGTGATGCCAGGACCTGGTGCAGGCACGTTTCACCAGTCGGGCCATCTCATAGGCACGAGAGCAGGAGGGTGGAGACGCTGAAGGTGGAGGATCAGATGGGAACGCTTCTGACTCTGGGACACCATCAGCCTCCAAGCCAACCACGAAATCACCTTGTCAATCTTCCCTGGAGAATTCAGTTTAATGCAGGTTCTGCAGAGTCTGATAGGATGGGTATTCCTGATAAAGGTGTCCTGGTTTACACAGTAATTTATAAGATAAAGTCCTGGCTAAAACACAGAATAGTTTGGGGAGTGTGTATTCAGGCTCTGCTCAATTATTTAACAGCTGTGAGACAGGGCAAGTTTCTAGCACACAGTAAATTCTCAGTACATGCTAACTATTGTTATTTGGACTAGGGTGCTAGGAGCAGAAAACTGTTTTATAGGAAGGAGACAGTTGATAGATTATGAAAGAAAAAAATGAGAATGAAAGGAATTAAGGAGGGAGGGAATAAAAAAATGTGTTACCAACTTTAGGAAAGAATCAGATTAGAAAAACAAAAGAAAGAGGAATGATTCACATTTTGGGTCTGCACAAATGTGGAACTGACGTTATCCACAGTGAAAAATGAGAAGATGGTTTAGGAAAGAGGCTCAAAGTGCTGACAACAGTTCTGTAAACACAACACATAATTTATCAATCTAAAATAATGGTATTCCTGGAATATATATGACTATCAAGCACTGCATTATCATTGTGAAAATCTAGAAGTCACTAGAACCTGTAAGGCTCTAGAGCCTCCTTTCAAAGACCAGTTATCACGGGGCCACGGGTGTCTCCAAGTGTCCTGTGGAATAATGATAGACTAGGTGATTAGCTCAGCCTTGGATCACTGAATTTTCCTCCTTTTCCTGCAAGACACAAGGCTGGGTAATCTACCTTAAAATGCTCAGTGTAATCAGTGTGTGCAGCTTAACACCCCAGAGAGTTTAATTAGTATTTGAAGCCCTCTATTTGGGGCCCTCAGTCCACAGGTCATCAATTAGCACATGAAGGACTTTAACAGGAACCAGCACCTTAAAAGCTGGTCACTTGAAGAGTCTTGTTGTTTGGCTGCTCAGTCATGTCCGACTCTTGGCCACCCCATGGACTGCAGCACACCAGATTTTGCTCAAACACACGTCCATTGAGTCGGTGATGCCATCCAACCATCTCATCCTCTGTCGCCCTCTTCTCCCACCCTCAATCTTTTCCAGCATCAGGGTCTTTTCCAATGAGTCGTCTCTTCAAATCAGGTGGCCAAAATATTGGAGCTTAAGCTTCAGCATTAGTCCTTCCAGTGAATATTCAGGATTGATTTCTTTTAGGATTGACTGGTTTGATCTCCCTGCAGTCCAAGGGACTCTCAAGAGTCTTCTCCAACACCACAGTTCAAAAGCATCTATTTCTTTAGGATCCAACTCTCACACCTGTACATGACTACTGGAAAAATCATAGCTTTGACTATATGCACCTTTGTCAGCAAAGCAATATCTCTGCTTTTCAAAAGCTGTCTAGGTTTATCACAGTTTTTCTTCCAAGGAGCAAGACTTTTAATTTCATGGCTACAGTCACCATCCACACTGATTTTGGAGCCTAAGAAGATAAAGTTTGTCACTGTTTTCATTTTTACCCCATCTATTTGCCATGAAGCAATGGGACCAGATACCATGATCTTTGTTTTTTGAATGCTGAGTTTCAAGCCAGCTTTTTCACTCTCTTCTTTCACCTTCATCGAGAGACTCTAGTCATTTAGTGTTTAATGTGTTCTTATTGAAATCTAACCATGAGGTGAAGTGAATTGGTCAGTCGTGTCTGACTCTTTGAGATCCCATGGACTGTAGTCTACCAGGCTTCTCTGTCCATGGGATTTTCCAGGCAAGAGTAGTGGAGTGGATTGCCATTTCCTTCTCCAGAGGATCTTCCTGACCCAGGGATTGAACCCAGGTCTCAAACCCAGGTCTCCTGCATTGCAGGCAGACACTTTACCCACTGAGCCACCAGGGAGGTAGGTTATCATAAAGGCTGTGAGACTCCCTTGTTATTAGTGAGATGAGTGGTGCTGAGAATGCTAATAAGGAATCTTGTACAGACGCTGGCAGTCCAGCAGGCCGGGGCCCTGGAAGCACCCCCTGGCCCTAGAGGTCCAGTAGCCCAGTGTCCAGGGACATCACAGTGCAGACTGCGAGCCAGCCCTGCTTCCAGGCTGGTGCTGGCCAGCTGTCCCAGGACACGGAGCAGACCTTCGGGGCCAGAGCAGACTGGGCTGTCGTCTATCTGTGTCACATCCCCACCACCGTCCCTCCTTCTAGTCAACAACTCCCCTCTGGTCTTTCTCACACACTGTTTACAGACCAGGGAGGGTCTTCGGGGATGGACCAGATGCTGTCTTGTTTGTGTAGGAAAGAGACTTTTGTGTCCTGAATGTCAACATTCAGGTGCAATAATGCCCTGTCACTGGGGCCGGGAGACCAGGAAGGGGCCTCCAGGGGGACACGTGGGGCAGATACTCACCCTCTGCACGAGGCCCCTGGGGAAAGCCACATGTGGGGGCAGGAAGGGCAGGGCGGCTCCACGCCCCCCACCAGGAATGTCCCTGAGGGCCTCTCCTGCCAGCTGCATGTTACCCACCAGCGCCTGGCAGTTCTGCGAGCCCTGGGATGGGTCAGTGCCACTTGTGCTCTGCCCCTCCTGCTGCCTTCCCGCTCTTCCTCCACTCACTCCTCTCCTCTTCCCTGTGATGAGAGGAAAACAAAAAGTTGATGACAATGAGCCACGGGCAAAGGCACTGTCCTTCTTCTTCTTGGAGGAATGAGACGCCTGGCGAACTAGAAAGCTCTAGAGTCCAAGCTCCCCTCTGAGATCTGTACTGGGCACTGTGAGCCTGCGTAGCACAGGCTTCCTGCTCCTTGTGGGAGATGTATCTGCAAGATCCCCATGCAAGGGAAGACCAGCCTCTCTTGTCCTGGGAGAGGGGCGCTGCTGTGGACCCCCAGGACTGGTGACCGTGCTCTTTGCTGGTGTCCTTCGGTGAGGACACACCCTGGGCGGTGGACAGGAAGCCCCATCTCACCATGTGTCTTGTTCACAGGCCACTTCACACTGCTGACGCCAGAGCTGTCACTCAGCTCTGATGCTGTCTTCTTCACTGGCCTCTGCCCCATAGCTTAGGGGTGCAATCCCACAGCAACGCCCTTCAACCCCACAGACATGCGTCGTGAGTCCAGGCTGTGACACTGCTTCTGACTGACTGGCCATAGGCTGGAGGTTCCAGCACCTGCTCTTCAAGTCTGATTACTCTGGGAGAGCAGCTCCAGAGCGTGGAAGCACTGCACTTCTGAGCTCACGAGTTTACATTAAAGAGCAGAACTGGGGAGAAGCCAGATGGAAAGCATGCCGAGGCAGGGCAAGGGGCCACAGAGCTCCAGCCCCCACCAGCACCTCCCTGTACCATGGCCCAGAATCCCTCTGGACACTGTCCTCCTGGATTTCCACTGAGGCCTCATCACATGGCATAACTGATTATGCCACTGACAACTAGTGACTGATCCCAGCTCCAGTCTCTCTGTCATCCTCGAGGTTAGGGGTGAGGCTGTCAGTTCCCACCCCATAATCACCAGCCCCATCCTTCAAAGCTTCCCCCAAACCACCTGATTAGCAAAGACTCAGTTGTCACTGACAGAGCGCCTGAAGAACTATGGACAGAGATCCCCATTATACAGGAGGCGGTGAACAAAAACACACCAAAGAAAAAGAAAAGAAAGAAGGCCAAGTGGTTATCTGAGGAGGTTATACAAATAGTGGAAGAAGGAAGCAAGGGAGAGGTACATCCAATTAAACGCAGAGTCCCAAAGAATAGCTAGAGAGGTTAGAAGACCTTCTTCAATGAACAGTAATAACAAAAGAAAAAAACAAAAGAGGAAGGACAAGAGATCTCTTCAGGAAAACTGGAAACATCAAGGGAGCACTCCACCCAAAGATGTGCACGATAAAGGGTGAAAATGGTAGAGCACTAGTAGACGCTGAAGAGATCAAGATGAGATGGAAAGAACACATGGAAGAACTGAATAAAAGAGATCTTAATGAGCCAGATTACTACAATAGTGTGGTTCGTCACCCAGAGACAGACATTCTGGAGTGTGAAGTCAAGTGGGCCTTAAGAAGCACTGCTGTTAATAAAGCTACTGGATGTGATGAAATTCCAGCAAAACTATTCAAATCCCTAAAGGAGGATGCCATCAAGATTTTGCATTCATTATGTCAGCAAATCTGAAAGACCCAGCAGAGGCCACAGGACTGGAAAA
>SJYW01001475.1:612131-643196 GCA_006410735.1 Raphicerus campestris
TGCTTTTCAAAATGCTATCTAGGTTGGTCATAACTTTTCTTCCAAGGAGTAAGCATCTTTTAATTTCATGGCTGCAGTCACCATCTGCAGTGATTTTGGAGCCCCAAAAAATAAAGTCTGCCACTGTTTCCCCATCTATTTGCCATGAAGAGATGGGACCGGATGCCATGATCTTTGTTTTCTGAATGTTGAGCTTTAAGCCAACTTTTTCACTCTCTTCTTTCACTTTCATCAAGAGACTCTTTAGTTCTTCCTCACTTTTTGCCATAAGGGTGGTGTCATCTGCATATCTCAGGTTATTTTTACAAATAGAGATATATAAATACATGTCATAAATATATATTTTAAATATATATGTATATATATATTTTACAAATCTGTTTGTAGCATGAAATGAAAGTTAAACTCACTTAGTCATGTCTGACTCTTTGAAACCCCATGGACATGGAATTTCTCCACGACAGAATACTGGGGTGGGTAGCTTGTCCCTCCTCCAGGGGTTCTTCCCAACCCAGGTCTCCCATATTGCAGGTGGATTCTTTACCATCTGAGCCACAAGGGAAGCCCAAGAATACTGGAGTGGGTAGCCTATCCCTTCTCCAGGTGATCTTCCAAACCCAGGAATCGAACTGGAGACTCCTGCATTGCAGGCAGATTCTTTACCAGCAAAGCCAGGAACAATACCCCCTTACTCAAGAAAGCATCAGCCTTTTTGCTTTATTAAGGCTTTCAACGGATTGGAGAAGGCCTGGATTAGGGAGGGCCATCCGCTTCATTCATTCTACTGATTCACATGTTAGTCTCATCCAGAAACACCCCTATGGGAATATCCAGAATAATGTTTGAGAAAATATCTGGGCTCCCTGCTGCCAGTCAGGTTGGACCATAAAATTAACTATCACATCACTAATGTAAAACAAATTATCCAGCTTTTATTCTCAGCTCCTCTCAACCTCTCTGTCAACCAATTCCGCATATAAACTTTTTGAAATTTTGGACTTATCATTGCTAAATCAATATTGTAAAAATATATCTTCCTTGTTATTACACGTGTTTTCCATCTTTGTCTATATAATCTCATATTCTCAATGCATACTATGTTGAACTTCAATTATTCATTCCAGTCCTTTTATATTCCCCATACTTGACATATTTATATTTGACTCTTGGTTTTCTGGAATACATTGTTCACAGGGTTTGAACTTCTAACTGGGGACCAGAACCTGGCAGAGTGCCCAGTTAAATATAGTCTGCTTTTATATAAAAGACAATGATTGGTTGTTGCTCTCAACACAAAGGCTTCTCCAGCCATGATTAGATCCAAACAAGTAAAGAAACCCAACACATTTTTCATAAGAATATAGACATGTACCAAACTGCAATTCATTCAGCCCACCAGTAAATAACACAATTAAAACACATCTTCATGTTCTATTGTTTTCTGGTTTTGTAATTACAAAATGAAATATGAATACACAGTAGTGAATTTAGCAAAAATAAATCCAAGAAGGCAGATGTAATTGGAAGCTTCTCTATTAACAAATACTGAACTNCAGTAAATAACGCAATTAAAACACATCTTCATGTTCTATTGTTTTCTGGTTTTGTAATTACAAAATGAAATATGAATACACGGTAGTGAATTTAGCAAAAATAAATCCAAGAAGGCAGATGTAATTGGAAGCGTCTCTATTAACAAATACTGAACTTACAAATTCTCATAGATACCACAAAAGAGAGTCTACTGCTGGCTGATGATGTGATACTGTTTACCCTGATCTTCATGGAACCTCTCAGCCTACACTGTACTTCCCATTCTTCGACTTGGTGTGGAGATAGTTTACAAATATTATTGAAACCATTGTATCTGATAAATAGAAAAGCAGCAGCAGGGATATTGAAAAAGTTGCTAAGGGCATATGATTTAAAAAGAATAAAAGAGATTTCTGGAAATAAAAAGCAAGAGAAGAAAGAAGGTGGTTTGTGTGCATGGCATGAACTGAGAGTGTGAGTGATTTGGAAGTGAGAATGAATTGTGCAAGAAGAGAACTATGACTATGAAACCTGGTGTATTCATCAAGAAGAGTGAAGTTAAGTCAGAAAGAGAAAAACATTGTATATTAACACTATGTATGGAACTGAGAAAAATGGTACTTATGAACCTTTTTACAGGACAGGAATAGAGACTCAGATGTAGAGNAGTCACCATCCACACTGATTTTGGAGCCTAAGAAGATAAAGTTTGTCACTGTTTTCATTTTTACCCCATCTATTTGCCATGAAGCAATGGGACCAGATACCATGATCTTTGTTTTTTGAATGCTGAGTTTCAAGCCAGCTTTTTCACTCTCTTCTTTCACCTTCATCGAGAGACTCTAGTCATTTAGTGTTTAATGTGTTCTTATTGAAATCTAACCATGAGGTGAAGTGAATTGGTCAGTCGTGTCTGACTCTTTGAGATCCCATGGACTGTAGTCTACCAGGCTTCTCTGTCCATGGGATTTTCCAGGCAAGAGTAGTGGAGTGGGTTGCCATTTCCTTCTCCAGAGGATCTTCCTGACCCAGGGATTGAACCCAGGTCTCAAACCCAGGTCTCCTGCATTGCAGGCAGACACTTTACCCACTGAGCCACCAGGGAGGTAGGTTATCATAAAGGCTGTGAGACTCCCTTGTTATTAGTGAGATGAGTGGTGCTGAGAATGCTAATAAGGAATCTTGTACAGACGCTGGCAGTCCAGCAGGCCGGGGCCCTGGAAGCACCCCCTGGCCCTAGAGGTCCAGTAGCCCAGTGTCCAGGGACATCACAGTGCAGACTGCGAGCCAGCCCTGCTTCCAGGCTGGTGCTGGCCAGCTGTCCCAGGACACGGAGCAGACCTTCGGGGCCAGAGCAGACTGGGCTGTCGTCTATCTGTGTCATCCCCACCACCGTCCCTCCTTCTAGTCAACAACTCCCCTCTGGTCTTTCTCACACACTATTTACAGACCAGGGAGGGTCTTCGGGGATGGACCAGATGCTGTCTTGTTTGTGTAGGAAAGAGACTTTTGTGTCCTGAATGTCAACATTCAGGTGCAATAATGCCCTGTCACTGGGGCCGGGAGACCAGGAAGGGGCCTCCAGGGGGACACGTGGGGCAGATACTCACCCTCTGCACGAGGCCCCTGGGGAAAGCCACATGTGGGGGCAGGAAGGGCAGGGCGGCTCCACGCCCCCCACCAGGAATGTCCCTGAGGGCCTCTCCTGCCAGCTGCATGTTACCCACCAGCGCCTGGCAGTTCTGCGAGCCCTGGGATGGGTCAGTGCCACTTGTGCTCTGCCCCTCCTGCTGCCTTCCCGCTCTTCCTCCACTCACTCCTCTCCTCTTCCCTGTGATGAGAGGAAAACAAAAAGTTGATGACAATGAGCCACGGGCAAAGGCACTGTCCTTCTTCTTCTTGGAGGAATGAGACGCCTGGCGAACTAGAAAGCTCTAGAGTCCAAGCTCCCCTCTGAGATCTGTACTGGGCACTGTGAGCCTGCGTAGCACAGGCTTCCTGCTCCTTGTGGGAGATGTATCTGCAAGATCCCCATGCAAGGGAAGACCAGCCTCTCTTGTCCTGGGAGAGGGGCGCTGCTGTGGACCCCCAGGACTGGTGACCGTGCTCTTTGCTGGTGTCCTTCGGTAAGGACACACCCTGGGCGGTGGACAGGAAGCCCCATCTCACCATGTGTCTTGTTCACAGGCCACTTCACACTGCTGACGCCAGAGCTGTCACTCAGCTCTGACGCTGTCTTCTTCACTGGCCTCTGCCCCATAGCTTAGGGGTGCAATCCCACAGCAACGCCCTTCAACCCCACAGACATGCGTCGTGAGTCCAGGCTGTGACACTGCTTCTGACTGACTGGCCATAGGCTGGAGGTTCCAGCACCTGCTCTTCAAGTCTGATTACTCTGGGAGAGCAGCTCCAGAGCGTGGAAGCACTGCACTTCTGAGCTCACGAGTTTACATTAAAGAGCAGAACTGGGGAGAAGCCAGATGGAAAGCATGCCGAGGCAGGGCAAGGGGCCACAGAGCTCCAGCCTCCACCAGCACCTCCCTGTACCATGGCCCAGAATCCCTCTGGACACTGTCCTCCTGGATTTCCACTGAGGCCTCATCACATGGCATAACTGATTATGCCACTGACAACTAGTGACTGATCCCAGCTCCAGTCTCTCTGTCATCCTCGAGGTTAGGGGTGAGGCTGTCAGTTCCCACCCCATAATCACCAGCCCCATCCTTCAAAGCTTCCCCCAAACCACCTGATTAGCAAAGACTCAGTTGTCACTGACAGAGCACCTGAAGAACTATGGACAGAGATCCCCATTATACAGGAGGCGGTGAACAAAAACACACCAAAGAAAAAGAAAAGAAAGAAGGCCAAGTGGTTATCTGAGGAGGTTATACAAATAGTGGAAGAAGGAAGCAAGGGAGAGGTACATCCAATTAAACGCAGAGTCCCAAAGAATAGCTAGAGAGGTTAGAAGACCTTCTTCAATGAACAGTAATAACAAAAGAAAAAAACAAAAGAGGAAGGACAAGAGATCTCTTCAGGAAAACTGGAAACATCAAGGGAGCACTCCACCCAAAGATGTGCACGATAAAGGGTGAAAATGGTAGAGCACTAGTAGACGCTGAAGAGATCAAGATGAGATGGAAAGAACACATGGAAGAACTGAATAAAAGAGATCTTAATGAGCCAGATTACTACAATAGTGTGGTTCGTCACCCAGAGACAGACATTCTGGAGTGTGAAGTCAAGTGGGCCTTAAGAAGCACTGCTGTTAATAAAGCTACTGGATGTGATGAAATTCCAGCAAAACTATTCAAATCCCTAAAGGAGGATGCCATCAAGATTTTGCATTCATTATGTCAGCAAATCTGAAAGACCCAGCAGAGGCCACAGGACTGGAAAAAGTCAATCCTCATCCTGATTCCCAAGAAGGGTAGTACCAAAGAATGTGCTAACCATCGGACAGTTGCACTCATCTCCCATGCTAGTAAGGTCATGCTTAAAGTCTTGCATGCCAGCCTTCAGCATGCAACTGAAGAACCAACAACTTCCAGATGTTCAAACTAGGTTTAGAAAAGGAAGAGGAACTATAGATCAAATTGCAAACATTTGCTGGGTTAGAGAGAAAGCAAGGGAATTTCAGAAAAATATCTATCTCTGTTTCATCAACTATGCTAAAGCCTTTGACTGTGTGGATTGTGACAAACTGTGGAAAGCTCTTAGAGAGATGGACATACCAGACCATCTTACCTGTCTCCTGGGAAACCTGTATTTGGGTCAAAAACAACAGTTAGAACCCTGAATGGAACAACTGATCGATTCAAGATTGAGAAAGGAGTAAGACAGGGCCGTCTGTTGTCATCCTGCTTGCTCAACCTGTATACTGAGCACATCATGAGAAATGCTGGGCTGGATGAGTTACAAGCTGGACTCAAAATAGGCAGGAGAAACATCAACAACCTCAGATATGTGGATGACACCACTCTTATGGCAGGAAGTGGAGAAGAATCAAAAAGCCTCTTGATGAGGGTGAAGGAGGAGAATGAAAGAGCTTAACACTAAATGTTAAAAAAATGAAAATCATGGTATCCAGCTCCACTACTTCATGGCAAACAGAAGCGCAAAAGGTGGAAGCAGTGACAGAGTTCCTCTTCGTGGGCTCCAAAACCACTGTGGATTGTGACTGCAGCCATGCAATCAGAAGATGACTGCTTCTTGGCAGAAGATGACNTATCATAAAGGCTGTGAGACTCCCTTGTTATTAGTGAGATGAGTGGTGCTGAGAATGCTAATAAGGAATCTTGTACAGACGCTGGCAGTCCAGCAGGCCGGGGCCCTGGAAGCACCCCCTGGCCCTAGAGGTCCAGTAGCCCAGTGTCCAGGGACATCACAGTGCAGACTGCGAGCCAGCCCTGCTTCCAGGCTGGTGCTGGCCAGCTGTCCCAGGACACGGAGCAGACCTTCGGGGCCAGAGCAGACTGGGCTGTCGTCTATCTGTGTCACATCCCCACCACCGTCCCTCCTTCTAGTCAACAACTCCCCTCTGGTCTTTCTCACACACTGTTTACAGACCAGGGAGGGTCTTCGGGGATGGACCAGATGCTGTCTTGTTTGTGTAGGAAAGAGACTTTTGTGTCCTGAATGTCAACATTCAGGTGCAATAATGCCCTGTCACTGGGGCCGGGAGACCAGGAAGGGGCCTCCAGGGGGACACGTGGGGCAGATACTCACCCTCTGCACGGGGCCCCTGGGGAAAGCCACATGTGGGGGCAGGAAGGGCAGGGCGGCTCCACGCCCCCCACCAGGAATGTCCCTGAGGGCCTCTCCTGCCAGCTGCATGTTACCCACCAGCGCCTGGCAGTTCTGCGAGCCCTGGGATGGGTCAGTGCCACTTGTGCTCTGCCCCTCCTGCTGCCTTCCCGCTCTTCCTCCACTCACTCCTCTCCTCTTCCCTGTGATGAGAGGAAAACAAAAAGTTGATGACAATGAGCCACGGGCAAAGGCACTGTCCTTCTTCTTCTTGGAGGAATGAGACGCCTGGCGAACTAGAAAGCTCTAGAGTCCAAGCTCCCCTCTGAGATCTGTACTGGGCACTGTGAGCCTGCGTAGCACAGGCTTCCTGCTCCTTGTGGGAGATGTATCTGCAAGATCCCCATGCAAGGGAAGACCAGCCTCTCTTGTCCTGGGAGAGGGGCGCTGCTGTGGACCCCCAGGACTGGTGACCGTGCTCTTTGCTGGTGTCCTTCGGTGAGGACACACCCTGGGCGGTGGACAGGAAGCCCCATCTCACCATGTGTCTTGTTCACAGGCCACTTCACACTGCTGACGCCAGAGCTGTCACTCAGCTCTAACGCTGTCTTCTTCACTGGCCTCTGCCCCATAGCTTAGGGGTGCAATCCCACAGCAATGCCCTTCAACCCCACAGACATGTGTCGTGAGTCCAGGCTGTGACACTGCTTCTGACCGACTGGCCATAGGCTGGAGGTTCCAGCACCTGCTCTTCAAGTCTGATTACTCTGGGAGAGCAGCTCCAGAGCGTGGAAGCACTGCACTTCTGAGCTCACGAGTTTACATTAAAGAGCAGAACTGGGGAGAAGCCAGATGGAAAGCATGCCGAGGCAGGGCAAGGGGCCACAGAGCTCCAGCCTCCACCAGCACCTCCCTGTACCATGGCCCAGAATCCCTCTGGACACTGTCCTCCTGGATTTCCACTGAGGCCTCATCACATGGCATAACTGATTATGCCACTGACAACTAGTGACTGATCCCAGCTCCAGTCCCTCTGTCATCCTCGAGGTTAGGGGTGAGGCTGTCAGTTCCCACCCCATAATCACCAGCCCCATCCTTCAAAGCTTCCCCCAAACCACCTGATTAGCAAAGACTCAGTTGTCACTGACAGAGCGCCTGAAGAACTATGGACAGAGATCCCCATTATACAGGAGGCAGTGAACAAAAACACACCAAAGAAAAAGAAAAGAAAGAAGGCCAAGTGGTTATCTGAGGAGGTTATACAAATAGTGGAAGAAGGAAGCAAGGGAGAGGTACATCCAATTAAACGCAGAGTCCCAAAGAATAGCTAGAGAGGTTAGAAGACCTTCTTCAATGAACAGTAATAACAAAAGAAAAAAACAAAAGAGGAAGGACAAGAGATCTCTTCAGGAAAACTGGAAACATCAAGGGAGCACTCCACCCAAAGATGTGCACGATAAAGGGTGAAAATGGTAGAGCACTAGTAGACGCTGAAGAGATCAAGATGAGATGGAAAGAACACATGGAAGAACTGAATAAAAGAGATCTTAATGAGCCAGATTACTACAATAGTGTGGTTCGTCACCCAGAGACAGACATTCTGGAGTGTGAAGTCAAGTGGGCCTTAAGAAGCACTGCTGTTAATAAAGCTACTGGATGTGATGAAATTCCAGCAAAACTATTCAAATCCCTAAAGGAGGATGCCATCAAGATTTTGCATTCATTATGTCAGCAAATCTGAAAGACCCAGCAGAGGCCACAGGACTGGAAAAAGTCAATCCTCATCCTGATTCCCAAGAAGGGTAGTACCAAAGAATGTGCTAACCATCGGACAGTTGCACTCATCTCCCATGCTAGTAAGGTCATGCTTAAAGTCTTGCATGCCAGCCTTCAGCATGCAACTGAAGAACCAACAACTTCCAGATGTTCAAACTAGGTTTAGAAAAGGAAGAGGAACTAGAGATCAAATTGCAAACATTTGCTGG
Organism: Raphicerus campestris; assembly: GCA_006410735.1. Classification (NCBI taxonomy): domain Eukaryota; kingdom Metazoa; phylum Chordata; class Mammalia; order Artiodactyla; family Bovidae; genus Raphicerus; species Raphicerus campestris. Next base: position 620,396 of record SJYW01001475.1, read on the forward strand.
GTTAGAGAGAAAGCGAGGGAATTTCAGAAAAATATCTATCTCTGTTTCATCAACTATGCTAAAGCCTTTGACTGTGTGGATTGTGACAAACTGTGGAAAGCTCTTAGAGAGATGGACATACCAGACCATCTTACCTGTCTCCTGGGAAACCTGTATTTGGGTCAAAAACAACAGTTAGAACCCTGAATGGAACAACTGATCGATTCAAGATTGAGAAAGGAGTAAGACAGGGCCGTCTGTTGTCATCCTGCTTGCTCAACCTGTATACTGAGCACATCATGAGAAATGCTGGGCTGGATGAGTTACAAGCTGGACTCAAAATAGGCAGGAGAAACATCAACAACCTCAGATATGTGGATGACACCACTCTTATGGCAGGAAGTGGAGAAGAATCAAAAAGCCTCTTGATGAGGGTGAAGGAGGAGAATGAAAGAGCTTAACACTAAATGTTAAAAAAATGAAAATCATGGTATCCAGCCCCACTACTTCATGGCAAACAGAAGCGCAAAAGGTGGAAGCAGTGACAGAGTTCCTCTTCGTGGGCTCCAAAACCACTGTGGATTGTGACTGCAGCCATGCAATCAGAAGATGACTGCTTCTTGGCAGAAGATGAATGACCAACCTAGGTAGCGTGTTGAAAAGCAGAGACATTACTCTGCTGACGAAAGTCCATATAGTCAAAGCTATGGTCTTTCCAGAGGTCATGTACAGTTGTGAGAGCTGGACCATAAAGAAGGTGGAGTGCCAAAGAATTGATGCCTTTGAACTGTGCTGAAGAAGACTTCTGAAAATCCCTTGGACAGCAAGGAAATCAAACCAGTTAATCTTAAGGGAGATCAAACCCTTAATAGTCATTGGAAGGACTGATGCTGAAGCTGAAGCTCCAGTATTTTGGTCATCTGATATGAACAAACTTATTGGAAGAGTCCCCAGTGCTGGGAAATATTGAGGGCAGAAGGAGAAGAGGGCATCAGAGGATGAGCTGGCTGGACAGCATCACTGATACAATGAACATGAACTTGGGAAAACTCCGGGAGATGCTGAGGGACAGGGAGGCCTGGCTGCTGCCGTCCGTGGGGTTGTAGAGTCGGACACGACTGCGTGACTGAACAACAACAGGTGTTTTGGTCATGGATCCTGTAGACCTCTGTACGTTTTCATCACCAAGGAGACCTGGGGCTTTTAGGAGCTTCGGAGGGACACGAGTGGGCATCTTCCTGGCAGGAAAAGCCCTCTTCTCTAGACTATACAGCAGCAGGTCTCTTCCCCAGGTTCCAGGCCCGCGGTTGGGAGGGGACAGCAAGGACCAGGCCGGACAGCTCCATCAGGGCAGGGTCGGTGTGGGGACCTCCACGCAGGAGGCCCCAGGTGGCACGGAGGATGCTGGGGGCAGCACTGCGCTGACTCGGCTCTCTGGCCCTCTTGAGCCTACCGCCTGGCCTGAGCATATATTCCGAGGACAGCGGCTGAGAGTCAGCAGAGATGCTAGGGATGGGGACGGATCCCATGCCTTCCGGGGGACGTCGGCCCAGGGATCAAGGGCGAACTCAGAACTCAGCGCTCTGCCTGGCTCTGGAAACAGAGCTCGAAGCTTACCTCTAACTCTCCTGTGTCCACGGGGGCGGGGTGAGGGGTGGGGCCTAACCTTACCGGCTCTGCCATCTGGTTTCCCCAACTCTGCCATCTGGTTTCCCCAACTCTGCCATCTGGTTTCCCCAACTCTGCGAGCTTGTCCGGCTCCCCGCTCGCTGTGGTGAGGAGACAGGAGATGGGAGTGTTTATTCTGCGCGAGACGTGCTGCGGCTCTGGTGGAAGGCGCTGCCCTCCGGTCAGGCGTCCTCCAGCCCTCGGCCAGGGCGCTGGGCCGCCTCTGAGGGGCCCGTGCTCCCACTCGCAGGACCCAGCACGAGGGCACCAGGCAAGACACGCGGTAGACACGGGATTTTTGTGCATCTGCAGCTCCCTTGGGGACTTCCCACACGTGATAATAAAAATTTAGATCCGTGGTATTTCTGATGCCTTTGACAGCTGTTGAGAAAATTAAGATTTGGGTGAGCATTTACCTCACAGAATGGTTTTTTAAAAAAGATATGTTAATGAGATACCTTACCCAAATGTCATCCCATTAAGGCACTGTTTTCCAAAATATCAGCTGTTAAGTCAACATGATCTCTATTTAATTTGGGGCTCACTTCTTTTATCTTAAGATGAAATGTGAATTTCTTCCAGAAGGCTTTGCATAAAAAATCGAAACCAAACATTTAATTCCAGTGGACACCTCCCCAAGGCACAGTGCTATCCTTAAAGTCAGCTGTACATCTTCAGCAGTGCATCCAGAAACTGGTTCTTCTCACACCAAAATTTAGTAAATCTGTCAGAAAATGCTAAGGCTTAGCAACCTCACCAGCAGGATTCAACGTGCTTATGAACTGACTAAAATTAAGTTGAAATGGTTTCAGAAGATTCTAAGTTGACACTATTAAAAAAAGTTAATTTGAAAGATAATAATGTGTTAGATGTAAACCACACAGAATATTATTTAAATTGATAAGCACATTTAATGTTTTATTTCAGCATTTTTTGGTTTAGGTTCAGCATGTAACTGTAGTCAAGACAAACAGTAATGAAAATATCAATTAGAATAAAATGGGGGGAATTGGAATGTTTTTCAACATAGTAGGTGGCCAATCACAAAGGGGAAAATGCTGAATAAACACTGTAGACTTTTATTTTCCCTTAAAGAAATGTGAACATGAAGGTACTTTTCTTCAAAGTTGCATCTGGAATATGCTTACTTGCACTCAGGCATTTGTCACTTTAACATTTGTCCTTTAAAGCCTAGAGTTCCCAGCATAATTAAATTATTCTTTACCGTTTGTGAACCAGAATAGCAATACTTTTTTTTAAATTCCAAAACTAACATCTAGATACTTTTTGAAGTTAGTATCCATACTGTATGTGCCTATGAAATATTTAAAATCTGCATCTTAATCTTCAAAGTGAAAAAGGAGATGACTCATCTCTAGGAACATCACTCTGGCACAAGAATTAAATTCTGTGTAAGCAGCAGAAGCTGAAAGTAACAAGGATCCACAAACATTTCCAGGAAGAGCCAACAGCAGGCGCTCTGCCATAAATAATGGAGCAGCCTGACAGGGCCAAGGCCCCCAGCGGTCCCGGAATGAGCCCCTTCTCACCCCTGGCCTTGCCTCTGCCTCAGATGGCTGCCCTCCCCCAGCCTTTGCTCCCTGCCCTCCGGCATCCCCTTGATTCTTTCATGCACAAAATACCAGCACCCGTGGTGTTTTCATACTCCCTCTCCAATTCTCTCTGTAAGGCTTCATGGACAAAGGCAGTTTCGTCTATTCACCAAATCCTCATTGCCAAGAACTGTACTTGGTGCCTTTAGACATTCCACGTGTGGCTTTGGAGTGAATGCACAAATGAGTGAGTGAATGTGGCAAAAAAGTCTAAACAATCTTTTTGAAATAAACACATAGGTTCAGGTTTTCTCAGGCTGTTTCCCTGAGTGTTACCTTGATGGACAAACACATATAGATAATAAGTCACACAAACATCGTCCTGCAGCGAGATAGAGCAGTGGGAGGGACCTGGAGGACGCAGCGGTGCCCACTCGGGGAGAGGAGGTAGAGAACACGCTCAGAGCTGGTCACATACCAACACCAAAACACCACAGGCGGAGTGGAGGCTGCTGGGTCGCATCAGCTTTCCTCAGAGGAGCAGCCACACGGCAGGGCAGGGGCAGGAGACCGGAGAGCTTGGCGTGCAGGAGGGCGGGGGAAGGCAGAGCTTGGGAGAGAAGTAGGGAAGAGCGGGGGCCTGTCTCATGGACCAGAGGTCCCCCTCTTTTAATGTGCTTTGTTATTTTGCTCTCCCGACCGCTGGCAGTGACCCTCTCTGTGTGCCTGGTCATAGCTGTGGTTTGGAAAAGGTGTGTGCTTTCAATATGTTCAGATTTGACAATGGTTCTGTTTCTAGCATCATCATAACAAACTTCCACAGACCAGGGGACTTAAACCACAGAAGTTAATTTTCCCCCAGTCCTGGAGGCTGGACGTCCCAGATCAAGGTGTCAGCAAGGGCTGGCTTCTCCTGAGGCCTCCCCCTGTGGGTGTAGACTGACAGCTTTTCACCGTGTCGGCACATGGCCTCTCCTACGAGACCACATGTCCCTAATGTCGCCTCCTCAAGAGGACACCAGTCCTACTGGGTCAGTGCCTCACCCGTTTGGGCTCATTTTACCGAGATCACCTCTGAAGGCCTGTCTCCAAATGTGGCCACGTTCTGAAGACCTGGAGGAGTGGGTTCTGTCCACAGCATGAGGAGTCTGCCTGCTGACCCATCGCAGGATGGTTCTGTCTGAAGCGCCGTTCTGGATCATTCCGAGGAGCTCAGCCCATTCAAACCTCCTCTTCCAATCACTCCCAAGGGTCATATCTCATGCAGTAAGACACGCCCCCTTAAATCTACAGCTGTGACAAGCTTCTCGCTGGTTTCCTGGTGGCGACTTCCCGAGGCCGGGTTTCACTGTGGACTCTCCCAACCAGCAGCCTCCACCCCTCCTGAGATTCCCTATTCCTCAACCCCCTTCCTCACTGCTGATGGGCACATGTTCTCCATGAGTATTTCTGAGTCCCTCTCACTGGGTTTTAAGTTGATTTAAGAAGAGGGACTCCATTTTACTTATTTTTGCGACTTTACTCTCTCAGTGCATTGCTTACAACAAAGCTCCATCAAATACTGAATAATATAAAAAGTCTTTATCAGCACATATTACACATCAGTATTGCTTAACTAATTTTGTGGCAATATCACAGATTTTTTTGCAAACATGTCTTAAAGATGACAATAACCTCTTCATATCAGACATTATAATCAACTCCTATTATTTTCAGTATAAAGAATCTTCAATTTAAGATGAATGGCCTTCTGAAAGCACTGTGTAATTTGAAAAATGAGACAGATAAAACAGAAGGCAACTTCCCATGGAAACAGTATCAGAGGAGTGGGGGAGGCTTCTCGGTTGAGGCTGAGCCCCATTAGGGGGGCCCGTCTCTGCAGTCCTTGCAGAAAGCTCGCCCCCAGGGGACGGGCAGGGAGCAGTGTNGACAATGGTTCTGTTTCTAGCATCATCATAACAAACTTCCACAGACCAGGGGACTTAAACCACAGAAGTTAATTTTCCCCCAGTCCTGGAGGCTGGACGTCCCAGATCAAGGTGTCAGCAAGGGCTGGCTTCTCCTGAGGCCTCCCCCTGTGGGTGTAGACTGACAGCTTTTCACCGTGTCGGCACATGGCCTCTCCTACGAGACCACATGTCCCTAATGTCGCCTCCTCAAGAGGACACCAGTCCTACTGGGTCAGTGCCTCACCCGTTTGGGCTCATTTTACCGAGATCACCTCTGAAGGCCTGTCTCCAAATGTGGCCACGTTCTGAAGACCTGGAGGAGTGGGTTCTGTCCACAGCATGAGGAGTCTGCCTGCTGACCCATCGCAGGATGGTTCTGTCTGAAGCGCCGTTCTGGATCATTCCGAGGAGCTCAGCCCATTCAAACCTCCTCTTCCAATCACTCCCAAGGGTCATATCTCCTGCAGTAAGACACGCCCCCTTAAATCTACAGCTGTGACAAGCTTCTCGCTGGTTTCCTGGTGGCGACTTCCCGAGGCCGGGTTTCACTGTGGACTCTCCCAACCAGCAGCCTCCACCCCTCCTGAGATTCCCTATTCCTCAACCCCCTTCCTCACTGCTGATGGGCACATGTTCTCCATGAGTATTTCTGAGTCCCTCTCACTGGGTTTTAAGTTGATTTAAGAAGAGGGACTCCATTTTACTTATTTTTGCGACTTTACTCTCTCAGTGCATTGCTTACAACAAAGCTCCATCAAATACTGAATAATATAAAAAGTCTTTATCAGCACATATTACACATCAGTATTGCTTAACTAATTTTGTGGCAATATCACAGATTTTTTTGCAAACATGTCTTAAAGATGACAATAACCTCTTCATATCAGACATTATAATCAACTCCTATTATTTTCAGTATAAAGAATCTTCAATTTAAGATGAATGGCCTTCTGAAAGCACTGTGTAATTTGAAAAATGAGACAGATAAAACAGAAGGCAACTTCCCATGGAAACAGTATCAGAGGAGTGGGGGAGCCTTCTCGGTTGAGGCTGAGCCCCATTAGGGGGGCCCGTCTCTGCAGTCCTTGCAGAAAGCTCGCCCCCAGGGGACGGGCAGGGAGCAGTGTAACTGACTGCCGGCCACCAGGTCAGTGGCGAGCGGACCAGACCCAGACCCAGGCCCACACCACAGGGCCTCCTGGCCAGCCTGCAGCTTCTGCTGCAACGTGGCGGATGTCACGCCCATAACCTTCAGGAGTCTGTGTGCATGTGTGACCAGAGCACTGGGCCACCGGCCCCAGGGTGCCCTCTGCCCATGGCAGGGATGGGAGACGCTGCCGGAAATGCCAGCTGTGGTCACTTCAGCACTGGCTTTCCACTTCTCATGAGGTGAGGCTGGAGGGGGACACTCCCTCAGGACAAGTTAACCTCCCTCTGGTTAACCACCCCCAGAGAAAACCAGGATGCCAATGATGAAAGCAGTTTTGATTTTCTAGTGAAGACAGCAAGATATCTATGAAGGAGTCTCTGGTTTTCTTCATCTTAAAATGAAAAGGAAATGAAAATAAACCAAAGCCAGAGGCTCTTGTTTCCTGAAGCAGAAAATGAAACGTCTATGGTTCCTAAAAGCGTTTGTGGTTCTGGAAAGGAGAGTGACTCTTCTCTCTGGTTCTGATGGGAAGGAACCTTTTCTCCTCATGAGAAGGGCTACTGCTTTCTTTGAGAGCTGATTTGCTAAATGTGCTTGTGAAAACTGAGTTGGTTTACAAGTTTGGCATCTACTTCCAGAACACGTCTGTTAATACCATTACTGTTGTTGTTCTGGCTCAGTCGTGTCTGACTCTTTGTGACCCCCTGGACTGCAGCACACCAGGCTTTCCTGTCCTTCACTATCTCCCAGAGGTTGCTGAAACTCATGTCCATTGAGTTGGTGATGCCATCCAACCATCTCATCCTGTCATCCCCTTCTCCTGTCCTCAATCTTTCCCAGCATCAGGGTCTTTCCCAATGAGCCTGCTCTTAGCATCAGGTGGTCAAAAGTGTTGCAGTTTCAGCCTCAGCATCAGTTCCTTCAATGAATAGGAGATACCAGTGATAGGATTCAGAACTGTAAGAAAACTGACGATGAGGACTGGCAAATTTAGGCCACCACCTGCCCTTCATGGGCTTCACGTACATCCCAGGCAGGTGAGTAGTCCTCACACACCTGGTGGGAAGCAGAGGGCTGCCTGGCCTGGAGAACACTGGGAGCACAGCCCATCAGGACCCCGGGAAAGGGACTGAGCAGCCCACCTGGATCCACACAAGACAGATGCCCGGGAAGTGTGCTCTGAGCCCCAGTAGGACAGCCCCTCGTGTCCTCCAGGTCCTGGTGAGGCCATGACCCCGGTGGGTTCTGTCCCAGCATCTGTTCCTCACGGGACCATCCATTGCAGGCTGGGTGTGCAGTGGACTCAGAGCCAGAGATCTAGTACTGCTCCCCGAGCCTCACTTTGTGCCTCTGTAAAATGGGCAGATGCCCTCAGCACAGTTCCACTTGTGGGGATGGCCTGAGACTGCAGCGAGGCCCTGGGAGAGTGGGAACTGTGAAGTATAAGCAGATGCCTCTGACCTTCATTCATGGAGAGGTCCCTATGTTCTGGACCCATGCCACTGAGTCCTCTTGACAGCCCTTGCAAGAGCCCGAGCATCACCTCCCTTCTCCTGTGAGGAAACAGAGACCCTGATACATTAGGTTATTGTTGAGGGTCACACAAACAGTAAGGGCCAGGGCTCTCTAGAGAGATGTCCCCACTGCACGTATCTCATGAATCCATCCAAATGTCTACAGAGAAGAGGCGAGGGCGGGCACACAGCTACTGCATTCAAAACCACTAATATTAATCCTCCTTTCACGGCTAGGAGCAATGGCAGGAAGCGCTGCTTCCCTAGTTGTCAGACTCCCACGGGCTGCAGAACGCAGGGCTCACCTACCTGCTGGCCTCTGAACAGATCATCCATGTGAACTTGAGCCAGAGTCCTTCTACTTGGGCTTCGGCGTTTTCAGCGCAATGACACTGCTGTTTAAAGTAGATCGTCTCTGACATCTCCTATCTCTAGGACTCCAGAGATGGAATAAGAAAAGAAAGCCCGAAATCAAGTAAAATAACACAGATACTAGAAATTGGAACTGTGTGACACCATTTTAAGAGTTTTAAAATTCATCTCCTCCAGTAGTTGAAATATTTTTATTTCTTTGGTATTTTGATGGTTTCTTCTACTTTAATAACCATTTATTTATTTTGGCAAAATCTAAAGCATATACACCTTCCTCAAGACCCAACAGCACTGGCTGGGTCAACGGTGCACTGCTTGCCCTTCTTGCTTTTCAGGAGTACTGGTTTTCCCAGAGCACTTTCAGACTAGCTCTCTGAAGAAGGGCATGATGAGGGATTTCATGCAGGTGTCTGGGAAAATGCAGAACTCTTCTGGAGGTCCACCCAGGGAAGGACTACAGCTACCTGCCACCATCCTTACACCTGGGAAGGCCTCTGGCTCATCAGAACCCGCTTGTTTTCACCATCAGCTTGTTTTTCTTTCTCCAGACCTGAGTTCCAACAAACACCTCTACACTGTTCACGTGGCAGACATATTTGACACTCATTCTGAAGAAGGAAATAATCAGTGTATTCAGCACATCACACAATATTTAGAAAATAGATTTGTTTTCCCTCTTACCGACTTTGAAGTCAGAGGTATACAAATGGCTGTGAAACATCTAAGTGCCATCAAAGGCCATTTTCTCCGAGGGAAAACATGAGTGTGCTTTTACTAAAACAAGTTAAAGAGTGATTGCCAAAGCACACGGGGTAGAAACTTGCCTTTCAACTCTGTGGTACCTTTTTCATCTCTACTGGAAACTGGATTAACTCAAAGGTTTTCTTTTCTCTTTTCTCTCTTTTTTTCCCTATTTATATTTCTAAGACCCTGAGCAAAGTCTTTCATCTGAAAATTCATAGTCTAACCTCCTTAAAATGCATGGCAGATGATCTGAATATCCATTTTGGCAGATGTTCCTAAATTTTCCTCTGTTCAGTGTTATTTGAATTCTTCTCAAATAAGTTCAAAGAAGTTTTACAATATACAGTATGCTTATAGTCCCCAAGACTGAACTGCAGTTTTGAAGTCTTCTATTCATTAAATGGGCCACATGCATGGCATGAAACAGAATCAGAAATTTGACCAGAACAGTTGGAAACAATATAAATCTTGCAAGCCATATCAAGGCATCTTGTTTGATACAGAATATTTTGGAGCTGATCATTATTATCTATTTGTCAAGTTTGAATTAGCATTATTTTTTAAAATGCTGAAAGTTCTATCAATTAGACACTTCTGTTATCTTATAGGCAAAAGCCAATTAGAATCATGACAATGATTTTTAAAAGGATATTGAAATCAGCCCCATTATGCACCAACTAAATCAAATAAATTTGACAATTCTGTTTTACTTCTGTTCAGGTCTACTGTAGCCAGTCTACACTAATCAGTTCAGTTCAGTTCAGTTCAGTCACACAGTTGTCTCCTACTCTTTGCAACCCCATAGACTGCAGCACACCAGGCCTCCCTGTCCAACACCAACTCCCAGAGTTTACTCAAACTCATGTCCACTGAGTCAGTGACACCATCCAACCAACTCATCCTCTGTCATTTCCTTCTCCTCATGCCTTCAATCTTCCCCAGCATCAGGGTCTTTTCAAATGACTCAATTCTTCACATCAGGTGGCCAAAGTATTGGAGTTTCAGCTTCAACATCAGTCCTTCCATGAATATTCAGGACTGATTTCCTTTAGGATCGACTGGTTGGGTCTCCTTGCAACCCAACGGAGGTTCAGGAGTCTTCTCCAACACTACAGTTGAAAAGCATCAATTCTTCAGCACTCAGCNAGCTTCAACATCAGTCCTTCCATGAATATTCAGGACTGATTTCCTTTAGGATCGACTGGTTGGGTCTCCTTGCAACCCAACGGAGGTTCAGGAGTCTTCTCCAACACTACAGTTGAAAAGCATCAATTCTTCAGCACTCAGCTTTCCTTATAGTCCAACTCTCATATCCTTACATGACTACTGGGAAAACCATAGCCTTGACTAGATGGACCTTTGCTGGCAAAGTAATATCTCTGCTTTTTAATTTTTTTAATATAAATTTATTTTTAATATAAATTTATTTATTTTAATTGGAGGTTAATTACTTTACAATATTGTATTAGTTTTGCCATACATCAACATGAATCTGCCACAGGTATNTTGGCTCTCTTCACATCACCCCAGACACGGCAAAGACTGGGAAAGGGAAACCTATGTAGTTACAGCTCTGCACACTGGAAGCCAACAGTCTGTCTCCAGATCAGAAACCGTATGTCCACTTGCAGGATGTACAAATATACTGACTGACAGATCAACAGATGAATGACAGGTCAATAGACAGACACTGCTACCATAAATGGAGAAATAATCATTACAGAAAGCAAATATTAAGTGTCCTAAAGAAAAGTAACTGCTGTGGAAGAGATTTAAGGAAGGATAAATTGCAAAAGGTAGAGGGCTTCCCCAGTGGCTCAGATAGTAAAGAATCTGCCTGCAATGCAGGAAACCTGAGTTTGATCCCTGGGTCAGGAAGATACCCTGGAGAAGGGCATGGCAACCCACCCCAGTACTGTTACCTGGAGAATTACATGGATGGAGGAGCCTGGAGAGCTACAGACCATGGGGTCACAAAAGAGTTGGACACAGCTGAGCAACAAACACTTTCACTTTCAGAGGGTCATCTGAGGGGAAGCGTTGAGGTCACTGCTGCTTCAGGTGACCCAAAGTTCTACCAAGAGTCCAGGGGCCAGCTAGAGGGTGGAGATGTCTGACTTCAGACGGAAGGGTGAGCAGAGCAAGGCAGGGTGAGGACTGCTGCAGTCTGCCACAGGGCCCCGTGTCTGCAGTGACTTCAGGTTTGTGAAAGAAGAATGACAAGATCAGATATTTATTTTTTTCCACAAAGAATTTATAGGACTTCCCTGGTGGTCCAGTGGTTAAGACTCCACCTTCCAATGCAAGGGGTGCAGGTTCAATCCCCGGTCAGGGAGCTAAGATCACTCCCTGACTCATAGCCAAAAAGACCATAAACAACAGAAGCAAAATTGTAAATAATTCAATAAAGACTTTAAAAGTGGTCCACATCAAAAAATCTTTTTTAAAAAAGAATTTATCTAGCAGATTTGAATGAATGGGGCATTCTATGTGCTATGTGTGTTATTTTAAACTGAATATTAAATAATCTATTTCAAGTTACCCAATAAATGATTTTCTCTTTTGAGTCTGTTCAGTCATCTTATGCTGACCCCAGTTTGAGGTCTGTTGCTAAAAATACTATCAAAGAATATTGACTCATATCTCAAAATGTTCTGAACGCCACTGAATTGCAAGATTATTGAATTCAGAAGTGTCTAACAATTAAGGATTTCTTCCTCCTAATGGTCTGTGTTACTCTGTTAGGGCTGCTGTAACAATGCACACAGACAGCATGGCTTAAAAAATATACATATATTTCCTCAGGGTCTGNCTGAATTGCAAGATTATTGAATTCAGAAGTGTCTAACAATTAAGGATTTCTTCCTCCTAATGGTCTGTGTTACTCTGTTAGGGCTGCTGTAACAATGCACACAGACAGCATGGCTTAAAAAATATACATATATTTCCTCAGGGTCTGGAGGCCAGGCATCCAGGGTCAAGGTGCCAGTGGGCTGGAGGCGTCTCCAGAGTCTTTTCTCCTTGGTCTGCAGATCTTGCTGTGTCTCCACACAGCTTTCCCTCTGGACACATCCCTTGAGTCTCTGCTTTTAAGGGATATCAAGCATTTGGGGTTTTGGCCCACCCTAACCTAAAAATCTCTCTAAAGTTGGGGCTCATGTTCAGTGATCTAGGGGTTATTGCTACGACATAGGAATTTTAAGTGGCAGGTGATGGGGGAAGGGGTGCATGATTCAGCCAGTCACAGTTTCTTGTGTGTTTAAAATCCTTAAGTCAAGTTTCCTGCAATCTCCAAGCCCAACTTTTTGCAAATACAGTGTTGTCCTGTGTTTCAGTGCTTGTAATACTGGCATAATCCATGCTGTTCCACATCTAAATCTGATTCATATTTGAATCATGGGTGGAAGTTAAAGAATATTGCTGCTCAGCAGGATGGTAAGAGTCTCTGTTTTTTTCTTTTAAANGGCAAAGACTGGGAAAGGGAAACCTATGTAGTTACAGCTCTGCACACTGGAAGCCAACAGTCTGTCTCCAGATCAGAAACCGTATGTCCACTTGCAGGATGTACAAATATACTGACTGACAGATCAACAGATCTTTTCTTTATGTCCCTTTTTTCCTGACTTGTTACCTGAGACCTGCTGGCAAAAGGACAGACAGATTTTCTGTGGAAGTGCATGAATCATCCTCAAGGGATGTACAAAGAAAAGGAACTTCCCAACATCACAAACATCAGAGTTTCCAAACATTTTGTTCAGATTATTATAAAATACCTTATGAGAGCAACATTCTCTTTTTTAGAACCTCTGTGTGGGCTGCCTTTTTCGCTTCTCTATTCATGAAAGCGAAAGTGAAAGAATGTGAAGTCGCTCAGCTGTGTCCGACTCTTTGCGACACTGTGAACTGTAGCCTGCCAGACTCCTCTATCCATGGGATTCTCCAGGCAAGAATACTGGAGTGGGTTGCCATTTCCTCCTTCAGGGGATCTTCCTGACCCAGGGATCAAACCCAGGTCTCCCGCATTCATGAAAATATCACAGATATTTAAAATCCTTCTGTTCACTCCCAAATTAATATACCCTTTGTTATAGACACCAGTGCATACTGTATAAATCAATGATACATATTTAGTGCTTGAATCAACTACATGGTACATGAGGATGAGGGAGAACTGATTAAAAAAAAAAAAAAAACTCATCGCTTAGTGGCATGTGCAGAATCATTATGAAATTCCCTAAAGCAATAGAAATCATTTGCAAATGAGAATTTTTCATTAAATTTCTAAGAATCTCATTCTTACACTGGACAGAAGCCATACATATTAAAAATTGCAAACTACTAACTTGAAAATGAAAAAGAATCTATTTTATTCCAGTGTGTCTGCAAGTAGGTGCTTCCCTCAGGACAAGTGACTGTGGAGAACCTGGGAGCATCCAAGGGGGATCATAGGGAGGGAGGTGCGTCTGGGGAATTCCCTCAGGAAGATGAATGTAAATGGTGTGTTCTCAGCAAGGTGATTGGGAGCTTTGATCAAGAAGAATTACTATTAAGAACTTAGGGACTCTTCCCAGCACTTAAAAATCTTACTGTTTAAGTTTCCAGGGAATAGTTTTCCAGGTTTGGGAGAAGAAAACCCTCCAAGAAAGACAAGCACTTGTTTTCTCTGGGAGCAGCTATAAAAAATAACAGTTATGGGAAGACTGCCCGAAACTGTGAAGTGCTGTGCACTACAACAGCAGGTGGTGCAGAAGATGGAAGATATCTGGATTCAAACAAATAACCTCTGACCTCAGTTTTTACTTCTTAAGCAATGGATTTAGACAGTTTTAGAAAAAGAAATTTAAATATAGAATTAATGAAGAGGAAGCACACATCATCTGTTCCTGGCCACAGTGAAGTAGCCAGGATCAGACCCAGCCTCTCAAAATGAATAACTATGAAACCTGGACAAATACGCATGGACCCACTGGCCTGCGAATGAAGCAGGCAGGCTGGGTGAGCCCCAGGCTCTGCCCTGCAGACAGTTTCCTAGCCGGAGTCACAGCCAGCATGGAAGGCAGCTGTCTCACTGGGTGAAGGGCACAGAGTCCAGAGGGTGAGGAAGCAGCACAGCAGAGGTCTGGGGAAGCAAAGCACTTGACAAAGGAGGGGCATGAGGAGGGAAGGCAAAAGTCTATGCGGAAATGCATTTCCAACCCCTGGGCCATGTGCATAGGAAGGGAGGTCTGGGGGATCTGGGGCAAGGCTCCCAGGAGAAGGTGAAATTCCAGAGGTGTCACCTGCTGGGAAGACACTGCAGTTGGTGTTCAATCAGAGGCGAAAATGTTGTTGACTATTCGGAGAATCTATAAAGTAAATATTGACACTGCTAGAAGGAGACAGAATTTCACAACTGTAGTCAGGAATTTTAACACAAACACCACAGAACTGATAGAATAAGCAGACAAAAGCCTGTTAACTATATACTTCTGAACAGCACTATTAACAACCTTGATATGATGTAATATAATACATATATGTATGTGAAGTGAAGTGAAGTGAAGTCGCTCAGTCGTGTCCGACTCTTTGCGACCCCATGGACTGTAGCCCACCAGGCTTCTCTGTCCATGGGATTCTCTAGGCAAAAATACTGGAGTGGGTTACCATTTCCTTCTCCAGGGGATCTTCCCGACCCAGGGATCAAACCCAGGTCTCCAGCATCAGAGGCAGACACTTTAACCTCTGAGCCACCAGAGTTTGTATTTATGTATGTATATACATATATATGGGTGTAGGATACATACCAAACTCAATAATTATAGAATTTGAATTCTTTCCAAATGCTTTCAGAGCATTTACTAATATTTTTCTTATGCTGATCCTTAAAGCAATCCTTAACAAGTTTCCATGGATTGAAATCATTCAGACCACAGTTTTCAGCTTAGGCAGATTAAACAGATAAGGGGGAAGTTCACCCACAGAATGGAAATTAAGCAATACATTTCTGAATAAGTCCTAATTAAAATTCAAAGTGAAATTTAGAAAAACAATTAATCATAATGAAATTTCAAAGTATCAGTATGGGTAGATGAAAGTAAATTAATGCTCAGAAGGAAATTTATTAATGATTAGTGTATTAAAGAATTAAATATCTAACTGTCCATCTCAAGAATCTAGAAAAATTGCATTTAAAATGAAATATAAAGCACGTATAATTAAGAAAACAGAAAAAGAATATAAATAAATAAAACAGGAAAATAAATGAATGTCAAAAGGAAACCATAAGCAAAACAAAAAGATAATCTCTAGAATTCAAAAATATTTGTAAGCAATGTGACCAATAAGGGATTAATCTCCAAAATATTCAAATGGCTCAATATCAGATAAACAAAAAATGCACAGATCTAAACAGATATTTCTCCAAAGAAAACATATTAAAAAAAAAAAATACAAGCTCAAGAAAAGATGCTTAACATCACTAAGGATTAGAGAAGTGCAAATCAAAACTATAGTGAAGTATCACCTCACACCGGTCTGAATGGCTATTATCAAAATATCTACAAACAATACATGCTGGAGAGAGTGTGGAGAAAAGGGAACCTCTTACACTGTTAGTAGGAATACAAATTGGTGCAGCCACTATGGAGAACAGTATTCAGGCGCGAGTGCTCAGTCACTCAGTTGTGTCCAACTCCTTGCAACTCCATGGACTGTAGACTGCCAGCCGCCTCTGTCCATGGGATTTCCCAGGCAAGAATACTGGAGTGGGTTGCCATTCCCTCCTCTAGAGGATCTTCTCCATCCAGGGACTGGACTCAAATCTCCTACATTGTCAGGCGGATTCTTTACCACTGAGTCACCTGGAAAGCCCTGAGAACAGTTTGGAGGTTCTGTAAAAATAAAAATAGACTACCATATGATCCTGCAATGCCACTCCTGGATATATATCCAGAGACAACTATAATTTGAAAAAATACATGTATCCCTAAGTTTCAATGCAGCACTAATTACAACAGACAAGTCATAGAAGCAACCTAAAAGTCCACTGACAGACAAATGAAGAAGATGTAATACATATGTATGTATGCATACACACACATATACATACGCATACATATGCACACACATTAAAGTTAATAATGAAATAAAATAATTTTCAACAACATGGATGAACCTAGAGATTACCATAATAAGTGAAGTGAGAAAGACAAATATCATATAATATTGCTTATATGTGAATCAAATCTTAAAAGATGATGCTGTGAAACCGTTGCACTCAATATGCCAGCAAGTTTGGAAAACTCAGTGGCCACAGCTCTGGAAGAGGTCAAATTTCATTCCAATCCCAAAGAAAGGCAATGCCAAAGAATGCTCAAATTATCACACTATTGCATTCATCTCACACATTAACAAAGTAATGCTCAAAATTCTCCAAATCAGGCTTCAACAGTGCATGAACTGTGAACTTCCAGATGTTCAAGCTGGATTTAGAAAAGGCAGAGGAANATCAGATAAACAAAAAATGCACAGATCTAAACAGATATTTCTCCAAAGAAAACATATTAAAAAAAAAAAATACAAGCTCAAGAAAAGATGCTTAACATCACTAAGGATTAGAGAAGTGCAAATCAAAACTATAGTGAAGTATCACCTCACACCGGTCTGAATGGCTATTATCAAAATATCTACAAACAATACATGCTGGAGAGAGTGTGGAGAAAAGGGAACCTCTTACACTGTTAGTAGGAATACAAATTGGTGCAGCCACTATGGAGAACAGTATTCAGGCGCGAGTGCTCAGTCACTCAGTTGTGTCCAACTCCTTGCAACTCCATGGACTGTAGACTGCCAGCCGCCTCTGTCCATGGGATTTCCCAGGCAAGAATACTGGAGTGTGTTGCCATTCCCTCCTCTAGAGGATCTTCTCCATCCAGGGACTGGACTCAAATCTCCTACATTGTCAGGCGGATTCTTTACCACTGAGTCACCTGGAAAGCCCTGGAGAACAGTTTGGAGGTTCTGTAAAAATAAAAATAGACTACCATATGATCCTGCAATGCCACTCCTGGATATATATCCAGAGACAACTATAATTTGAAAAAATACATGTATCCCTAAGTTTCAATGCAGCACTAATTACAACAGACAAGTCATAGAAGCAACCTAAAAGTCCACTGACAGACAAATGAAGAAGATGTAATACATATGTATGTATGCATACACACACATATACATACGCATACATATGCACACACATTAAAGTTAATAATGAAATAAAATAATTTTCAACAACATGGATGAACCTAGAGATTACCATAATAAGTGAAGTGAGAAAGACAAATATCATATAATATTGCTTATATGTGAATCAAATCTTAAAAGATGATGCTGTGAAACCGTTGCACTCAATATGCCAGCAAGTTTGGAAAACTCAGTGGCCACAGCTCTGGAAGAGGTCAAATTTCATTCCAATCCCAAAGAAAGGCAATGCCAAAGAATGCTCAAATTATCACACTATTGCATTCATCTCACACATTAACAAAGTAATGCTCAAAATTCTCCAAATCAGGCTTCAACAGTGCATGAACTGTGAACTTCCAGATGTTCAAGCTGGATTTAGAAAAGGCAGAGGAATTAGAGATCAAATTGCCAACACCTGTTGGATCATCGAAAAAGCAAGAGAGTGCCAGAAAAACATCTACTTCTGCCTTATTGACTATACCAAAGCATTTGACTGTGTGGATCTTAACAAACTGTGGACAATTCTTCAAAAGATGGGAATACCAGACAACTTCACCTGCCTCCTGAGAAATCTGTATGCAGGTCAAGAAGCAACAGGTAGAACTGGATATGGAACAACAGACTGGTTCCAAATATGAAAAGGAGTATGTCAAGGCTGTATATTGTCACCCTGCTTATTTAACTTATATGCAGATTACATTGGGAGAAAAGCTGGTCTGGATGAAGCACAAAGTGGAATCAAGATTGCCGGGAGAAATATCAATAACCTCAGATATGCAGATGACACCACCCTTATGGCAGAAAATGAAGAACTAAAGAGCCTCTTGATGAAAGAGAAAGAGGAGAGCGAAAAAGTTGGCTTAAAAGTCAACATTCAGAAAATTAAGATCAGGGCATCTAGTCCCATCACTTAATGGCAAATAGATGAGCAAACAGTGACAGACTTTACTTTTTTATGCTCCAAAATCACTGCAGATGGTGACTGCAGTCATGAAATTAAGAGATGTTTTCTCCTTGGAAGAAAAGTTACGACCAACCTAGAGAGCATATTAAAAAGCAGAGACATTACTTTGCCAACAAGTTCCATTCTAGTCAAAGCTATGGTTTTTCCAGTAGTCAAGTATGGATGTGAGAGTTGGACTATAAAGAAAGCTGAGCATCGAAGAATGGATGCTTTTGAAATGTGATGTTGAAGACTCTTGAGAGTCCCTTGGACTGTAAGGAGATCAAACCAGTCCATCCTAAAGGAGATCAGTCCTGAGTCTTCATTGGAAGGACTGATGCTGAAGCTGAAATTCCAATACTTTGGGCACCTGATGTGAAAAATTGACTCACTGGAAAAGACCCTGAAGCTGGGAAAGATTGAGGGCAGGAGGAGAAGGTAATGACAGAGGATGAGATGGCTGGATGGCATCACCAACTTGATGGACATGAGTTTGAGTAAGCCCAGGAGTTTGTGATGGACGGGAGGCCTGGCATGCTGCAGTCCATGGAGTCACAAACAGTTGGACACAACTGAGCAACTGAACTGAACTGGAATCAAGTAAATGATACAAATGTACTTTTTACAGAACAGAATCACAGACATCAAAAACAAACTTATGGTTCCCAAAGTAGGTAGAAACAGGATAAATTCAGAGTTTGGGATTAAAATATATATACTACCATCTATAAAATAGATAATCAACAAGTACCTATTGTATAACACAGGGTACTATACTCAATGTCTTATAATGAGGTATAATGAAAAACAATCAAANCGGTTGGGTTCTTCCCAAACCAGAGGCAACAAATCACCTCCCACTGCCTGCTGCCCCCTGCTGATCTGCTGGCCCCATGAGCTCCTGTGCTTCCTGGAAGGCCACTCAGGAGCTCATCAAATTACTTGCTCATCTTAGAGTCTTCCTTCAACTACTTCATCTGCCCATACTATCTCTTCTTAAGGTGACGTTAGTCCCATGTGCCATGTCTCAAACCACATTTTGTCTTCCTCTGGTCTCCTTTCCCTGTGGCCCTGCCCGCTGCTGGCCAGTCCCTCATCCGTGATGGGGTCTGTCCCCATTTCCATGGCAACACTCTGTGCTCTCTCCTCCTCTCCAGTCTCTTCATTTCAAACAGAGCTGCCCTTCTAGAACACAGGCAGGAATTCAACCCCTCACCCCTAAAGTTCTTCCCACCCTTTCCTTTTTCCTCCTCTCCTCCCCACTCCTTCTTTTTCCATCCAACTCCTCACAGTAACGTTTTCTTCATCTGACAGAAGAATCCTGTCTTCATCAGATGAAATAAAGGACACCCAATCAATTGGCAATTTCCACCAAATGTCAAATACATTTCTAGTTTTAAGGATCTCACAAGTATTTCATGGAACACAGAAAATAAAGATAAAAATGTTCTTTTATCTGAAATTTTCATTTAACTTGGTATCTGGTATTTTTATTTGCTAAATCTTACTTACTAAATCTTACTATCCAAGGATAAATTAATTCCATACATATGGAACCCCACAGCTTCCATGAATACCTGGAGTTTTCCAACCTGCCCCTTCACCTGGACTACCTTGAGCTGCCCCTAAATACAATGGCAGTCTTTTACACATCTTCACCTTTTTCCAGAGCTTTTCTTTATGACTAAATTGTTCAGCTCGATTTCTTCCCCACAAACAGACACCTGTTCTTCAACACTGCCAATTTCAAGTACTTGTCATGCCGAATAGTCCTGGACATCTGCAGGAGCTTCTGGATTAGAAGTCCTCTCTCAGCAAGGACTTACTCTCCTGGGCCTCCATGCAGACCAGCCTCCCATGTGTGGTCCAGACTCTCACACAAGACTGATTTAGTAGAAAGACCAAGGACAACCATTGAGTGCAACCCTCCGCGTGTCTGAGACACTGTGTGCGGGGAGCCTATTTTTCTCTCAGAGCTGATCCTCCATTATTCTAAAGTAACTTTCCATTAACCTCCCCTCTGCTTCTAAGCCTTCAGGTTTGGTTTGCTCACGCACACATTTCCGCTTAGGTGAGTCCTTCTCAAGACACACGTGGCCGAAGGCGCCTAGAGGCTCAGGGCTGCACATCTGTCTGACCATCTTCCACCGGCCCCCTAGTCCAGCCTCCCCGCAGCCCAGGGGGCCCTCTGTGCACATCAGTCAGCATGCTGTCTACCCAGGTTATCCGTCCCTCCATGCTGAGCACATGGCGCACACCCCAGTGAGCCTGTAGGAGAGCTGCAAGCTGGGACCGTGGGCCTCTGAGATCTGACTCCACTCGCCCCAGCTGTGTAACTTAGGGGTTAGCTGAAACGACTGGGGCTTGATGTTTTCATCTGTGTAACCCGGTCAACAACACCATAATCTCCTAAAACTCACATGATGAGCAAGCGCGCTAGTACAGGTGAAAGCAGCTGCAACAGGAGCTTGAGCTTGAGCTCTGAGAGGCAGTCACTGCCGCTTGGACCATCCTCCTCCGAGTGCCACATCCCTGCCTCCTACAGCTGGGCTCCTTTTCACCTCTCACTCCCGAACTTCAGCCACGCCGCAACTGCTCAGATCCCCGCATCACCAGACACATCTGACCATTCCTCATCTGCTACCCCTGCTCCTGGGCACAGTCCCCTTTCTGCTCCTTACTCTCCAGGCAGGCACTTGGATCAACCGCCCCACCAGAGGCTTTCTTCAGTCACCACGCACAGTGGATACACAGCATCCTGTCCTATTCATCTCTTCTGCATCCACTCTAAATACACATTTTTTAAAAATCAATGTTTTTTTTTGTTGTTTTGTTTTGTTTTGTCCATTCTTACCTCTTCACAGGAGAATCCAAGCTCCTGAAGGGAAGAGCAGTGGTGAGTATTAAATTTGGGGGAGTTTGCTGAGCTCATTGATAAGCACAGTCAATCTTGATAAGAATATTACATAAACATAAGATCAAACAAGTCATCTTTTAAACGAGGAGGGGGAAAATGCCTCCTCCTAAACACTCTGGTTCCCTGTGCTCCACCAAGGGCAGTGTCTGTCTGGTGGGAAAGACACATAGGCCTGCTGCTGCACAGCCTCCTGCCAGCTGCTGGGTCAGCGGGGTCACTCTTCATAAATTCTAATTATGTGTTGGGCATGTTCGCTTTTTATACAGATCAGTTTCCACACTGGCCAAATATATGTGGGAATAGATCTCTGTCACTCTGCCTAGTGATCTCAGAGGACAGGCCCTCTTTCCCCTCTGCCCACACACTAGTTTCAGGTCTGGGGCCTGCCAGGGGCATGTGCGCACTGCGCTGCAGGAGGCATGCCCACGACCAACAGGGCCTTTGCAATGCCATGGCCATGGTCTCCTCCATAAGGACCAAATTCAATAAACAGGAGAAAGAGAAAACAGCCCACGTGCCAGAGTCCATTTATAGTCTATCCATTTATAGGAGGGGTTCTTCTCATTTGAAACACAGTAGTTTGTTAAGAGCTTCTCTGAGTAGATATTTCTATAGTGAAAAATGCTAAAGAGGAAAGTGCCTAACCATTACAGTGGTAACAGGAGGTTCGTTTATTAATTCAATATATTTTAGGCATGAACATGATCCAGGATACTTGCTGGGTACTAGAAAAATAATAAATAAATTGCACATGACCCTCTGTCACTCCTTTCAAGGAAATATCAGCCATTTTCCCCCTATTATCCAAAATAACGTGATGTTTTAAATGTCTGACATTTGTGGATATGCTACATTATAATTTTTTTTCTTGGTAGTTTAAAGTCTTGCTGTCCGTTGTTACTGTCTTTTATCTCTATAAATGATTTTCGTTTCTAGCATTTTTGACTGCTTTCATGTTTAACTGCCCTTGTTATTTACAGTTAAGTGTTGGTATTTGGTTTGCGAGGACTGGCTGTCAGCATGAATCCAGAACAACCTCTACCAGTGACTTTGTGTCCTTTAAGCAGAACTGAAGTTTTTCTTTTTTTTTTTTTAAAAAATGTGGATCATCCATTTTTCAAGTCTTTATTGAATTTTTTACAATACTGCTTCTGTTTTATGCTTTGGTTTTCGGGCTAAAAGGTATGTAGGATCTTAGTTCCCTGATCAAGGATGGAACCCACACTGCTACACTAGAAGGTGAAGTCTCAACCACTGGATCACCAGGGAAGTCCTTCCTTTTTTTTTCATTATCTCTCTTCACCTCTGTCTCTGTGACTGTATCTCTCTCTCTTAAAAACACACAGTGTTTACGTGCTAAGTTGCTTCAGTCATGTTCGACTCTTTGCAACTCCATGGACTGTAGCACACCAGACTCCTCTGTCCATGGGATTCTCCATGCAAGAATACTGGAGTGGGGTGCCATGCCCTCCTCCAGGGGATCTTCCTGACCCAGGGATCAAACCTGCATCTTTTCATGTCTCCTGCATTGGCAGGCAAGTTCTTTACCACTAGTGCCACCTGGGAAGTGCCCACCACCCCCCGCAAAACACACACACACACACACACACACACACAGAAAAGCACACAAATGCAGGAGCTAATTTGTACATGCTGAACATACCTCTTATTCACATTCAGAGAGACCACTTATTCTTTAAAATGGTGATTTATTATTATTATTAATAAATTATTTAATTTTATTTATTTATTTACTGAATTATTATTTAGTGAGTTGTTTATTATTATTGTT